>VZTE01000289.1:182011-247358 GCA_013397775.1 Eulacestoma nigropectus
TTTTTTCCAAAACCCTGTGGGTCCGGGGTGACCCGTGTGGCTCCCCATGCCAAGCCCTGCCACACCAGGGTGCTGAGGAATCCCAGCTGCACCCAGGTTTGGGTGCGCAGGGAACAAGTGCTGCCTCCTCTCGCTGCCCAAAATGCTGCATAAACCAGTATTTGAGGCGTAAGAGTGCAGGAATACAGGACAATTTGTGAAAGGCCTACTAATAGCTGAATTTTAACATGGGCCCCAACACTCCTTCCCTAGCAGGACACGGCCTCTGCCTCAGTTTCCCCACCAATAAACTGCTATGAACAGCCTTGCAGAGACATCATAACCATGCAATGGTCATACTCGGCAGACACTGGGAAACAAAATCCTTTGCCACTCAACCTGTTCGCATTTTCAGATTTTGGGGTGGCTAGCAATATTAAGAAACTCCCCAAAAAGTCACCCCATTTCACTGAAGAGTGACCTGAGATAGAGTGTATCAGACTATGTCCAGTCATTTTGGGCAGAAGGACCCCAGCTGGGGACCTCTCAGCTCTCAGGCTGGATTTAAACCTTTAGATCATGACAGTTCATGAAAAAATTTCACTCTAGCTGTGTTTTACTGAATTTTGCTTTTTTATGTGGAAACAGACACCAGCACAGACGCAGTGGGTCATGTACCCCTCAGCATGGGGAATAGAGTTTGAGCCCCTCTGCTCTTCTGGCTCCAAAAATAAAAGGCCTTTAATACCTGAGTTAACAGATATCTCCTCCAACTGGCAGTAGTATGTCACTTATCCTCCCCTCAGGTAACTCATCTTATAGAAGAAAGCCAAAATTTCAGGAGATTCACCATGGTATTATCTTACTCTTTACCTAGGAAACTCTGCTGGGATTAGAGACCAACAGCTATTGTTCATGTCTATAAACCATCCCTGAGATCCCCAAAAACACTTGCTTAGGCTTGAACCGAGCACCTTCATTCCCCAACAGGGAAATCATTAACTAATTGGGGCAGAACCCGCTGCAACTGTCATTGCATTGAGTAAGATGAAACCATCTACAATGTTACAAATCTGGATTTTGTGTTCTTCCTGGCTTTGTTAAAAAAAAAAAAGAAAGAAAGATGTTGGCAAGGGACGATTTCTAAGCATGGACTCATTGGGTTAGACCCTTTGCAAAAGCAGAAAATATCCCTATTGATACATTTTGTCCTGCAAACTCTTTGCAGCTCTGCGATGGGGTTCCCAGCACCAAGCCATGATATGAAGCGTTTACAAGCAGTGTGTAAAAAACAGAGACATAATTCACATAAGACTTCTACATCCTTGTCCCTGGAATAGCCATAGACACCCCAAACATAGTGTATAGGTGAAATTTACAGCTACTGGGCACGTACTACCAGCAACACAGCAGTGAGAAGGCAAAAGATCTCTGTCTGGTCTCACTGTAACCCACATTTCTCAGTTAAGTATGAAGGACGAATTCCCTTTGGACAGAAGAATGGTCCATGTACATTTAACATCCCACTAATGATTTCTCCTTGCCTTCATTGTTGGTAGAAATTTCTCTTGCCTCAGACTTCATGTCTTCATTTCCTCTTCCAGGCTACCAAAACGAACCACACCATCAGGCTTCTTGTTTAAATTCTTACTCCCCTTAGGAAAAGTGTCTCTTCAAACCTAGCCCATGTGATTGGACTCTCCCACACTACTTCCAGAACTATTTTAATCCACAGGCACCAGAACCCATCGCTTTACCAGTGGTGACAAGAACACTGCATTTGTGTCAGAAACAGACCTGAACTGGAACAGTGAGATGAACACACCTAGAAAATGCACATGGGCTAAGAAGAGCTTCCAAGTGTGCACTCACTTGTCCCAGGACTTGAGACAGGTGGGGGACAGAGGCACATGTCTGTGTGTGACTACGGAAATTGCACAAAATCCCAGTCAGCACTGGGTGGATCCAGGACTAAAATGGCCATTGATAAAAAATGCATTTCCACAATGAGATTTAAAATTATGCACTGAGTAAGTAGTGAGAGAGAATTAGGACTAAGCACTTGGCCATCAATACTGAGGTTAAGAACTGCTTCTTTGCCATAGAACTAAACCAGGACCCCCAACTCAACCTCTACTGAGCAGGCTGGAAGGCACAAGTAAACATTGCACTGCCGGGATCTTAAAAGGGTGAGACATGCACGGAGATCTTGGCATCAGCTGCAGGAAAGTTCAGTGGTGGAGGAGAGCTTTCCTGTGATCGCAAATAAAAGCAGGATGAAAACCAGTACATGGAATTTTCTTCCCTTCAGAGCCCTGTCCATTGGAATCCTCCTCTGGGTGTTACTGAAATTATTACAGATCTTAAGATGTGTTAGTGAGGTCACACAAAGCTCAGTGTTGATGGCACAGCCACAAGCCAAGTGGGCTCATCAACACTTGCCTGTTAAGTAGCTCTACTGGAGATAATGACCTGTGTATGTAGGATGTGGGGGGTAAGGACCCAGTAAAATAAAGTTACCCATGGGATCATTGCAAGAAACCACTGGCCAAGTGGACACACAAGTAGGGTATTGCTGTCTGCCTCATTTCTTTCCCTCCCTCCAACTCCAACAGAGGTCACAGCATCACAGAATCATAGAATGATTTGGGCTGGAAAGCACCTTAAAGGCCATCTAGTTCCAAACCCTTTCTCCATGGGCAGGGAGGCCATCCACTAGACCAGGTTTCTCAAAGCCCCATCCAGTCTGGCCTTGAACAATTCCAGGCATGGGGCACCCACATCTGGATGGCCAAATGGGTGCAGACTGTAGCTCTGCAGAGGACAAGGGCACCCTACCATGGTGTGTGGCCACCAGGGTTGTGATCCTTGCAGGGACACAGGAAATCCGTCAGCAGGACTGGTGCTCCAGCCCTACCTTGCCTCCCTCCAAAGCTCCTCCCACTTCCACGGTGACCCAACCCACCTGTGCACCACTGATGAGCTCTGATGAGGTCAGAGTTAGCAACATTTAAGGTATTTTAGGTAAATACGCTTGAATGGACGTAACAGTCCATAAGAGCTCAGAAACACCCACTGTTCTACCATGAGTACTAAACTTCAGGGCTGTCCCTTAACAATCCCACTGGAGGGCAGGGGTGGAAGTCAGCTGGTTTCAGTTGGTTTCAAAGGTTATTTAGCGATTAAAAATCCAAAGACAGAGCTGAACCCACTGTTTGGAGTGCAGTGACTTTGAAGGCACTTTGGACTGACTGCGTTTTCCTGCATCACTCCACGTCAAGGCTCCGTGGGACACACTGAGGGCAGCGCCAGATCTGCAACGTGGTGCTGAAAGATCCTGACACTTAGCACTTTAGGAGAACAATAGCATTAAGGGAGATCATTGGGGTTTTTTTTTCTAAGCTAATTTGTTCTTAGCATTAGCAACAAAAATAGAGAGGATGCTATTTTAAAAGTTGCATTAATATGTCTCGAAGCTCTAAAGAGCAACGGGGAATTTTTGCCTGAGCACTCCAAGAAAGGGCAGCCAGCAATTACATTTTCGTGAGGAGGCTGTCAACTGCAGAAGGATGGGCCAAATCCTGGCTCTGCTCTCATCCTTTTCACTGTCTTGTGCTCCTTCTTGCACATTTTCTGGTCTGCAGAGTCGCTCAGAGGCAGCTCCAATTGCAAGGCCATGAGCTGGGAGATGCTAATGGCTATTTCAGGTCCATCACTTCTCACAGTGCAGGAAGTACATAGACAGCTCTGTCCTTGCTGTCTTTTGCCCCAGGTCTTTGCTACTTTCTCTTAGAAGATGTAATGCAGTGATGAATTACCTTTTTTCTCAGGTCTTCAGACCACAAAAGGAATCAATAAGCTGGTAAAATAGACAATATGGTCTTAAACTGGCACAATTGAAGTCTGAAGCTGAATAATTGCAACAAAAAAAGCCCCATGTCCTGGCATGTCACATAATGTTCCAGCCTCCCTGCAATTTCTTTTTAAGTCTTGAAATGCCTGGATTTATAGGGTTTTTTTAAATCATCAGTCAAAATATTTGGGTTGTTCACAAGGACAAGAAGTGTGATTTTGAGACGTGCTAAGATTTCTGCTCTGCTGCCTCTGTTTCACTTTCTGCTCAACAAAACTGTTCTTCATACCCGTCTTTGCTCAAAGGCTGAGATTAGAGATGTATATATCTATATATAGATATATAGGGAGATATCTAATCATAGAACTGTAAATTGGAAGGGACCTTAATGATCATCCAGTTCCCAATCTCTGCCATGGACAGGGACACCTTCCACTAGACCAGGTTGGTCAGAGCCCCATCCAGCCTGGCCATGAACACTTCAGGGACGGAGCATCCACAGCTTTCCTGGACAGCTTGTGCAAGGCCTCACCACCCTCACAGGGAAGATTTTCTTCTTAATATCTAATCTAAACCTGCCTTCTGTCAGATGAAGCCATTCCCCCTTCTCCTATTATGCCACACCCTGGTCCAAAGTCCCTCTCCAGCTCTCTTGGAGCCCATTTAGGCACTGGAAGGTCCTCTAAAGTCTCCCCAGAGCCTTCTCTTCTCCAGGTTGGAGAGTCCCAACTGTATAAGAGGACTGTATAATAACTATATATAACTGTACAATAACAGTATATAACTATATAACAGCCATACATAACTGTACAATAACTGTATATAACTATATAATAGCCATATATAACTGTATAATAACCATATATAATTGTATAATAAAACCTTATTATCGTAAGATTTTCAGCAACAACCCAGTGACACGAGGCAAATGAGTGGGTGAAAGACCCAGGTGAGACAAGCTTCATGCTTGCTTCCTTCCCTGGGAATGAGGAGGCCTTTCCTCGGATCCTAGTAAATGAGCTCTTTGGGGGGAACTCCTTAGATTCAACACTATTGTTTAGGAGCAATTTTGGGTTTTGAGCCTCTGATGTTCCTCAGTGAACACGGCACAGACCTTCAGCAGCTATCCCAGAGATGGCTGGGACTCCCGTGGTGCCATTTGAGCTCCCTGATTACTGCAGGCAGCAGCACAACTAACACATAACAATCAGTTTTGATTTACTCCTGGTTCTTCAGAGGTGGATAATTTCTCTTGGTTCTTTAATGTTATTTTTGAACTGTGAGGTTCATGGAAATAAAGGCTCTATTCCTGCCACTGACCTAGAAAAGTCTTTTGATTCTTTCCAGTGGGACTACTTTTTTCAGTTGCTGGGAACCTTAAAATCATGAGTTTCTCTCCTCTGGGGGAGGTAGCTGCTACATCTTCATTCCTCCTTTAAGATTTGATCAGTAAAGCTGAAAAGACCCTAAAACTCTGTCTGACCTCCTGCACTCCCCCATTACAAAGGGAAGTGCTTGCAGCTTATTCCCATTTTCAAGCCTTCTGTTTTTAAGCCTGTGCTGTGAAATTTTTCTCTCTTACAGCATTGCTGGTGCTGCAGCTGGCATTATTAATTCCATTTCATTAACTGATATTCTTAATGCACTGGAAGACAAAAGAGAAGACAGTCCTGAGACCACAGCGTGGCTGAGCCTCAGGAGATCTCTGTTCAGTCCCCGCGTCTGCCACAAGCTTCCTACGTGACCTTGGGAATCATCTCTCTGAGGTCCCTGGGTCTGCTTGGTCTATTTAAATTTGGGGCATCGTCTGCTTTTTGAGCTTTGTTTCTGCAGCACCCAGCACAACATCTGCGGCTCTGACAAAGGAGCCTCGCTCATTTTTGCGGCACAACTTGCAAGGCTGGTGTTACTGGCTGCCGTTCTTGGACCAGGGGAGATCAAGCAAGGTTGTAAAGATGAATTTAGATTGCACTGCTCTTGGAAATGGTGGAATCCCACCTGGTGTTGTGTAAGGGGCACAGAGGACTCTCCTCTTTGGCCAAGCATGCCCTGAAGAGATGACGATGATGCATTTTTAGCAAATTCTTGAAGAAAGGTCTGGTATCCAGTGCCTGAGCTGGGGAAATGAGGCTGTGCCACATGGCAGTGCCACAAGCCACCAGGGAGAGGTCCTGTCCTGCCCTTTGCTCCTCTGCACATCCAGGTCCTGAGCTCAGGCAGCTCTGGTGAACCCTCAGGAAAGATGTCCCCACAAAAATGCCAAAGCTTTGCTTCCAGCTTGCAGGGCCACCCTTAGCTCCTGCTCTGCTGGGATCAGACCCAAGTTTTGAAGCTCCAGGTGCTGATTCAGAGGTTGGGATGCTCTGCCCAAGTGCAAAAGACAACTACAAATGTGACTGCAAATTAAACCACCAGCCTGCAGGCAGAGGCTCAGGAGACTGAGGCTACATTTGCAGCAGTGCCACAAGCCCTTAATTTGGGTGGGGATGCCCGTAAGCAGCCAGGGGTGCTTGAGAATGTGGTTTGCAGCATTCCTGCTGGCTTCACTGCTCCTGTACCTGGCATTCCTGCTGCCAGCCCAATTCCGGCCAGTTCAGGGGAGAGGGTACAGAATGACTTAATGTAGATCAAGCCCCTTTCCCCAGCTCCAGATTCTCCCAAAAAATAATTTTCTTTAGGGAAGGGTGCTACGCAGAAGGGCCTGAGCTTCTCACCGCGCTGGAGAGCTGCTTCAAGCATCTCACCATGGGCATCTTTGCATCCCCCACCCTGCCTTGCAGGGAGGATAAAAAGCATTAGCGGTGGAAGTGTGTGGATACTGCAGCCATGCACCGGCTCAGGCCGGCACACAATTGTCATGGCAACCCCAGCTTTCCCTGGAAAACAGCAACAGATCACTGACACACTGCTGGATTCAGCAGCCACACCGCCCGCTCCATGGATGAGAGACACCTGGGTACCAAGATGCTCTCTGCAAAGGGACAGCTCCAGTCATACCCAGCCTGGGAAGCCGGCTGTTAATATGGGAAAATCCTGGCTGAGAAATGGAGGGCAGGTCAGACAGGGGGAGGTTAAGAAGCAGCTGCTCCTGTCCTGAGCAAACACGGCCTGCGGTCCTTGCAAAAGCGATGGAGGAGGCAGCGTGGCTGCTTATTGCAGCAATGCCAGCAGTGCTCCGTGGCACAAAGTGAGGGAAAAGAGCCCAAAAGGAGCAACAAAGGACATAAAATACTGGTGTGTAAGGCAGGAGTGCCAGTGCAAGGCTGTGAGAAGGGGAAAGCAAGGAGAGAATGGGGCAGGGCTCTGTTGAGAGTCTGTGTGGGCACTGGCTGGAGAAATGCTTTGGACGGCAAAGCAGCACTCTGAGTTTTAAATGTTATTATGGGCCTCTAGGGCAATCAGAAGAATTAGATCAGGAAATGATGCGCCAGAAGTGTTGGCTGAAAAGTGGTCAGAGCTGTGTTTGCTGGGGAAATGAACAGGGAAAATGGTTTTGTGTGGCACTTTAGGACATCGGTTGGAAGTAAAGCAACACAGAAAAGCAGAAATGGTTTGAGTAGTGGGGGCTGGCCCCACCCCAGCACATCCCCTCACATGGGGGAGAGGGAAGAGGAAAGGACAGATCATATGTATGTATCTTATAGAAGATAGCATAAGCAAGGTCAAGCAAGCTTCCAGCATCCTATCAGCAGAATATGCCATGAAAATCCACACCCTGGAGCCAGCTCATTAGGAACCTAAGACCAGTCATCCCTAAAACTAGTTATCTTATGCAAACAGATGCAAAAGGGGGAAAACAAGCAGAAAAAAAAATGCAGGACCGAGTTGAACCCACTGAATTTGTGGAAATGGGCTTCTCTCTGAAGAACAGATCCTATCTCTGAGTATTTGAATATCATATAACCTCGCTCCCTCTCTGCACACGATGAGAAAGTCCTGATTTGGATGCTGACATCAAGTATCTGAGAAAAGACAATTTAATTTCCCATTCTCGAGGCCAAAGGATTAAAGATAGATCAGCAAAAGTATTTCACATTTAGAAAACCAAACGAAAAAGCCTGAGGAATTAAGATTTCCCCAATGACATTGTTAAACACCAAAAGCCACACACATTTTCCTGATTGCTTTCGCAAAAGGACTGAAAGCTCTCTATCCTGGGATGAGTGTGAGGAAAATAGAAGGTATAGGGTGAATTTCAATATCTATATGAAAACTATAATTATTTTTCCATATTTATCAATTAATAAGTAGCTTGAAAGTCCACTGGACAAAACTGAAAAGGGGAAGGTGTTTTCCTCATTGACAGCACATTTAACCACTCCGCTGCAATAATAGCACGTGGATATGGCAGAAGCATCAGGAATTTCAGGGTAATTGTGCAGATTTGCAGAGATCCAGAAATAGCTCTTATCCCAGAGCACTGCACACGAGCAATATGAGGTGGAGGGATAGCACACTACATTTTCCGCATGAATAGTGAATTCCTTTGCAACAGGTTTGGCTTTTGCAGAAATGGGTGATATCCAAAGAGAACAGTAAAATAGGTCTGGGCAAGCATCGCAAAAGGTCTGCTGGGATTTCAGAACTGCTTTCCTTAAGTGTTTCCTTCCTTGCAAACCTTTTAAGTACGTGAGGCTTTGATGAAACTCCCTGACTGAGACAGGTACCACCAAATACCTCATTGTATTATATCAGTTAGTTCATTCTTAATAAATCCACCCAGGGATCCAAAGCACAATACCCCTCTGTCCCATCTGAGGCTCTTGAATTTCAAATGCCAGGTACTCAAAATAATTGTCTTGCAGATGAATCAGAGATAAACCATAATGGCATAACATTAATTTCAAATTACTATAAATTCAAGAAAACCACAATGTTCTTTGTTGGCAAACCAAGAAAACTCAAACCCCAAACTCAATTGCCGTCTTTTGTTTTGGATGAACCTCCTCTTTCACAGCTGTAGGAGCTGTCAGTTCTTGCTGAATTCTGGGCAGGACTCTGAGTCCTGCTGGTCCTCAGCACCTGTGGGGCTGGGTTTTGGAAACCTCAGCTTCTGAGTACCCCCAGCTTGAAGCTGAGAGACAACAGCCCTCAAGATTAGGATGATTCGTACTGGGGGCCAGAAGAGAAGGATTTACCTCATTTTGGAAGCAGCAGCAGCTCTTACCTTCTCCAAAACACTTTCTTTTTAACTGTGCTTTTTTTTTTTCCTCATCCTTTTCCCAGACTGCCTGACATTTAAAGTGATCAAAGTTCCCTGTGAACCACAGCTTCTAAATTTCAGATAAATATAGTCACAACTGCTCTGCATTCGTTTGTTTTTCTCAGGTTGCAAACCTGCAGTAGAGACCTACTTATTCTGGAGCAGGGGGAGCTGCTGGTTTGTCACCACGTGTTCAGCAGCCGGGAGGGAGCAGAGCCCTCTGTGCAGGATGTGGCTCTGCACCGCTCCCAGCACAGAGTCCAGTCCTGCTCTGGCAGCTGGCAGCAAACCCACCAGCAGCCCCCTCGTTGGCTGGAGGAGCCAGAGCAGCCCTGGAGTGGGCAGAAGGCACATGGGAGACGTGATGCCGGGAGACAGAGTGCATGGCGGGGAGGATGGAGATGGCTGTGGCTGAGCGCAGTGACACGTCCAGCCCACGCTGACACACACTGAGCCCTTTGGGACATGGGGAAGCTCTGTGGGCTCTGGGGTATGGATGGAATCACATGAATCACAGGAAGGTGCTGCCCCTGCCCTCACCCATTACGCACACACAACCACTCAGCCCGGTACAATTTATTTTGGCCTCCCCATTAGCTGGGAAGTAAACGTGGCAATTACTTTGTATATCCAAAGTGTCAGAACCCTTTGGCACATTTCCCTGAAGCTAAATAATTAATGAAGGGCTCTGATTAGTGTGAATCTTGTGGAATCATCAGACAACATGCAGTGACATTTACTTTTACTTCTTGATGCCTGAGACAGGGCTTTGTTAAGAGGCCAAGGATGGGATGGGGCTTCCATCCTTTCCTGCAGCTGGAAGGGCACGGCCTGGGGTTTGTTCTGTAAAAAAGGTTTCTGCCCTGCTTTGTGCTTAGGCTGCCACAGACACGAACAGCCTTCAACATGTGAATGCTTTGCAAGTGATGGAAGATAAAATACACTTCTTTTCCATGCAGGAAAGACATCCTGCAAATGTAGCACCCAGCAACTCGTTTCCCTCAGTGCCTCATTAGAGTCACCACATCTAAGAGGGTTTTTTTCCCCTCTTACTGACAAACAGGAGTCAACTACAAGATACCAGGTGTGCATCTGCTAGGGGTGAGCCTCAGATCCCATGAACTCCGCCACCACAGCAGGATCTGGCCCCCAAAGCATGATCTGGCTCCCAAGGCAGTGGGATTCCAGCTTGGCACAGGGTGGCAGAGCGAGCTGATATTCCTGCAGGGTAAGAGTCCTTCGAATAAGAGATTGCTGCATGGGAGGTGTAAGAAGAGCTGGTAGCTGTCACTTCAGGCCCATTTTCTCCTACAATTTATTTCTTTCTGAATCAATTCCCTATACAAAACACGCCAGTCACCCAAATAGCTGTACCGAGCTGTGACATCCAGGTCTGTGTGAGCTGCTGCCCTTTCCCCAGCCCTCCCTCATTTTGCCACCAAACTGCAAATAATCTGTTTTTTTACCATGATCCAGGGAGGAGAGGGGCTGCCCAGAGAACACATGGAGCTATTGCACGTGCAAATTGGGTATCTTCAGGGTCCTGAAGTGCAGAGGAAGGTACAATCTTCTCCTCTCCAGGGAGGAGACGAAAGTAAAGCAAAGAGTTTACATAAAAGCCAAACTCTTCTGATCACAAATGCCACAGCCAGAGTGACACCAGCTCCAAAACCCTCTGTCCCTGCCCTGTGTCATGCATTTCACCTCTGGGCAGCACATTCACATGCTCAAGGATGCTACTTTCAAACCTCTGCATCAACACCAGTCAGACACCTCAAAAAGCTGCCTCTCACTAAGGGGTTTTCCTCCTCACACAGAGTTTTGTAAAAACAGGAGGTAAAGGACTCCTTGCAAGGAAAAGCAAATAGTTTGGAAATCATGTACTTTAAGTCTATGCCTGGTTCTGCCACATCCAACATGTGTTTCCATGGAAGCAGAGGAGGGAACGGGCAGCCTGTGGCTGCAAATCACAGAAATCTCACTGCCTGCTCACGAGTCTGAAAAGACAAATGGATCATTAAAAATAAAACAAAACTGAAAATTTAAACATCCCTTTTTAGAGTAGATAGCTGGTATTTAGTGCTGCAACATTCTTTTTAGGGACAAAGGTTCAAGCACATCACAGCTGAATGAAACCAAACTTGGGCTCATTCTCAGAGGAAACAGAGTATGCACCAAAGAGAATGATTTCTGTTCTTTTGTTGGTCACATTGGTGTAGTGATTGTATGAGCACAGAGAATGGCAGTGCAGCACACAAAGGCAGTTATATAAATGGACTCAAAACATGCTTTCAGCATGGCTTGGAGGAGTGAGGGAGACCAAATCAAGGATGGTTTAGGAAATATGGATTGTTCAGGAAAAGGAAAGGTTTATCTGTTGATCAAACCGGGTTCTGATCTCAGGAGTGAGTCTCCTGTCAGTCAGTCACTTGTCTTATCAACATGTCCTTTGAGCATGAACTTATTTCTGACTATAACCATGAAGTTTTCCTGGCCTTACACGAGCGTCTCGAGGCATCACTGCATCCAAAGAGAACACACAGTTCCTAACAGTTCGCAAGCCAGTTGCAAACACATTTTGCTGCTGAGCCAGGCACATTTCACTGGGAGTAATTACCATTTTTCCCCAGGTAAGAGCTGCCTCTTAGCCAAAATGTGGCACTGGGTGACTTGAAAGTAGCTGCTCTCGAGTGACTAAGCTGGATCTACCTGGTGGCCTCGTGCCAGCTCCCAGCAAGGCACCAGGGCTGATCTGTGTGCAGCCATTACAGGATCAAATGCAAAATGTCCTTCCTGCATTTACCCCCCTCAGAAAAACACATATCTCTTTTACAGCAGCCTGCCTTGTCCTAGAAGGCTGCAGAATCTCACACCAGTAGGTTTGGGTTTTTTTTCTTTCTTGACTATCTGGCAAAAATTAGGCGCACTAAGAAAAACTGCCAATTAGAAAACAGAGTTGCAGACTCCAGTGAGTTAAACATCCTGAGTTTTTTCATGTTTGGGAGATTTCCCCCCCATACTCTGTCTGCAATGGATTTGGAGCTGTTCTCTGTAGCTGCCTGAATGCTGAATTTCTGAATACTGTGGTCAATACTGTATTGAATAACGATACCTATGAGCTAATGGCAGCTCTGTGTGTGTCTAGGACTTAAGTTTAGTAGATTGTTTTCAGGCAGAGAACAGCAAAAATTGAAAGAATGGGTCAAATCCATTTGAGTTTTTCAGAAACTAGATCCAAACAGGGAAATATGAGAAAAGAAAATAAATCTAAATAAATCTACTGGAGAAAATGAAGAGATTGAGCTTGTACCAGGGCTGACCCTATTTCCAGAGCCTGAAATGGTCCCAGACAACTCAATACCAGCAAATCCCACTGAGCAGATGGGAGTGCCACAAAAGGTATCCTTCTTCCTTTAGAAGCCTGTGAACACATTACTTAAAGGGAGGGTGCACTGGATTGGTTTTCATCTCTGGCTAGAGTGCTTAATATTCTTCATCTCACCAGTGGAAATTGCCTGGTGGTACTGGCTGGTGCTATGAGCCGTGATAATCTGGGATTTTTTCCTTTTTTTCAAAAATGTGGATGCCAAATCATAACAATGATTTGTGCATTATTATGATCTGATCAAACTATAATAGCGATTTGTGGGTTGTTTCCACCTATGCTATTGATAAGTGAGCCATCGAGTGTCCACTGGGCACAAAGGCCTGAAGGTGAAAGTCTCCTGTATCCTATTCCCAACTCCAAGCCCACGAGGACACCCCTGGGAGTGTTGAAATCTGAGTTGAATGGGGCTTTGAGCAACCTGGTCAAGTGGAAGGCGTCCCTGGCCATGGCAGGAGGGTTGGAACTGTAAGATCTTTAAGGTCCCTTCCAAACCTAACTATTCTGTGATTCTAGGATTCTGTGAAAAGGCTCTGCAAGTTTTAAAAACACATAACTCAGCAAAGGAAGAACAGGGCAACTAAATTCTTGGACCAAGCAGGAAGGAACTGAAAAGTGAGCAGAAAACTGGTGCAGATGAGCCTGCACTAGAAGGATATCAGAAAAGCATTTGCCTCTAGACAGCCTGAGCTATTGATCTGCAGTCACACAGCAGCACAGGCTGGACAGGAAGCATCATCAGAAACTGGCTGAGGGAAAGAGAGAAACATGTCAATAAAATCAAGCCATGTGTCAAAGGGAGGAGGAGGAAGGAGGAGGCCAGCAGGATAGCCTGTGCTGGAGCCATGGGTGTTTACCTCACGCTGTGTATCAGTGACCTTGAGGGTGATGTCACTATCTAACGATGCCAAATTGTAGGAGGCATGGAACAAATTAATTACAAATGGGAGCTTAGGCTTACGGTCTGATAAGCAGCTCATGGAGTTCAATGGAGAGAAGTTTTAATGAGATTAAGTGACAAAGCCATCACTTAGAAGGAAGCATTAAACAGACTACAGACAAGGAGAAAGAACTGGGGGCGAAGGCAGAGAACTATTAAAACCATCTGTGTTATTAAAAGAGGAGTAAACAAGGCCTGTGCCTCTCGGGGAGAAATGGGGATGATAGTAAGGCGTGCTGGCACCGCCGGTGGGAACTGTTCCCATGAACGTATTGTATGAAGCATCTGAGTCAGACTCAGGGGGATATTGATGGGAAACCCAGCACAAACTTGGGATTAACACCAGCAGCAAAGCACTGTCTGGCTTGGTCTGAATAACTGTGAGCAAGAGCCTTGAGGAGAGGTCCAGGAGGCCTGGATGAGTAGGATGTGGCAGAGGGTTGGAGCTGGCTTGATGGAGAAGAGCTCTGCTTTGGCCCAAGAGCAAAAAGAGGAGGGCACTGGATGGTAGCAATCAAGGAAAGAAACTGGCCAGCAGTTAATACGTCAGGCTCTTAAATAATAATAGCTACTGCTAAGGATGAATAATTAAAGCAGACCACTTGGTCCTCAGGCCCTTGCGTAGTTCCGTTCCTCTAATGCACAGCAGAAGCATCATTTATAGTACGTGGCAGGAGGAATCTTGTGATCACAGGGACTGGCTCTGCTTCATCTCCTACCAAACCCACTGCATCCTTCTCTGTGAGCTATATTTAAAGCTGAGTTCAAATAAAATGGGAATGTGAGAAGCTTTGAATCAGAATGATCAGAGACCTGAGGTGCGGGGATTGGAGATAATGTCTCACATTCGTGTTACCTACAAGCAATGGGCCAAAACAGTTCCTGAAAAGGAGGGGAGACACATCTCTTCAGACTTCTGTATGGCGGTGTTATAAAGCAAATGTTAGCCATGTTTCCTCATCTTTCCTCTCTGTGATGGGACAGGTGCTGTTGGGTACATGGGGCTGGCATTGTCAGGGATGTAGTGACTCACGAACACATGAGTTTGCCAATTCTCACCTTTCAAATGCATCTAAGCAGGGAGAAGGTTTGGGAACAAAGCAGAGCAGACCCCTCGTTTGTCTCCCTTCTCCCTCACCTTTCCACCCACCACTTCACCCAAAGGGTAACACCATTGTGAGGGGACTGAAAAAAGGAGCAGGCACCAGGCAAAGCAGGGCTGACCCTCAGACAACACAAAATGGTGGCAATTCCTGCATTTAATAATCCTCCTCACAATGAAATTCATCCTGCAAGCTCTCCAAGGAAAGGACCTTACTGCTTGCTCTTATCTTGGCTAACAAAAGATCCTGATCTTCACTGGGTCTCCAGGCACTACATCTGAAATAAGATCTAAAAACAATAATCAGCCCAGCGCTTTCTTTTTCCTGAGAAATCAGGGAGCAATTTGTGTGTGTTAAGAAACACATCCAGCAGCTCGGCCTTTCAAAGTCATCTGCTATTCCCTTGACTTCTCTTGCAATGCAGATTATCCAAATGCAGATCCCTGGGTGCTCTCGGATACACAATTCCACTAAATATTTACATCCCCTCTCTTCCTATTTTGGGTTGAAATATGCTGAAAAGGATGCATAGGGGATGCCTCAGCATTTTACAGACTCTTCACTTTGGTCAGCAAAAGTGAGATCCTGTGGGGGTGACAGCTGAAAGTGTGTTGCAATCTCACCTTTTTGGAAAGATTCAAAACCCTACAGTTAGATTTTTAAAAACTGCACAAAACCCAAGTGTGTGGCAGAAGCTTCTTCAGTAATTTGATTTTTCAAATCTGTTTCCTTTCAGGGGGGATTACCTGAGATAAGCTAACAGAGATGGACTCTCACACCTGGCTGGACCTGCATGTGAGACCCCAAGGAAACCCAAGCAGGGTGGGCTGTGTGTCCTTCTGATGGTCCTGGGCAACAGGGACTGGGACCTTGGGGTTCACTATGGCACAACCCAGCAGGGACATCCATAGAGACAAACCCCAACAGTCACAACCATGGAATGCTGGAAGTGGATGGGACGGTTTAACCCTTGGGTCTGCTGGGAGTGGCACAGAGGTTTGATCTGCTTTTGGCTCCAGAAACAGGAAGGAGCTTTGGAGCACTGGACTCTGCAGGAGCCCAAAGAAATCAAGAATATGGTATTTAGATGCAGCTGCTGAACACAGCTGGACATGCTGATGTTGGGTTTGCAAAAGCCCAGGCAGTTCCTGCTGCATGTGTTCCTGCTGCATGACTGTGCCCTTGCTTTCTCTGCAAAACCTCCACTTAGCAGCACTGGGAACTCCCTCCTGAGCAAGCAGGAGATGGCTTAGGCAGAGGGTTATACAGACAGGTATGATATGGGCCTATGCCTGACTCAAATCCACAAATAGAATCTGCAGCTCTGAACTCCAGCCTTGCCCACAGGGCAAAAGCAAAGCTCTCATCTGAATAAATCCTAAAAATCTCATCTGCTAGTATCTCCAAACCAGTGCAACAACAACTGGAGCTGAAGCCAAGTGCTCTGAATATTTCCTTTCAGAATACCCAGGAGAACACAGCTATATGTAACAGAGATATTTACCCAGTGTTTGAGGCAACATTTCTACTCTTAGCAGACACAGAGGTGCCAGGAAATGATTCTTCTCCCCAGGCAGGATTCAAACCACAGCACAGCCAGGCCTGTGGGGCCATGATTATCACACTGATCTTTTCAACCCCCCTCCATGTAGCATCAGCACGAGCTAAGTGACCACTGCTCATCCAGATGCTCCTCTTAGCTGCTGCTGTGGGTTGTAGTGCAGTGACCACTGCAAAGGCAATGCCCCTGCTCAGGCTGTCCCTGAGAAGTGCCAGATCCCAACCATGCTAAGAAATAGGCTTCAGTTCCCTCCCTTCCTTCACTGTAGTGGTGTAATGCAGAATAGTTTGATGAGCCATTGTTGGCTTCCTTCTGGGGGATTTGAAGTGGAGGGAAGAGGGGGAATAGCTGCAGACAGCTGCCCAGATTGGTCAGGAAAAGGGGCTCTCACCTGGAGAAGAAGCGCTGAGGGAAGGCACTGATTAGCTTAACAAGGAGTGCAGGAACAGAGGGAAGCAAGACTCCTTTAAAAGGGATAAGAGACGGCAAGTTCCCCAGACAGATGTGTCTGACAAAGGCTAATCTTTCAGTCTGCATGGCTCTACACGCTCTGTGTGTTGCCCCATCAATGCCTCTGACCCTAAGCAGCAGCCTGCTGGCCATTCCCTGCTCTTTGCAATGCCACCCCTCAAAGGGAAGGTCTCACATCCCAAACTGAGCTAACCCGGGCCCACAGACATCACCAAAGTCACCCCTGTGTGCACAGCCAAGACATCCACTCTCTCCTTTACAAAAGGCTTGCACCTGACAGCCGCCGGCACTTTGGGGGTGGGATCACTGCCCCGAGTCCCTGTGAGCTCTGTGACACCGGGACATTTGGCTAACACATCCTTCAGCATTTTTCCTCCAGCACCCTCATTTATTTCCTTTTGCAATGTCAGTTTGCCCAGCCAGCTCAATGAATAATTCAGCAACGTTAAGCACGTGCCAAAGCTGTTTCAGCTCTTAGTAGGATCAGTTCTTTGGTCTATTTCTCCATTTAAACTTCATTCCAACATAATCTCCCATTCATTGCTGCTGGAGGAGCAAGATCTACAAGTAAAAAAGCACACTGCCATAGTTATATGGAAATATAACTATATATATGGAAATTCCCTCTTTGGTGGGAATGGTGTGATGCTAATCATTCTGCTGGATGCCTTGCTGCTCCTGCTCACTCTGCTTCTGTAAGTGATGAAAAAACCCGCTATTTTTTTTTACAGACATCTATTGGACGCAGGGTTCAATAACCACGCAATAAGGATGATCTCACAAACCAGAATTCAGAAAAAACCTGAGGTCATTTCCCAGTTCTGTTGTGTGTTCCTGGTGTTATTGCAGTGAAAACAATTCATCACACCCAACAAATCAATTACTCACACAATAAATTAGCCAATATCAGTCCTTTTTCAGCAGCTTTTCTAGACAAAAGGGTGAGCACGTGTAGTGGGGTCAGTGTGTGATATCCAGCTGCAATAATTGTCTGTGCACAGGAAGAGTAAGGTGAGTGCTCATTTCAGAAAGCACAATTGCTACTGTAGCATTTATTAAATCCTACTCATTTTATCACTCCCTGGTTGGAGCAATAAGCTTTTAATTTCAGCTAGGGGTGAAACATGTCCCTGTTTTTCCAGCAGCAGCAGCAGCAAAGCTCCAGTGCAGGAATCCTGGACAAACAGGGAAGACAACCCATTCTCCCACTTTGGGAAGTAACTTCCAATTTTTTGGAACAACTTTTGCACTTAACCTAAGCAAGTAAGCACAGCTGCTCGTGTTTCAGTGTTTCAATGGTACATTAGCCGACAAAGTAACCTTCAGAAATCCTGACTATTAATCTCTGCTGGCTTTTCTGCAGGCTCCCCTACCTTTTTCATTGCTCAGATACAGACCTTGTTTTGTTGATGCTATCAGCGTTTCATGAGGATGTATGCAAGGACCCCCCCCCACACTCCTCTGTAAGGAACTGTCTCTATTCCTAAAAGAGAGCAGAAAAACCTGTCTGTGCAATGCCTGCCTCTGCCAACAGCACACACCGAGTGAGCGGAGATCCTGGGCTGCTTTTATGTGAGTTGCTCAGAAAACAGTGTGTCTGGGATTGTCAGAGGCTGGGTTTTGATCTTACACCACTGCGGACCCCAAGTAGAACCAAGCAAGGTAGAAAGCTTGTACCAGCCAGGCCATGGTGGTACCAGGCCCTGGTACCTTTTGTTCAAAAGATAAGAAGCTACTACAAAAAATTATTTTGCTCATTTGTATGAAATGTGCTGTTCTCATCCCAGATGGATGATGTAGCAACATCAAAAGCTGTTTCCCTGGAAAATTATTCTTCAGGATCCAGTTTGAAAGAGGACAGTCTTTGCTGAGATTCCTACTTTACCTGGCAATCTGGATAGCCGAAAGACAAATCCTTAAGGCAAGCTCCATCTGCTGCCTTGGAAGCCTTATATCTCCCTTTCTAAGACATGGCTTTTTTGCAAAGGTAATACTGATTATCCGTGTCCTTTTAGTGCCTCTCAAGTTACCCCAGCTCAGAGGACTCCTGAGGTCACCTCTCACTGTAGTTTGCACTTTCATGAACTGAGTTGTGGATTATTTTGATATGAACTGGGAGAAATCTTGTACATCTTTTCCAGTGGTGTTGGAGAGTTGCAGGAAAGTACTGGAGGACTGGCAGCACCCAGATGGACGTAATCAGTTCCCACGTTACAGGAGACTCTGCAGAGTCAGGGGGCTGCACTCATGAAGCAAACTCCAACACCAGCCAAAACCTTTGGAAGAGATCATTGATTCCATATAAAATCTCATGGCACCAGCTGGGAAAGGGTTTCTCTGAGCAAGCGATATCAAAAGGTTTTCAGTGCACAGACTGAAAGAGTCAAGTAGAAGCTGCAAGGAAGATAAACCCCAAAAACAAAGGTTCTGGCACCAAAGCAACCCAACTGGCTGGATTTTTTCCCCACAAAAGATTCACTGCTGTGTAAGGTAGCTGCAAATCAGTCATGTTTTTTGTCTTTTAAGCCCTGAATATGCAGGAAACAATCACTCAGTCATCTTGAGTGGAGCAACACCTATTTCAGAAGCACAAGGAGCTTTGTATGCCAAATTTTCACAAACATGCCTCAGCTGGAGCCTCCCAGCCCCAGAGCACTTGTGAAATTGGTCATCACCACGGAGAAGACAAACCTTCACCTTCATTTCTACAGCTGGTTTAAGCAACCCTGACCTCCCCAAATATCCCCACCACAGGCAGGTTTGCATCTGGCAGACCTGTGGTGGGGGCAGAAGATTATTGGCATCCAAACCAACCTGTCTTCTTGTGGCACTAGGGTTTTTTTCCCATACTTGTTTGTATTCCTCACACACAAATGAAATACGGCAGAACCGGAACACCAGAATGACCTCTCACCGCTACAGCTCCCATGAAACCACCGAGCTGCTCTCAGAGCCAGAGGGGGAAGAGGATATTTGTGATATCTCTGTGGAAGAAAATAGCAGACTAAATTGGCCAGGTTGGGAAAAGGCCAAGAGAGTTAAAAAAAAATATACTGCAGAGGAATAAAACAAAGGGAAGTGGTAACCAAGGTAAGATTAAGAGCTGAAGTGGCAAGAACACGAGACGCTTCCTTCAGGCAGGAATTCAAACCCTTTGGATTGTTGGATCATTGCATGTCCCTTAATTTCTCTGTTGTTCTGAACTGACATGAAAGCAGCAGCTCCCCAAGGAAAACAAAAAAATAAATCCCCTTTTCAGTCAATATAGCTATTATGTCCCAATCAGCAGTGCACTCTCGGAAGCTAAGAAAAACACCAGGAAGATCAATACCCACCTCCAGGTTTTATTCCCAATGGAAATCTATCACACGCCCACCCTTCACTACAGTCAAATATATTAATTTTAACCTCATGATATCTAGCAGACACAAACAGCAGTACCCAGGGAAGTCCTTAGTCTGCTGAACATCTGAGGAATTAGAGCCAACAGGTTCAGGAATTTGTATTCGAGCCAACAGGTTCAGGAATTTGTATTCCACCTCTCACTGAGACCTAGAAGTGTATTTTGTATCAGCAGAGCTAATTTTAAATTTAAATCTGACCTGAGTCCAAACTCTTCAAATGAATTAATCAATGAAACTGATGAAAAAACATAATGCCCAGCTCAGAGAATTTCAGAAGTAGCATTTCTAGATCAGAAAGCAAAACATTCCAGAAGTTCCCTGCAAAACACTAAATTTATGAGAAAACTACATTAATAAGAAAAATATTCTGTGTTAACAAAAGAAACAAATTTTGACTTTTCCTTCACCCAATCTGTATTCCACTGTATAAACTTCCCTAAGCAGCTTCTGAGCTAAAACCTTGAATTGGTATGGATGCCTCATCCCTGGAAGTGTTCAAGGCCAGCTGGTCTAGTGGAAGGTGTCCCTGCCCATGGCACAGGGTTGGAACAAGATGATCTTTAAGATCCCTTCCAACCCAAACCATTCTGTGATTCTGTGAAAAATCTTTTAATACAATTTACAAAAAAACCCTGGAGGTTGCATAATTTCCCCTCTTCATTATTTATGACTGGGGGTTTGTTTTTTCCCTGTTTTTGTATGCCCAGAGTAAACACCCTCCCTTATTACGTATTGTGTCAGCCACAGAAAAGCTATCGTTGCTATCCCATAGGTGTGAGATTTCTCTGTCTATGACAAATCTCTGAGATCTGCTGGAATATCTAGGCAAAGCATCCCTACATCCAGGCATTTGCAAAATCTGGCCACCATCAACTTGTCAGTGTCACAGGCTTGTCTGAAAGCTGAGTCACTGATCCCTGACACCAGGAGACACCGAAAGGGACTCTGTGTCAAGATTTTAACTTTTAAAATGTGTTTAAACTGTGAGTGATTCTGCACTTGAGGTGTGCCTGAATTAAAAGAAAAATCACTCATGAAAAGAGGAGCCTTGTCTCCTTGCAGCCTTTCCCAGGAGCAGAACTGAGCCAGCTTTGGGTGCTCAGCTTGGTGGGGCACGGACATACACATGGATATGGATCTGGATCTGGATATAGCAAGCTGTGGACTCACAGAGAGAAGTCTTTGCACATAACTCATCTTTCCTCTCCATTCGTCTTGTCAGCATGTTCCTGTTTGTCTGCAGATCCTCCCCCAACTCGCTGTGCTTGGCCTGGACTTTGCTATTCATGGCCTCGATACTTAAACATTTGACACAACCATCAGGTCCCCCGAATACAGTTAAACAAGTAGCTTTCTGGGGTTTGTTTGTTCGTTCTTCTACTGGTCACTGTAATTTCGATCTGGCAGAAAGGTTTTATAAACACCATTTTGTGTCTTATCTGTCAGAAAGGTACACTTCCGTCTGAGTGCTGTGACTGATGACAGCTCTTCAGAGGCTGTCCCTCGCTCTGAAAGGGAAGCTATATAAAAACGGAAGGATAAAGCCTATAATTTTTTATAGCTCAGTCCTTAACACTCACAGGCAGTGGAGTAGACAGCAGTCCCTGGAGAAGACATGTGATCCTCCCACGTTAGAGCTATGCCCAATTTTAAAAGCCCCTCTGAGCATCCAGTTGCTGTGTTTAAGATGCTTTGGCACACATGCATTAAGAGTTTGACCCTACCCAATAGATGGGGAGTAATTTTCACCCACAGAGACAAAAATCAGGGAAGGAAAGAGACACTAGAGGTGAAGCAGGCCAAATACTCAGGCTATGGATAACACAGGTTGTGGAATGAAGGGGTGAGATTTACTGAGCCATTTCTGAAGGTCATATCAAGGTCTTGCTCTGGTGTATGTACACGGTGCTCACTGTGAGAGGGATTATTGCACTAATCACCTCTGATCCCAGCCACTGCCCAAGCAAACCATTATCTGGGGAAAAAAAAAATCCCCTGTTCTTTGCTTTGTTCTAATCCTTTCCAGGGTTCAGGCATCTCCTCTAAGTGACCGCTCCTCACTTAGGAGACCCTGCTATGCTCCCATCAAACCAGGACTCCAAGAAGAACTCCAGAGTCAGCACTTGACTGTGTATCAGCTCCCCTTGTCCCCTCTGCAGAGGGGACAAGTGACACTGCAACCACTCCTGAGGCCAGAAGGGGCCAAACTCACTCCTTGCTTCCTGGAAAAGAAACGGATTGAAGGAGAAATCCTGTACAGCACAGACCCGCTGGTGTGCACTCTGCTTATTTCCACCACCATGAGCTGCACATCTCCAGCTCAGCTCTGGCTGAGTTATCACAGCTTGATGGGTGTAACAAGCTGTCAGGAGGCAGCTGGACTGCATGAAATGGCCAGAAGTGGGGATGTGGAACATAGCCTGGTGCAAAGGCAGAAACGTGTAGCTGGGAAGTTCCCTCTCCTCCTCCATGGGCAGAGGAAGAGTCAGTGCTGGGATAGGGAAACTCCTCAAGTCATAATGGCTGGAAATGATGTCTGGGCCCCAATGGTAGGAAAGAACAGAGGCAACAAGACAGTTCAGGAAGTTCAAAAACATAACCACAGAGGGGAAAAAAAATGAAGAAACCAGAATTGCTTAGCCTAAAGTAAAGAAGGATGAAGAGCGACAACAGTTTTTGAAGACACCTGGGAACTGGTGGAGGATCTGCCAACAGAGGCCTGTCCAAATGAGTCACAAGCATCTGACAAGAGCGTTCTAACAGGAATCGTGGCTGTGGGCCAGGAGATGGGCTCTTGGGACCTCGTGGAGCTCCTGCCAGCCCGCTCTGTCTGAGCTGCACTGAGTGGCATCTCTGCTTTGCCCTGCTCTGCCCGCCGGCAATGGCGCCGAGGAGTCAGCACAGGACTGACCCAGACTTGCAGGCTCCAGCTCTCAGCTGCCCCCAAACCTCTGCCTTTGCTGAGAGGATGGACAGGCAGAGGAGGCCCTGAGCCACCTGACCAAACTACTTTGAGACCAAGGGGTTGGACCAGCGGCCTCCACAGGCCCCTTCCCACCTGAATCGTTCCACGTGGGAGCAAAGTCCACAGAGGTTCTCCAAGATACTCCAAGATTTCACGGCAAGGCCAGGACTAGGTTCACGTGTTTACTTCTCTGGACAGGTTTTATCCCACTCCTCCTACAGCATCACAAGGTGCAAACACTACCCCCAGGCAGGACATCCCTCTCCCCTACACCTTTTCCAAGCAGGGGCTTTCCAAAGGATGCAAAGCTACCGGAGCCCCATAAAAAGCAAACTGAAGCACAGAAAACAGATGGGCCAGAGTGTGGAGGCACTTACAGCAGATGGCACTAAAATATTAAACTAACATTACCGTATGCTTAAGCCTTGGCCTGGCTTGCTGCTGATTGCAGAGCCAGCCTGGTGAGAGCATGCAGATGAGAAACGAGCCTCAGATTGCTAAAGCACCCAACCAAACATCCCCTTCCCATGGAAAAATGCCTCACTCGCAGCTCCTCCAACAGCAGGGATGTGCTAACTCAATGCAGACGATGTTTAGCTGAATAAAAAAGCATTCCAAACAACTTCAGGTCTTTCCCAGATCTCTTCTGGAAAACCATTTCCTTGAGAAACTGTGTAAAATCAGTTTGTCTGGGACACCAAATGGGGGAAAAGCCCAAACTGCTTGGTGCTTTGTCCACTGTGGGATAGCCCTGGACACCACAGCACAGCATGAGAGGCACCAGGAAGGAGGGAAAACATCTCCTTCAACCCAGGCCATTTGCCACCGTCACCCCAAAACCAGAAGTGATCCTGACTGCAGATTGTGACACTACCCAAGAGACACCAGGACACCACATAGAGACAGGTGGCCCTGAGCTTTGGTGTCCCTCATGGGTGCTCAGAGCCACAGCAGTCACCAAGGGTGTGTGGTAAGGACACACACTGGTAGGGGACTGACCAGAGTAGTCCCGTGAAAGCCTTTCATAAGGCATCAAAATCAAGATGCTTTGTGGCAGGTTGGCACAGGACTGTGCTGCAGAATAATGCACTTGAAACGATTCATTTTATTTGACTGTTTCCAGCAGGATCCTGCCTGAACCGTGGGTCCTGCCAGTTGTGTCATCTAACCTGTGAGTGACAGCCAACCCCACAGCCCCAGGCCTGGGCTTCCCTTTTCCCAAGTGAAATTCTGCCATAAGGCAAAAAGAAAATTAAAATAAACATTACTGTGAATGTCCACATCTCTTTTTTATATCCTGAGCTCAGACATCTGATCTGAAAGGTAACAACCTGCTGCATATTCCATTAAATGGATCAAGAAGAAGGAGTCTCCTAACACTGTCACTGAAGGAGAGGCTGAGGAAAGACATGATGCTCCAGCATAAGGGAGATCTCCTCCCAGGACCACGTCCTCAGGCTGTGGGACACCAGCACAGGGGGAGCCAGGCCCCCCTGGCAGAGGGTGACTGACAGGCACCACAAGAGAAGACAGGAAAGGACTCAGCCAAAGAGGTTCTTCCCAGCTTGCCTTGATCCAGGCTTCTTCTGGGCTTCTTGCAAAATGCCCCAGGCCAAAGGATTTATGTTTCCAGGACAGCAGGTCTTTTCTGAAATTTTCTGTATGCCCAAGCCATGTGCAAGTCCAGAACATAATAATTTTTTAAAAAGAATAAAAAGAAAGAAGAAACTGAGCTGGCGCTCTCCCCTCCTGCAGTGCCACAGCCAGGTACACTCCAAGCCCTGTTGTGTGAGGGCTGTGCCCACCCCTGGGAGGAGATGCCAGGAGTGATGTGAGGGCAGCAACAGCCAAACAGCAGATGCTTGGCTGCAGCTCTGCAGGAGGAGGAGGAGTTGGCAGCACTAACACAGGTAGCACTGCTCAACTCCGGCCAAAGCCAAGCCTGGGGTGCATCAGGCAAAGCCATCGTTCCGACCATGCGGAAAAGCAGGAGAGGATGCTTGGTGATTAACAGGGTGGGAATAGCTCCACTCCATCAAATCCTGACAGCTCCAGTAAAATGGAGGTAGGAAGTCACTGCCCATTTTTGTTCTTGCCACTGGATGGCAATAGACGTTAAGCAGAGACCACTGTGCCAACCACACACGCACTTGCTGTGCTCCACCTTGTTATTCACGGGGATGGCCGTGGTTTCAGCACGCCCAGCAGACACACCAGAGAGGTCCAGAAGCCACAGGCTGGCAGCAACACAACCAGCAAGACTGTTTCTGGGGTCGGGCTGAGCGCCGGGCTTTTCCTTTGCACAACATTTCTATGTCTTTCCTGCACTCAAAATCAATTTTTGTCTCTCCAGCTCAGAGGAAACTCTTCTGATGAGCCATGCAAAATACATTTAATGCTACGGATAGGGGTGAAAAAACACCTGGTAGGACGACAGCACCACGCTGTGAAATAGTTAAGGCTTACATTGAAGTTGATGGGTGCCTGTTTTTAAATTACATATATCTGGCTGTGAGCTGGCCAAGGGCCACAGAAAGATCTACAGCGAGGTGTCAAAAACACAGCTTCATTTGATCTTGTGTAACAAGTGATAGGAAACTTTCAAAGTTTTTCTATGTTTAACAAGCATATAGCTCCATCTCATTAGTATTCTCTTAATGATGGATAACTATAACTTAAGATAATTCTCTTTATTAATGAATGGTGACACCGTTTCTGCTTTGGGTGACATCACTCTGCTGCACCTCTGTTGTGTGTCACTGCCACTTCTGTCCCTGTTCTTGTCACTTTGGCTGAGTGTGGCCCGTGCCAAAGGCCTGCCAGGTGCCTCTGAGTTGGCACAAGGTACAGATATGATGCTGTGATGTCAAGCTCTGCCAAGACCTCAAGCTGATGCCGTGGAAGCGGTCCCTGTCCCAGTGGAGGTGCTTGGCCCCATCATTCCCCTGCCAGCCAATGTAGCTTGGGAGGACCCACGGGGATGCTCTGGTTCCACCAAGCCAGTTAACATATCCCTCAGTTCACCTCTGATAACTGATAAAGCACTGACTTTCATGTGGATTTCTTGTGGGTTTCATGTGGATTCTCTGAGTGAGGGACCACCTCTCCTTTCCCAGGAGAGAAGGAGATCCCCATGCACCACCTTTAACATAAAATTTAAATATTGCCCAGACATAGCAACATACCTGTGACTGGAAGGCATTGTAAACTGAACCCTACCACCACCCAAACTTTCTTATCTTGAGCCCACCTCCCCATATCTAGAAATCAGCTTTGAAAAAAGATACACAGGTTTTAGCAACAATACTCTCAAGAGGCTCAATGTTTTTGTTTTCCTTGCCTTAGGCACCAGGGTGTCTTGAGGGCAAAAATGCACATACTGAACCAGTCCTCTTTGCATCACTAAGAAGTGATTAGTAAATGTGAGGAAAAGTTCCTGCCTCTACTGTCCTAGGGGAATAAAGAAAGGAAACATGTACACAGGGATTTTCTCTGACCACCATATGAGAACAAGTCTATGTTAGCATCACTTTAGGCAACAGCAGAAATAAAGAGAATCATGAAACTTAGGCAAAAAAAATCTGAATATGATTGAAGGGTACTAAAAATCGTAACAGATCCTGAAATCTCAAAATTGAGGGACAGGCCACTAGCTGTCCACATGACGGTTCCCAACTACTTTCCCAAATGCAAGACCAAATTGTTAGTGTTCTTTCCAGAGCAACAGACACACTGGGATTGCAGAGACCCAATGCTAGACTGAAGGAGCAGTGTTTAAAGTTAATCAGCCCTACAGCTTGTAGGATTTGGGCAGAGGCTTGTCTAGTCCTAAAAAATGGGGATTTGGTAAGTGGGAAAGAAATGGTTTGAGCTCAGACTATTTGTGAGGGAGATGAGATGCACAGCACGACATTGGGAGCTCTGAGAGTCTGGCAGGAAAACACCCTCACAAGCAATAATCACATGTTTCTTATTCAGACTATTAATGTCATTAGTTCTTTACCACTCAGAATCAGTATCAACACATTTTGTTTGTGCTGCAGATCCTGCAGCCCTCAGCACATCATGCAAGTTCAGGTTGTTTCCAGCCCAGACTTGCACGCTTGGGTTCACAGCACGCAGGAAATGGGTTTTAAGTGTGCCACACATGCCTGCCACATCTCCAGGCCATCATGTGGGGAACACGCCTGCACAAACGTGGACAGAGGAAAAAGATGCTCTTTAAGCAGTGCGGGGGGAGGGATTCTTCCCCTCCTCCAATCTCTATCCAGCTGTTTGCAAGGAAGCAGCAGCTCTCTGTGTTGCAAAAACAACACATCTGACAAGAAATTGGGCAGTCCCTGCCCTCCAGCCCAGCCAGGGGGACGGCAGAGGGGCGGCAGGGCAGGTGTGGGGCAGTCCCGGTGTCCCTCCCTCCCCCACCAGCCTCCAAAGCCAGGGCACACAAAGTGCTACTTAAAGCTGGCATCTTGCAAAGAATCAAGTGCCTTTTTTTCTCCTGTGGTTTGTGAACCAAGCCCCTCACAGGCTGCAGGGACCCCGGCAGTGTCAGCGGTGCAGTGGCCATGTGCTGCCCCTTGGTCCTCAGGATTCAGCTCAGACTAAAACCTGGTGGTGTCCCTAGAGGTTTGGTGGGTCCTGTTAGACCACAGTGCCTGGCACAGCAAGCCTGGACCTGGCTGGCTCTGCAATGGCTTTGAAAGGACTCTACAGGGAGAAACCTTTAGCTCACCTGGAAGTGTCCTGCCCTTCCCCTTCACACCACTGGATTCAGGAAGGGGATCTCAGAGGAGCACACAGGATGTCCCCTAAGTCCTGCAGAGCTTGGATGAGCCACCCACTTCCCTGCACTGGAAGCATCTTCATTATGAAGGATGGAGAGTGTCAGCCACCATGAGAAAGATTTGTTTAAACTGCACCAACTCCAGTATTGTAGATTCCCTGAATGGTTTGGGTTGGAAGCGACCTTAAATATTATTCAGTTCCAACCCCACATTCATGGACAGGGACACCTTCCACTGCACCAGGTTGCTCAGAGCCCCATCCAACCTGACCTTGAACACTTCCAGAAATGCCCAGACTCACCGCCCAGACTCACCAAACCCAACTCCTCTCCTCCTCCAAATCTTTCTTTCTTTTTTTTTTTTTAATAAATGCATCCTGAAAATCTTTATCCTCACACTTCTGAGAGGTGCAGGACCATATCCCTGACTGCACCCCTTCCCTGGGACAAGGCAAGTAGTATTTCAAAGGAAAGATGATCATTTGTTCCTCTTTGTCCTCCAGATGCCTGACGTACAAATCAGCCTTAGGGTACTGGGGTTACTGCACCATCCTATATCTATGCTTAAGCTTAAAAATTATTGTTGCTGGTATTTTTTTTTTTTCCCCTAAGAGGATGGGCAGGTCAGTGACGATGTGTGCACTGTCACAGGCATGCCCAGCTTCCACCTGAGGGTATCCTGTGCCAGCAGCTCCCCCTGCTCCACGCTACAAACACCTCCCCTGCAAGGAACAGGCACTTCTCCCTCCTCCCCCCTCTCAGCTGCACTGCGGAAACCAACATAACATCTGCATTTACCTTTCTGCTTATTTAAAAACGGCAGTAGGAACGAAGCCAACGGACTTTTTTTGCCAAAGTCCTTGGAAGACACTTTACTTTGGTTAACAACAGTTTCTTCAATGGGTTTCTTCAGAGTTACTCTTTCCTTCAGCTCCTCGGTGCTGACGGCAGAGGTCGGGGGCTCAGCGCCTGTTTTTGGTGCAACAAAGGAGCTTTTCAGGTAGGACGAGGACTCTGCCAGGTTTTCCCTGTTCATCCTGCTCTCTGTCATTTTGCTGGCCTCGTAGTCCGAGGCGTCAGTGCGCGAGTTGTTCTCTTCCTTGATAATGTCCATGACCTTGGGCTTCATCAGAGGGGAGTCCTGCTCCCTCTTTGGGCTCTCCTCAGAAGCCGACGAGGCATCGCAGGACTCGATGATGAGCTCGCTGTCGAGCTCCGCCTCCCGCTCCTCCCGCAGGATGCTGTACTGGATGGAGGGGGAGGCGGGCGAAGGAGGGGGCCCCCCGATGTGGCTGAAGGTCATGTAGTTGGAGTGCAGCACCTCCTCGGCAGCCAGGGGGTCCTCTGAGACCAGCTCGATCTCCGAGTCGCCGGACTCGGCGCTGCTGGCTTCGTGATCGGCGTGCGAGGAGGCGGGAGGGCGGCCGGGCTTGGCCCGCTGGTCCCTCTTCTCCGCGGCCGGGGCTGGCGACCGCTGCGCCTCCGAGGGCTCGAAGGAGAAGCTCTTCGCTTCCTTGATGGCGCTGATGAGCTCGTCCTCCGACAGGCTGCCTTTGCCCTGCGACTCTGAGCCGGACGGTTCTGTCACAGGGGAAGAAAAGAGGAAAAAAAAAAAAAAAAAGGAAAAAAAAATTAAGAATCTTATTTTCTGGCTGCTTAGGGATCAAGCACAGTGCGTTTCGCACCAGCACGTATCCCTCCAGCAGGGCTGGGAGCACAGGCACAGAGCCTCCCTGTCAGGGATGACTAACAGTAATGACAGCTTGACCTTATACAGCATTTCCCATGCACGTACTCCTTATAAAAGAAGCATCATTTACTGAGGAAAAGGCTGAGGGACAAGGCAATGCTGGTCACTGCTTGACCAGCGGCTCAACAACATGGTTTTCACCAGGAAAATCACCAGACAAGAGGAATGTGGGCTCAGGACACACATGAGAGAATCAGACTGTCACCAATGGATCCTGGTTTGTTCTGGGGACAAATACACAGGGCTGGTGGGTTAAGTTGATCCTAACAACCCATATGTAGTTGGCAAAACTACAGGTAAACTTTCAGGTGTGGAAAGTTTAAGATCAGAAACTTTTATCTTTTTTTGTTTGTTTTTGTTTTGTTTTTTTTTTTTTTTGTTGACTAGTTAGTTTCTTTATTAATTTGGGGGTTGGTTTTTTTTCATGATGTGGGTGATGAATTCTCAGCTTCCTTTTAGCTCAGTTGGGTCCAAGAATGAAACCAATTTTTTCTACTGTAATTCTTAATATCATCATGAACTATATTAACCAAAAGAATGACTAGCTTGTCAACCAAAATTTGAAACTAAACAAAACAAAACAAATCAACAACCTAGTCTGCATTTTCTGACTGCAATTGCCCAGTCATATTGAAACAGCCATCACGCACATATGGAAATTTGTCCTCTGGAATTCTGAGTGTTCATTCCCTAATTTGAAGTCATTATTAATGTGATGGGGTCACTAAGTGGCGTTGCAGGTTGTGAGGAGTCAAGAAAGTCCACCAGGAAAATAGATCCCCAAGTTCCCTCATGCAGATGCTGGTGAAGAGGTCCATCACAAGTCACTGCCTGCATCCACAGGGTTCGGTACCACAGCCAAGGGGAGGAGGGTTTCCAGCCCTTTGGTTGCAGATGGTGCCCCGAGGTGACCTGCCCAGCCCATCTTTGCAGCCCCTGGCATCAGCCCCTGAGTCCACACAGCTGTGCTGGCCACACCTGGAAGCTCCTTTGCAACAGAGGGTGGGAAAGAGACTGTATCAGATGGGACCTGGGATAAAACAGCACCAAGAGCGCCAGAGTTCGAGCAGCTTTTGGACAACACTCTCAGGCACATGGTGGGATTCCTGGGGTGTCCTGTGCAGGGCCAGGAGTTGGACTTGATGATCCTTGAGGTTCCCTTCCAACTCAGAATATTCTAGGGTAACTACTATTTCTGGATATTTCCTGATTTAATTTCTCATGGCAGTAGCCCAGGCAATTTCTTCCTGATCATATGCCCTCTTCAAGACGATTCAGGTAAAGGGGATGTTTCAACAATAGCACACCTGTGCCATCACATCCTGTCGGGAGATTGGCAAGAAAAACAACCCCTCCAGGCAGTTCTGGTTTCTGCACGTGCCCATGCACATCATCAGTGATATTGAGCGTGTTTTGCTGGTATATCTGCAGCTCCTCTGACAAAACAGCTCTTGTAACACATCCCCTTCACACCAGAAAGTCCTTCTGCACCCCAGATTGTGGCTGCAGACAGGATTAAGGTGCTGGCACTGTTCCAAAACCCTCCTGTCTGGATGCTGGGAAGTTTCTGGTGCACTGGGAGCTTGTGCATCCTTCTCCTCTGGCTGCAGGAAGCTGCGTGAGCTGTGCTGCTCTCCTGCATCACCACATGCGAGCGTTTTCTCCCTGAGCCATGACTGAATCCGGCACGAGTCCAAACAGGCATGTGACTTCCAGCCCTCGTAGCGCAGCAACGCGCCGTCCCTGGGCTTCACCCCTCTCCTCCCTGTGCTGGCATCGTGTAACTCTCAGCCCTGGCATTCACCTCGTGAATAAAACAGTCCTTTGTGGCCAGCAGCAGGGTGTCACATTTACCGCTGGCACTGGGAAGCGGATAAATACCCACGGCCTTTCAGCGCCAGCGCAGCACAGAGACAGTCCACGTCTTCCTTCCCCAGAAAGATGAGGGCCAGAAATTGAAAGCAAAACGTTTTCAAAAGTCTTGGTCCAAGCAGGGGGTGACTGGAGGCTTTGCCAGAATGCTTGAGGGGCACCTAGGAGCCACGACTTTGCTGGGTCACTGGGTGGGAATAGCAAGGGCAGGTTTTGAATTTCTTCCTTGCATGTGAATGCGGGGTCTGGGCATGGAACACCCCCAGCTGCGGGAAAGGGGGGAAAATCCAGAGGAAACACCCTGTGGCAGCCAGCCTCTAGAAGAAGATGCTGCCTTCTCTCCTTAACATGATGGATAAGCAGTTTTGATGGGATACTGATACCGAGTGTCCCCAAGGCAGCCTTGAACAGTCACCAGGACTGAAAAATTAACCGTGCCTGAAGTGCTTAATTACCTTGTAGCACGAAGTGTAAATCGATGAACAGTGGCATGTCTCAGGAGCAGCGTGTAATTTCACTCAGTCAAACAAAAGAAGAAAAATGTGGCTCTAAAGTCTATTCATTATCTAAAGTTTCTGGCTAATGCAGGCAGAATAAATTCACAGCTGTGGTGGACTCAATCTCCTTTTTCTGTGTGGAAGTGTACAAATGCTCCCTCACTTTTCCGTAGGAACCAAATATTTCTGTAACAGGAGGTATTAGTGTGGGTGCCAGACTGCCATTTTAAAGGAAATTCTAGTTGTTCTTTTTTTAAATGCTTCTAAATTACTTCAAAGCAGTGGAGTGGAAACACTTTGGGGATGTTCATTGTCAATGTTCATTGTTAAAGGGCTTGGATTCAGGACACTGAAATTTAATTTTCAGACTAAAAATTCTGTTTCCTGTCACAGAACTTTATTCCTTTTTAAAGCACTATGCTACTTTCATATTTTAGCAGTGTATAATAGGGAAAATGAGGAATAGACATTATGCACTACTGCAGTAATCAGACAATAAGAAAATGTATAAACATGGGATTTTGGTGCCCTCCAATAGAAATCAGGAGTCTTTTTTAAAGAGACTGGCCCCTTGTCCTTCCAGGCCCGTTTGGAAATGAGGTGACAGCATTTCCCTCCCCAGCACTTTATAAAAGCGGCACTTTCACATGAAAACAGCACTGATTTTTAACAATTTAATCTTATTTTCTACAGGGGCAAAGAGGTGTTAAGCCAACCACTAAAATTTTAATAATACGAACCCAGTCACTTGCATTGCCCTGATCCCACACACCTCATTTCCCTTGGGGAATCTGGACAGCCACGGTGACCAAGAGAGCCCCAAACCACCAGGATCCAGCTCAAACCATGGCCTAGATGAAGATACCCCAATGATGGCCACAGGCACAGTGCTTCCCCTCGAGGAGAGATCCCTGAGGACTGGCTCAGCAGGCCTGGATCCCTTTCCATACAGCAAGGGCAGCCCATCCCAAGCAGTGCGCAGTGATGGAGAGCACAGTTTGCATCCCCCTTCACTTTGGCTACACAAACTGGTGCCAGAGCAGAGCACGAACACCTCCAGCCATGGAGACCTGTCAATGTCCTCTCACACCCCGTTACACCCACCCCAAAAATCCATCATAATTCTCCAACATGCAGGGCTACAATTGCAGCCACTTTCGGAATAGCAAAACCCCCAGTGCCCTGCACCAACCCCAGCATTACCTGTGCCAGAGGAGGGTGGTGTGACAGACCCTGGGCTGTCATCCTCCGGCTCCGACACCGTCACCGTTGGCACCACCTCATGGCTCGGCTTCAGGCCAGTGTCTGGCTGAGTCGGGCTCGGCTCTTTGCTGGCAGCTTCCTTGGTGCTTTCTGTCTCAGTGAGTGTGATCTTGACCGGGGCTGAAGCCACAGACGGGCTGTGCTGACCTCCAGACTTTCTGTCTTCCAGCAGGTCTTGCTCCTCGGCTGCCTTCGTGCTCTCGGAAGGCGTCCGCGGAGGTTCAGCGGCGTGGCTGGACCCCGCGGGCGTTCCCCGGTACTTATCACTAAGGCCTGGGCTCTCATCTTCTGAGTCAGAGTCATGTATTTCTTGGTACTTTATTTCTTCCGATCTACTTATGTCCATGTATTTGTAAGCTTCTACTTTCATGGGATCTGCTAAGGTTTTATCAACTTCAGTAGACTCTGCAGGAGTCATCTCTATTCCTGAGTCTGAGCTAAACAAGCCACGGGACTCAAACCCAGTCACATCTTGAACAGGATGCCCCAGAGTGTTAAACCCCTCCGTGCTGCCCGAACAGGGAATGGGGGTGTTTTCCTGCTGATAGATGCCCGTGAAATAGGTGGAGTCCCGCGGGGTGGTGTAGTGGACATCGGAGATCAGAGAGGTGTAGAAGGAGTTGTCCCCTCCGTTGGCAGTGGAGCCATAGTCAAAGAGATGTGACGAGCCTGTGACCCCTGAAGCAAACACAAAAAACCAAGGCACAGTAAGAGAGAAAGGCCTGCCCGCATCAAGCTTTCTGCAAAGCCACGCTCACTCCCTGCTGATTTTAGATGTGGTTTGCGAACCAGACTTGACCTTGCTTGCAAGCTCTTGGGGACTGTCTCTTCCTACACCTTTGGGCAACAAAGTGGCACATCTGTCACACAAGGCTTCCAGCTGCTGTTCTATCTTTAAATAGCTATAAGGATCCTGACAGCAACTAAGCATTACTGGCCAGTGTTTGCCCAGCCTGTGAATAAAAACTTCATGTGATTGCAACCTCACAACATCCCTCACAACCCAACCCAGGGGCTCAGCATCCGATATCCTTAAAAGAAATCTAATGTCCAATACAAAACCAATTTTTAAAAAATACATAGAATTCGAGAAATTTTGTACAAAGGAGATTTTCATTAAGTAAAAACTTCTGCTGGGCAGAAATTGAGAGGGAAAGTTGGCAAGCAGATTTAGATCACATTTTCTCTTAAGAGTAGCCACTCTAAATTTGTGAAACACCAAGGCAGAAACTAAACATTCTCATTTAGTGGTTTCCGCACATTCAGAAAGCTGTAAACCCGTGTGCATCATCTCGAAATCACGCTGGCATGAAGGTGGTTAAACCCATGCATCATTTTCATCCGCTGCCTCTAATTCCCTCTGCCACGCTCTCGGTTCCTGGGGATGACGCTAATTAAATTAGAAACAGCAGCCACTCTCTCTCCGCAGCGTTAATACAAAGCACAGCTCAACGACGGGAACAGCGAGATCCCCCGTGAGGGAGGTGGGAGAGACGGATTTCTCTAAGGGCTGGGGGAATGGGATGGGGAGGAACAAAGCCAATGTCTGTAGGAGCTGGTGCCCATGGGAGGGCGTAGCCTGTTAACCCTTCGTGTGCTGAAGCATCTCAGGGTCTGGCTGGCTTTCTCCCACCTCTGTTCATCACCTGCAAGGGATGTGGGGCTCCCGACCTGCTCCACACGTGCCTGGGCTACCACACACAGAGGAGACTTCACTGTAATACTAAAAGGACATTGCTGTAGCTGCAAAGCCAGAAGCTAGGAAACGTCAGTGCGAAAGCTCCTGAGCTACTTTCATTTGAGTATTTCCTTTCTCCTTGCACACAGAGAATGATACCACCTCTAAACACCATCACAACTGCTTTTCCCCACAGCCCTCCGTGCACCAGGCATGTGCAGCCCATTAGGTGAGCCCTGAAGCAGTATTTCCCACCCTGTAATACTTCAGTGTTGTAGCTGAAGGCTTTATTCTACTGCACAACCTCACTGGATTTGACACACACACCCCCCCCCCCCCCCCCAAGCCCTGCACAGAGGCAGAGTGATCATTTCCCTCATCGTATTTTTTTATTGCTCAGTGTTGTGATGTCTTGCAAGCACCTTCTTTCCCCTGGATCGCCTCTAGGGTGGGAACAACATGCCCCTCCTATTACAAGGGGAAACCTGGTAGCACAGGGGAAAAGCAACCCAAAAGTGCCTCTCCTTGCTTTTCAGACTACCTGTACTACCTGCTCCTGTGTCCCCATCCTCCCTGGCTTTGGGTGCTGCTGCTCCCCAGCAGTCCTCCCAGCTAATCTGCTCCTGCACGCACCATGAAGGCAGCAGCTCCATCCCCACAGCCAGGCATTTGTAGCAGCCTTTGCCACAGGAGAGCACAGCGCAAGGCATGCTACAGCCAGCAGGTAGAAAATCATCCATTGCCAGTCCTTCCCATTGCCAGGCCTTCAGCTGGGGTGTTCTCGCTGCTGTGTAGCACTGCACAGAACTTTCATAGGAACATTTATCATCAAGGCAAGCTCGTGCCTCAGAGTGGTGAGGGTCACTGTGGAGATTCTTCCTACACATGTGAACTTGGGGCTTATTTCCCCCTCTCTATCTATGCAACTTTACATTTACCTACTCTAAATTTCACCTTCTGTTTTCCTGCCAGCTCACTCAGGGCTGCAAGATGCTTTTGTAACTTGCTGCAGGCAGCTCCCATCCTCACTGCTCCGAACAACTCAGTCCCAATAGCAAAGCTACGTGAGAATGAAGCCTAAGTGGAAAACCACAGTGAAACCAAAGCAGAAATAAGGGATGAACTGGGCTGCCCAGCACCCAGGTTCTACCTGAGGTCATCCAGTGCCTTGCAAGGACGGCTCATACCCAGAACACGTTTCTAAATGAGCAGTAAGCAAAAAGGGAAAGGTTCTATTCCTTGCAAAAGCTCTTCTTGCTGAACTCACCCTTTTTGAAAATTATCCATAAACAGGCTTGGATTTTCACAAATGTGTTGGTTAGCTGGAATTATCTGATGCATTGTTTACGCCAACATATTTCAGGCTGTGAATTGCTGACTACAGACTATTCACGCCTGTTGCTGCCCGTATCTGCTATTTGTAATTTTACTATTTGTGCTGGGTGAGTGGCTGTCTAAATCACGGGGTTTCAGGGCTGCTCTTTCATTAAATGCTTCCTCAGTGCCTCCTGGACCTGATCCAAAACCCACTGAATCCACTAGAAAAGTCCCGCTGATTCTGAGTGGCTGTGGACCAGCTCAAGATGGCTGTGGAATACTTTCTGCTCATGAGGAATACTCTGTCACAACACCATCAGTGGGCAAAAATCCATCCCTACAAACACCCCACTATTGCTAGGAGAGAGGGAGCACAGAGTCAAAGGAGATTGAAGCTGCTGCCAAACCAATACTCACAGATGCTGTTCACAGCTTTCATCTGTGCTTTGTCCACAGGACATGGGAGCCAGATGCACGAGCCTTTGCAGCTCTTAGCAATGCTGATCAATAGAGCAGTGAAAGGGTTTCTAATGCATTTGTGTCAGGTGCTTCATAGCAGGGGTTATAGCGAGCCAGGGCAGCTCACAGGAGAGCCACGGTGATAAAGAGATGCTGGGAAAATACCATCCCGTTCTTTAGGTTATTCCTCAGCAGAAAGAGAAATAACCCTGAAATAGTCATCGAGACAAACATCACATTTTCAAATAGTACAAACCTGGTACTGTAGCAGATGTTAAGCAAGAGCTGATTTAGAATGGAATTACTGGCAATCATAAACCTTCTTTTTTTTTTTCCTGCAGCAGTTTTGCAAATAAAAAATGAAAACAGAAAATGCATTTCCTGCTGGGGTTGAGGAGGAGAGAGAGTTACAGGGTATGTGAGCACGTTTGAGCGAGGGGAGAGTTCACATTAGCAGGACATATGGGGATGCCAACTCTCAAGGAGACAGCAGAGTCAAAAGCACTGAAGACAGCTGAAATTGCCTAATTAATAGGATTTAATGTAACTCCCTATTTCCACTGGGAATGATTTAAAGCCATTGCTAAAACTGCCTCTCATTTGGGAAGTGTGAATCTATCAGCTATTAGGCTGGCTATTAAAGACATGGAAACTGATAACAGCTGAGCAGATTTTTGCTGTAGAATGCTGTATTCAGAGCTTGGTGATTAAGCAATGCCCTCTCTGACTTTAAGTTTATTTGGTTCAATATCCGTGGGAAGCAGAAGCCTTGAATAGCACTGGTAACAGATGACAGTATCGGGTCTGAATTTACCCTTGTTACAAAGGTTGGGGTTTTTTTAATCTGGATTTCACTCAAAACTACCCAAAAACCTGCCTGCCAATTCAGGTGAAGGAAAGCTATTCAGTTCCTGAGAGCAGCAGTTGTGCTTTCTCGTAACACGAGCCCCCGGGAAATAATTTCACTTCCTGAGACCAGCTAAGAAGTAATGGGTCTGATTCAATCACTCCAACACAGCTGAGATGCTCAGCAAGTTACATGTGTTTTCATCAACTGCAAAGGGAAAAAAATATTGGAAAATGACTGTTTTGTTTGCTCAGAATAAGTGAATGCTCCAGAAACCCTCTCCTACGGAACTGGATTTAGAGCTACTTAGCAATTGAGACAGGAAATAATTTAGAAATCATTGGTTCCATGCAGAGTAGCTCTTAATTTAAGAAAGGCAGCTGAAGACCAATTTGGATCAAGGCAAGCTGCACTGCTGCAGCATACTGGAAGAGGGAACAAAAAGTTAGCTGAGGATCACAGACAAGAAAAAGAGCAGTTATAAATAAAACCAATTCTTTTTTTCCCCCAACTAGAGTATTCTTGGCCTTATTAAAATCGAACACTTCAGAATATTGTGCTCAACTTCCAATAAAATAACCTTATTTCATATTAACCTGTCAAGCTTCACATGCAGCTCTGGTGATCTTCACTGGCACAGACAGACTAATATTTGAGGGACCTGGTCTAGTGGAAGGCATCCCTGACCACGGCAGGAGGTTTGGAACAAGATGATCTTTAAGGTCCCTTTCAACTCAAACCATTCCATGATTCTGTGACATGAAATTTCAGTTCCCCAGAACAGCTGGCAACCCCTCAATGCGAGGTTCTGTGTTTACTGCACGTCACTGCTTTGGTCAAAACTATTAATTTTTCAGAAGAAGAGGGTGGAGAACTAATCTTTAATTAGGTGATGCAGTTTTTACAGCCTGAAGCTGTGCAGAGAAGAGAAAATATCTTTGGTTGCAACTGGAGGAATCAAGTTTTCAGCGACCTTTTCAGACAAAAGCAGAATAGTGGGAGCAAGCAGCTTCCAGCAAATTCCTGTAAGTTTTTTAAATAGTTGGCTCTGACTTTTTGCTTTGGATGTTGAGCTTCAGGAGTCATTACTGGCTGTCCCAGTGCTGCAGAGCTGTGAGCTCCCTGAAGCAGGGTCTTCCCAGCTCTCTCTCATGGCAACAAGGTCCAACTTGTCCCATTTGGACACTCACTGACCAGCAGTAATTCATCAATTAGGGATAATAACAAAGGGAGTACCCTTGTTTGACTGGCCTCAAGTGATGCTAGAGGGTCTATCAGACCATAGGTCACTCCCAGTACCTCAGCCCTTCAGGTGTCACCCAGAGATTTTGGGGAAAGGCCAAAGCTAAGCGACGAGCATTTTCCAGAACACAGCTCCACTCTGATCCAAGACCCTCAAAGCCACCTCAGAGCTCAGGGATATGCAGCAACTTCCTTTCAGCACTGAGACTAAAGCCTGGCTCTTAAAATTATATCTTATATTCTCTTAAAGGCTCAAGGAGGTAGTGTGGCACTTTGCCAAGCTTTTTGTTTTATAATTACCCTCTCGCCTTGAAGGGCTGATCTCATAGCAAGGCTGTGGGAGCCATGATGGCATTCCATGGCACCTGACAGTGGTGCAGGAGAGTTCCACTGCCCAAGAGTTGCCATCACCTAAACATCTGTATCTGGAGATCAAACCCCGGCTGGGGGCCCTCTCTGTTTCCCAGTCCCACATCAGCAGTTTACATTCCAGCCTCTCCTTCATTTTTATCACTCAGCCACGACCATCAGGAAAATGTATCTTCCTGCTTTCTTCCAAATGCACAGCAAAAGGAGCTATTAAATAGTCCTGCCTTTTTTTGCTGTACCAAATTTACAATTTTGTCATCACCCTCTAGTAAAAAGCGTTTGCTTGACCTTGGCTTCTTTTTATTCCTCACTTACACTTAAAAAAGGAGGAAAAAGAAGGGAAAGAATTTCTCCTGTTTTCTGCCCCTAATACATTTTTCCTTTTTTAGTTCCCCAACTCAGTTACCTTCCTTTTTAAAACTCATAGTATCTTACTGTATTCTCATCTGTATCCATACACATCTTTATACAGATGTTCAGTGTTACATCACTTTTCCACGCCTCTTTACCCTACCCAGACAGACCAGCAGTTCCAAGTCTGCCTCCAAATTCAAAGCACACCGTTTTCTTGGATCCAGACCAAGCTGTTTTTTCCTCCCTGCTTGATTTCAAATTCAACCCAAACCTCAGGAAAGCTCCAGATTTCCAAATGTCCTTGAGTAGCACCTTCCTGGCAGTGACAAGGGCAGCTTGCACGAGTGGCAGAGATATCTCTCAACCCCAACTCAAATCACACGATGCCTTGAAACAGTCTGGCCACTCTCAGGGATATTTGAGTGTCACTTGGGAGTCATGCTCTCAATTCTGCAAGACCCTTCAGCGTGAATTTTCTAACCCCAAACACTTCAATATCCAAACGAAACTCGAGTGTACTTTAGCAGTTGTGTATCAACCCAAGTAGAGCTCAAAACCCAAATGGCTGAGAACTCTCATGCCAAGCAGAGGCATCACTGTGCTGTGGATAACACCCCTGGATCAGCTCCCAGAGTCGCCTGGATGAGCCTTTCTCAATGGCCAGAGCCAGCTGTCAGCCCTGAGCTACCCCACGTCCAGATGCTCTAGGCTAGACAGAGAAAGCAGCAGGCTGCCTACAGGAGAACTGCAACGGGGCGTGCATCCCTGGAAGCAGTGCCAGCTATTCCCAGCTGCCAGGAGATGGTGCTCTTTGTTTTAGCTCAGGATTCCCAAACCCACTTTGCACGTTAGCAACTTCCTTTCCTCCAGAACTCTCACAATCCTGTCTGCAACAAAGATACATCTCCACAAATCGCATTGGCAGACGTGAACGGCCACACCCCGAGAGACGTCTGGGGATTCATTTGCGCAAAAGATGCCACAGGAAAACCGGATGTATCGGGAGGATACGTGATCCTATTCTATTATTCCTTCTCCCTGGTTCTCTGCATGGTCCTGACTGTGCTGGGAAACACAGAGCAGCAAGAAGGCTGCTTCCCGCTGTCTCCAGCAGCTGACAGTCTGCGCCTCAGCTCCTGGGGACAGGAGTGACTCAGTGCCTCAGCTGTGCAAGTTATTCATCCTTCCCCTCCAGATCCCGCAGCAACCAGAGGAAACATTGCCATGGCAGGTGCTGTCTCCTGCACAGGCAGGAGGGCAAAAGGACAGTGTGGAAAAAACAGGCTTGATTCTATCGACATTCTGATTACTCCATTGGAGTGGCTTCTGATTCATCCCCCCCTGAGACGGAAGCGAGTCCTAAATTCAAACAAGTTAATGATAAGCTTTGGCGCATGTAAAACCTCTCCTTCAGGTCATTTTGCAGAGGATATGAGTTACTACAGCCTCCCAGCTGGAGTTTCATCACTTTTCCATAGCTTTAGCTGTCTATTGTAAACAGGCCTTGCAGCTTCCAGATGCAGGGATACCCAATCTCAGTCCTCCACATGATAAATACACGGGGAAATGGCGGTCAGCTGGGATCCCAGCTCCCAAAAACCTTGGCTGCTGAGGATCAGCAACCTTTATCAACTCCCCACCTTCTTGTAAGCACAGAGGCTGGAGCAGGGTACAAATCCCTTTCAGGTTCCAGCCCTTGGAAGCCCTCACACTTTTGGGAGCCTCAGTTTGCCTGGTTGAGAAACTCTCCTCAGCAGCTGGTGGCAGGTCACTGTCGCCAAGGCCCTGCCTGGGGGCTTTTCCTGTTGCTCCAGCCAGCTTCTGGTTTCTTCCAACACCTGGGCAGGCATGGACCAGGTCCTGGCTCTGCTGTGGAGCGTTACAGCCCCATTTGCAGGACGGATGTGTAGGAAACACTGCCGAGCTTTTAATAAGATTAAGACTGGTCCACTCCATCCCAGCAGGATATTAACAGCGTCTCGGTTTTGGCCACAGATTCTGCACCACAGCAGCTATTGTCTCCCTGTCACTGCCTCTCAAAAAAGATATCAGAGTCCACCTTTTTGCTGGTGCTGAGTAGCCGCTGTGGGTGTTGTGGTGCACCCCAGACCAAGCCAAGCGGAACGGGGGAGCAGAGCTTGGTTTGGTGATGTTGAATATCCTCAGCTCCCATGGACATCCACGGAGCTCACAGCACCTGGCAGGGGATGCTGAGCAGGTGCCCCAAAGCCAACCATCAGTGTGCAAAGTGAACCCATGGTAAATGATTCAGCACTTCCCACCCCCGTGTGACCTCGGGGCTTTCTGCTTCAATAAATGGTCTTGGAGAGCTCCAATCTGACCTGGCAGGAAAACCCTGGCATAAGGTCTGTGACAGCCCTCCACAGTTCTCTGGACAGCATGAAAAATCCAGAGCATTTTAAAAGGGGGCCTGAGAAAGCACAAGAATGATTTGAAATGTGCACAAAGTTGAAAATGCTACTAGATGTGCAGCATTAGTTAAAAAATAAATATATATATACACATATATAAATATCATTTAGGGAGTTAGCAAAATCTTCAGGTAAAAAAGGATTTCACTCCAGTGAAATCAACATGATAGGTTGATAGGTTTCAATGACACCAAGATACCACCTAAAATACCATCAAATGCAATTTCCTGAGGATAATTAAAGCCCACTTATAAGATTAATTCTTTCTTATTTCACAGTACTCACATTTTCCCTGGAATGATACAACTTCCCTGAGCCTCACGACAAAAATACTCCAGGCACTAAGTGAATTAGCACCTAAAGCATGCTTTTCCATTACCTGAAACGGGACCCAACTCCCTTTGGAGCAATAGACTCCAAGGTATCTCACAAAATCTGGATGTGTTTGGCTAAGTCTCATTCGTCTTTTAAGTTTTAAAATACCGAAATCCCATTTCCTGCATGATTCAGGAACTTCAGCTGCTCACTCTTTCTACCCCTAGAGCAGGCCATTCCTCCCATCTCCCCTGCAGAACCACCTTCTCCCCTGGCCAGGTTCCATTCCTGGAATGCCCTGTCCCAGGCACCTTCAGCCCATCCAGCCCCACCTTTGCTGGGTCCCCGTTCCTTGTAAATTCAGCTTTTCAGGTTTGCTCCAAGTCAATGCCCAGCCACAGAGGTACAGATTCCAACTCAGCCTGGAAAAGGGAGAAATGCCAGCGCCAGCTGCTTTTGATGCTGAGATAAACCCAGGACAGAAATCACTGCCCTGCAGCTTCAGGCTCTTCCACAGGGAGGGAAAACCCAGTGTTGGAGAAGAGCTTTGCTAAAAGACAAGTTTTTAGTAAGAATCTGATACACATCTGGAGGGACTGCTGAGTTCTCTCTGTGCCCACTCATACCTGACCACAACATCTCATATAAATCCAGCTATTACAAAGCTAGAGAAAAAGCAAAAAGTGTTGTCTTGCACTTGGGCTTGGCTCCCCATCCCCCAAGGCTGAAGCCACTCCAGCAGCATGAATCTTCCAGGGAAGCAGAGCGACAATTGCAAAGAAGTTCAGCTGGAATCACTGAGGGCTCTCAAGAGGAAAATTAATTTTGTGACAATGCCTAACACCTACAGTGATGTGTCAGGCACAGTAATTCAGGGAGCAAACCAGCTGTCAGGCACTGCGGGCTGGGGTAAATCAGGAGTGACTCCACCAAAGGCACGAGAGTTACACCTGCATAAAACTGTCACCAGGCAAGGAAGTACGAGGCCCTGGGAGCCAACAAATAGAGTCTGAAGACAAGGCATTACTGGCCATAAATCAGGATCAAATCTAACGCCCAGGAGACAGCAGGGAAATCTAGGTCAGAGAGGACATGGCAGTGCCAGGCTGACGCAGGCAGACACAGAAAAATATCAAAAATCACCATCGAGCTCTCTTTCCACCCAAGGTTTTCCCCACCTCAACATGAGAGAAAGGCCAGAGGCCCAGGTGTGCTGACTCCTGGTGCCTACCTTTACTGGCAGCACAGAAACATTAGGACAAAAGACCCTGTAGAGCATTGAGTAGCATCCAGAACATACAATATCAGAAAATAATTAAAGAAAAAAAGAGAAATAGGGAGGTTCTGCAGAGTCAGGTGAGGCAGCAGACTCTGATCCAAGTGCTAATGAGATTTCCTTGCACATTGATTTCTTTCTGTTTCTAGAAGGTAGTGCCTTCTAGAATGCATCTGAAAGTCAATCAAAAAGTTTTCAAAATATATTAAAAGTTAAACCTCTCAAAGTAGTGCAGAATTTGGGGCAGAGCCACTGCAGTCATAAATCAGCATCAACCTGCTGGCTCCAGCTTCTGCTTGAGGAGGATCAGGCCATGTGTGCTATAACTAATGCTAGAAATGTCCTTGCCTTCAAGGTCTCACCTTTCCTTACCTGCCACTGTGTCTCTTCTGCTGTGACAGATGAATTCACTCCAAGCAGAGGCAGGAAAATCCTCCCCAGACATCTCACTTCCCTGGAGGATGTTTTTTAGACCTATCCCACCCTTCACTCTACGTTAGTGAAGAACCAACACAACCACAAGACCTTTCCTCTCTTTACTCTGTATATATGGCACCAAAACTGTTCACCCACCCAGGAGAGCAGCCACAAAGTTTCAAGTCTGTGGTGTGGGTGGAGGCATAATTAAGCTTTCAAGGAACACAGGTTAGTTTGACCATCACCCTCCCTGAGAGCCCAGGAGATGCTCCTGCTCCTTCCTTACTTCCTTGCAGGGGGACCCAGCTCCCCACAGCCGAGGTTGGTGGCTAAATCACAGCCTTCTGCAGAGTTAATGACAGCAGAGTCTGCACTCCTGAAAGCTTTTGAGGCTGTGGCAGAGCAACCTCGATTCAAACCAACCATTTGCTGGAATTGCTGCGTGTTATTAAAGCAGGAGGAGGGCAGCAGCTCCACAGCAGCGCCAGGACCAACCTCCCTGTCAGGAGCTTCTCCTGGCACTCAGCGGCACAGCTGGGGTTTGGCTCCACCAGGGAAAAGCTGGGGATAATTCCACAGCTCCTGATACCTCCTGCAGCTTTCCCAGAGTGCATGAGAAGGGTCAGGTGCCTGTGGAAGCTGCGGGGAAAGGCAGGAGCAGAGAGCTCTCCTGTTGCTCTGCCTGTCCTCCCATCTATGTGCCGACAGCGCGGCTGCCTCACCCGCACCTGCTGCAGGATTTCTAGGAAAAGCTGCAATGAAAACTTAGATTTTCAATCACAGGGAGGTCTGTTTTCCTCCAAAGGATGTCCCTTCCCCCACTGGAACACCCAAGACTCCCAACCCCATGCCACCCTGGCCTTAGAGGAGGCAGAAGGCACTGAAGGGGTTTCTTATTCAGCCCAGGAAGGTTTCAGATCCTGGACAACTGAAAATCTTTGAGGGTAGTTACAGAAGTAACTCTCAGATGCAGTCAGTGGAGGTGCTCCTGCTTGAAGAGACAGGGTAAATACGTGACCTCTAGAGCAGCTCTCCTCCTTCAGGCTCTAGCACGAGCTACTTTTGGAAGACAGCTACACAGCAGTCAGAATTGCATCTGTGATGGCCAACAAGGACCTTCCATCCCAGCAGATACACCAGATAACAGCACTTCAGCTGAGGAGAGAGCAGCTTCTAGAACAAGTTCTGGACAGGACATCTCTGCAGATATTGCTGATTCACCCACAGGTTTGTGCCACAAGGATAAAAACGTCCAAAGAGAATATGAAAATATGGCAAGCAGGTTTTTTTTGAGCTGTTTTCAAAGAGATAGGAGATCCAGACAACTTCAGGGCAAGCAAGCAGTTTGTCTTCTGGGAAAAGCCCATTTTTAGAGTCCACCACTGTCAGCGAGCCAGAGGGCATTTGGAAGAACATCACTATGAGCTAAGCCTAAGCATAGAATCATAGAATGGGTTGGGTTGGAAGAAACCTTATAGATCATCTTGTTCCAACCCCCTGCCAAGGGCAGGAACACCTTCCACTAGGCCAGGTTGCTCCAAGCCCCATCCAAGCTGGCCTGGAACACCGCCAGGGATGGGGCAGCCACAGCTGCTGTGGGCAGCGTGGGCCAGGGCCCCAGCAGCCTCAGAGCCCAGAATTTCTTCCACATCTCCAATCTAACTTTACCCTCTGTCAGCTTGAAGCCATTTCCCCCAGGTCCTGTCATTCCATGCCCTTGTAAACAGCCCCTCTCCTGCTCTCCTGTAGCCCTTTAAGGTACTGAAGAGCTTCAAATACGTCACCTCAGAGCCTTCTCTTCTCCAGGCTGAACACCCCCAGCCCTCTCAGCCCTCCAGAGCAGAGCAACTCCAACCTTTGGAGCATCTTGGTGGCCTCCTCTGGACTCACTCCAAGAGTTCAATGTCCTTCCTGTGCTGAGGACTCCACAGCTGGATGAAGCTTTCCAGGTGGGGTCTCACCAGAGCAGAGCAGAGGGGCAGAATCTCCTCCCTCAACCCAGTTCCCACACTGGTTTTGATGCAGCCCAGGACACAGCTGACTTTTTGTGCTGCCAGCACATATTGCTCAGTCATGTTCAGCCTCTGGCTTGTGCTTAAAAAAAAAAAAAGAAAAATTAAAAATTAAGTCTAATAGCCTTCTTGGCTATAATATTGGCTTTAGGAAGCAAAGGAAAAATATTGAGTGTGGGAAACCTCATTTTCTCCTGTAATTTTGACATTTGGTTCTCTCTGGTAATCAGCTCCTAACATACATACAGGATATCAGTCAGATAGATAAAGTGATAACAGGGGAATTAAGACACTGAGATGTCCTGGAGTGAGGTCTTTACATTCAGTATCAGATACTGGTAACCATTCATTGCATTAAAAACCTCAGCCAGGGTGGTGTAAATGCATCAGGGGACAAGTCTGTGCTCAGGGATGCAGCATATTCCCCTTGGGAGTGAGAGTGTGTGTGCAGTGCTGCAGCCTGAGCAGGACTGAACACCCAGCAGGGCACTAAAGGAGGCCAGAGCCAGCCCACGGACAGAAATAAAATAAATAAGAGCTCATGGACTAACCCTGCAATGTAAAACAGAAAGTCCCTGACACGGATGCACAGGGCAGGGAGAAGAGACCCCCGTTATTTGTTTGTACCTTGTCCTTTAGCACAGAAAATCCAGGAGCTGGGTATTTCTGTGGTTTGTTTTCCCTGTTTAGGACAAGAACAGAAAGATGCAGAGAAGATACTGATGGCACAAGCACTGGAGGGCAGGACACCTGGGACCAGTTCAGAGGAGAGAATAACTAACTAAATAAATTTATATTGCACAGTAGAGGGAAGGGAGGGGGAGAACAGGATCACAGCCTATAAATACTCTCAAGGTATAAGTGAAGGGAGGGAATTAGTCACAGTCATAGAGGAAGGAAGAAAAAGTGGCTTGAAGTTAAGACATAAAATTAGGCTACATGTCAAGGTGTATTTCTTGATGGAAAAGGGCAGAGGAGTGGAACAGGGAGCACAGGGGTGCCACCATCTCCCCATTACAGCACATCTGGATGAGGGAATGAATTCCAGTTCTGCCCTTTGACAGGGTTCCAGATGTCTTTTTCTGGCACCACCATGAACAGCCCAATTTTGCCTCTTGTAAATTAGCACTGCAGATGAAAACTGGGCAAATAAGAGACTCTTCAGTTTGGCAAGAGAGAAAATTAAAGGGAAGTAATTCTTCTTGGAACTGAGCTGTAACAGATTTTCTTTTTTTTTTTTTTAAACGATTTTTTTAACGTGAAACAAAAAGAAACCAATAAAAATCATTCTAGGTCAAATCAATTTAATTTGACCTGAAGCTAAATGTCAGATCTGGTTTACAGCAAACTCCTGATACCGAAAGGGAACTGCTGTGCACCAGGGTCCCTCATGGCAGCACGTGCAAATTGGTGCATAAGGGGGACTCTGAAGGGTGTTCTTAATTTTCACTATCCCACCCCAGCTGCACCTAACAGGGTCCAGCTCCCTTCAGAGAAGCATCTTCTATCTTCTACCCTAACTTCTCCCCAAGTCCAATCACTCCAGCACAGAACCCACGTGACCAAAGTCCTAAATCATGCTTAGACCCATCTTAGCTCCCAGCATTTTGGATGTAAGCCCATGGAATTATTCACCACATCATATAGTTGCTATAGCAACATCCTATTGAGTATTAATATAAATTGCAGTTCCCAAATCCCATCTATTGTAAGGAGTTGTGCAGCAGGAGCAAGAGACATCTTTGCCTGAATGGCTTTCCATTTTCCATCTCCCCCAACACCAGTTGATCCAGGCAGTGGATTAACCATGTCCTGTCTTCCCTCAGTGCTATCAATTGTGGCACTGAGCTGTGGAGGGCGAAAAGTAGAAGGAACTCCACTTCCAAAGGCCCAGCTTGTCCAAAACTGCCTCTTCACAGCAAAGTTTCCAGAAGTGAACAAAATGTGCTTTAATTTAAATGCAGGCAATGAGTATTTCTGGTAGCCCAAGCAAATATGTTAAAACTCAGACCCTTTCCCCTCCTTTTTTCACAAGAATTTAGAGTATGACCCCGCAGAGGTTTAATCTTTCAGTAGACCTTTCTGAACACTTCCTTTCACTAACAAACCACTCTTTTTTTCCTGATGTTGAATGTTAGACCAGTGCACATTCCTTAGCACACGTGAAATTTAGTAAGTACAGAGCTGAGGATGGACAGAGGACACTGAATGGAGGAAGAACAAGGCTGCCCATGCTCTAAAACAGAAGTAACTACATCTTCCATTAAATACCTCTTCCAAGAGGAAAACTTGTATTTCAGAGGTGAAAGACAACTGATTTATTAGGCAATGGCTTTCCACAATAGGTTAGGGATTTCAGGAAGTTTTAAATAGCATTTGATGCTTTCTTATCCAGATGCCACATGGCTCAGGTTCTTTCCTTACAGCCCATGAGCCCGGCAGATGCTCATGTCAGCCATGGGGCTGTAACACAAAAAGAGCTGCTGAGGCCCACACAGCTCCCAGACTGACCTGAAACATGTCATTTTTCTCCTGTAAAAACTGGAAATGGAAGAGATGAGGGAAGTTGAGAATGGGAGACAGCATGAAGAGTGTTTCCAGCAGGCTATTTATACCCTCTCTGGCTCAAATCCACTTACCCTGAAGCCATTTACCACTGCTTTGTAGTGTGAAAGGGCCTTCATGTGGATAAACATTCAGGTTTGTCACTGTAAGACACTCACAACATACGGGCAGACTCTTTGTTTGTAGTGTTTTCATCCATTTAAATACATCAGATACAGGCTTAAGGATTTTATGTCTGATTCTGACCAAGATGTCAAGTGTAAACAGGCATTTCAGTGAGATATTTCTGTCTGCACATCCAGGATGCAATGAAACACCTCCCTTTGGCTGGCATCCCTGTTCCTGAGCCAAAGGCTGTGCTGGTGACCCAGGTCAGGGTTGTCTTCGGGGATCGAGAGTCCCCAGAGTGGAAAGGATGAGCAGACAAGAGGGAGAACAGGGACCACTGGCTAAGAACAGGGAGAAGTATTGGGAAAGAAGAAAAAGATGAGGTGTGGAGGAGCAGGACAGAAAGCAGAGGCGGGGAAGGACACTGATGGGAAAGGAGACAGGCAGAGCAGAGTGAGAGTTAAATAAAAAAAAGAATGATGCAGGAGACTTAAAGCCACAGGAACGAAGGACAAAAATGTAGAGCAGAAAGCAAAGAATAGAGTATGAAATGGGTGAGAAAAGAAATTTTAGAAGCTCTAGGACAGACACACTTACCTGTCCATTTGTAGACTCTGAAGGTTACTAATTCGTTCTTCCTTCATTCATATTTATCTAACATACAGCTCTGGGACGCTATTTTTAACCATGCACAAAAAAACACACAAGGAGCTTTTCCCACTTCCATTTTGGAGGAAGGGCCAGGCACTTCCCAGGCACAAGGCAGATCTCTTTTTAGCATAAATTCAGAAAGATTATCAGAGCAAACCCAACGCCTATGAATAAATAACGCTGTTCCTGCGGAGGAGGCTGCGGCAAGGAGCTATTCTCAGGCGCGCACACAGCCCCCAAGAGGAGGATGTTTGGGAGTGAATGAGGAGGTGGTGGCCTCCCTGCATGGAATTTTACCTGCCTCCTCAGGCATTTTACCTGTCTTCTTGCAGGGGAAGGAGCTTTTCCAGTCTGGAGCAGCAAAGAGCGTGAGGAACAACATGTGCACAAGTGCAGAGGAACGTGGTGAACACGTGAGCTGCTGTGCGGGTCCTGCTGCCTGCACCAAGGCAGCAGCTCCTTGCACCACGGCCATGCCAGTCTGCTGGATGATAGCATGAAACAGGTTCAGGAGCACCAGCCTGATGCTATTTCTGTTCCACATCAGGTGTGGGGACCTTGGCTGGAGCAGACGCGCTGCTGGAGGGAGCAGGGAGGCAGGAGGGATGCTCTGTGCATCCTCATCAGCGGGGCTGGATATTGCTGCAGTGGGAAACACTGGGCAGGGAGGGGATTAGCTTAAGGCAGAAATGTGCTGATTTAAGGCTGAACCTTCCCCCAGGGTCATCTATGTGCTTGAATCAGTCCAATAAGCTGCTGTGTCCTGTTCCCTGCATGTTACAGCTGCTCTGCCCCTCACTATAAGCATCAGCTGGGAATGATTTAACCAGTTACAGGAGGAAGAACCCAGAATTTATAAAAACTACCCATCCCTTCTTGGGTAGGAGACCAAGGAAGGCAGGGATTAAGTCTGAGGAAGCCTCACCTCCTGTTTCTTCCCCTGAGGGCTACTGGAGGCTGACTTAACCCTGCCTCAAGGCTGCTCTAACTCCAGTTGGAGCCACTCTCGTGACTCCACAAGAAGTGGTAGCACATGGAGATGCACAAAGCCATTTCTACCCACCTTTCCCCACAGGACACTCTCCCCCAGCCCCACACCATTTGACCATAAGGTGCACTTAGCCTGCTTGGAAAAGCATCTGTCCCTCTCCCTGGGAGGTGGCTGGGGACACCCACGAGCAGAAATGCAGGAGCTAAATGCTGTTTGACAGGACTTGTGCAACAATCTTCAGCTACCTTATTTTTTTTTTAAATGTTCCTTCTTGTTGGCTGCTGGATTTTACTGAGTAAATTGTGCAGCCTTATTCACCTGGAAGTTTATGAAGTAGGACATTGGTGAATTTTATAAGATGGCACTGGAGGCATCACTTTTATGAGAGGTAAAAACAAAAGGCTTTGGTCCATCTGCAATTTGACTTCACTCAACTGCCTCTTAGAGCAGCTGGGCTGACAGAGATGCATCCTCCTGAGAGTCCAGACACTAAAAATATCAGTAATGTGCATCAGAGTCTGAGTGCCTGCACAATTTATCCTCATTAAATTGATGTGCAATTTGAAGATACAGATCCTTGCTTAAAAATTGGTATGTATCCCAATTCTGGTCCATTCCCAAAGTCTCTGGGACTGGAGCTCCAGAAGGCCTGGCTGCAGCAGAGATGGTTTTAATGAATTCAGCTGGTTAGGCTGTGTCCTGTGGCCAGAGGAACAGGCCAGAGATGCAGGGAGATGGCAGGAAGGTAAAGCTGGGTGGAAATACAGCAGCAGTGCTGAACCCCTAGCAGGGCTGTGGCTCAGCAGCAGAGGCTGAGAAGATGCAGAAGTGCTTCTTGATGATTGGAAGCAAGTTTTCCTGGTGAATTCAATTGCTAATGCACATGCAGAAGGTGGATAATGCAAAAATGTCCAGATGGAAATCAGTCTCTCCTGTGATACTCCTCTGTCATCCCATCCAAAGCCATGAGAGGCACGGGCAATGCAGGAACAAAACCCCAGGAGGGTTTGACATATGGGAGAGGTTGCAGAGTTTCAAACACAGCCTTGATGCTACACCTAAAGAAGGAGATGCATATCACAGATCTGAGGCTTGCTGCCAGCCTTGGAAATGGCTGAAAGCCCCTTCTGCTCATCAGCACTTCAGCCCTCAAAAATAAATGTATTTCCTATCAGTCCTTGGCAGGAGATGCTGCAGGGAGGGCATGGCAGCCTGTTCAAAGGGGTTAATGGAAGGAGGGAAATGCCTTCCAGATGCACAAGGCAAGGGCTGGCACACTACAAGGTGATACACTCCGAGTTCCAGCCCTTCCCATCCCCTCAGCGTCTGGCATCTCCATGACTTTCTTATCGACTGCATTTTTTGGGGTCTTCAGAGGAGACAAGGCCATCCTGTTTATCTCCAGCTACCACACCTTTAAACCAAGGAGTCAGATTTTTGTAACCAAGCTGCTCCCTTCACACAGGCCCCTGCTGCTTTCCAACACATTTTAAAGGCACTCCATGGGCAAAGGAACCAGTTTTCCACAAAATTCAAAGCTGTAAGTGGGGAACATTGCGATCACTAGGCAAAGCCATCCCCTTGCCCAATGACAAACACTGTCACAGGGCCCTTTTCAGGACATCAACCTCTGTCTTAAAAAGCAATTTGGCTTTTGATTCCTTACACTCATTAGAAAATTGTTACACGACCTGTCTGATATTTAGGAGTCTCCTAAATTTCCAGCCTGAATTTATTCATCACCAACCTACACCCATTAGTTATTCTGTCAGCATCAGCTCTTGCCCCTTGAAAATATTTATAGGAAGCAATCATTCCCTTGGAGCTCTCATTTTGCTAGACTGAACAAATTACTGTCACCAGTCTCCTAAGGAAAGCTCTCCACCCTCTGACACTAAATCTCCTGGAGACTCTAGGATGCCTGGTGCTACACTCTAGAAAGTTTCTTTTATTTTTTGTCCTAAATTCTTCTTTAATGCTGTGTACTTTAAAGCCTCTCTTTAATGATGTTTCTACACACAGAAATGCATTTTAGTGCAGTGCAGGCAGCTCACACCATTATTTCAGTTGGCTGGAGCAGCATGAAAAGCCACTGATAGCAGTAGGGTGGTTTCTGAAGCATTATTCTTTCTGGTTCAACCATCGTAATTTCTGCTCTGGTATCATGAGAGGAAGAGAAACACTGATAAGGATCAGAAATGGTGCTGAAATAGGAACCATACAGCACTGTCAGGAAGTTACCAGAGTTTCCCTGGCAAGCACGGCCACACAGTAATTGCCACATCAAAGAATCAACACCAAACTACTCCAAAACACATCCATAGGAAGGCACTTCCATGTGTGCACACACATTCATGTTCCCTTCTCTCCCAAGCACAGGGATTAACTCTCAGCCTCTGAAATTGCTGGAATCACATTTCAGGATGACCACCACACTCTCAGTGCCTTTTCCAGTCCCTGCATCACTGTGCTTGGAACAGGAAGCTCTGTGCAAGTCAGCAGGCTCACACTGAATGTTAGCCGGAGTATCCTGGCCCATCTGTCGGAGATTAAGACCACAATGGAGCAGAGCATTAATAAATGAACTGCAATTCCTGCCCTCCTCCACTTTAAGACATAGTGGGGAAAAAAATATTCCCAACACCCAAATGCACTTTTCAGCAACAAATAATGATTTGGCTGAGCATTAAGCACAAAAGTTTAATGCAGAACCTGAGCACTATCCTGTCTCACAGGGCTTTTGTTTCAGCATGAAGAATTATGTATAGCTGAGTCTTTTTATTAGATATTAATTCAATTCTTCAGCTGCTTAGACTGCTCCTGTATCTCCTCTCTAAATTAAGTTTGGTTTTCTGTACCTGCAGCTATGGTTATCCTGCATATTTTCCTGTGTATTCCACTGTGAAAATCATGATTAAGTTCATTTGTCATAAAACAAACATGATGCCATGAATGATAAATAAGCAGAGTGTGCTGCAGAGACTGGCAATGCAGCTTGGCTTCCTCGGCGCCTGGGGAGCGGGGAGGGTTTCCATGCCGCTCATGGCTGAGATTAGAAAGCTTCCTAATGAAGAAATCTGCCTAACAAGTGATGTCATTTCTGGCAAAGCCATGAGCTAATTTGCAGGGAAGGGCCCAGCGACCCCAGCATCACCTCCCCAGGCGTGTGGAGGAGAAGTTTTCTTTTCAGGCACTCAAGAAAGCAGGACATGGAGAGAAGGCAGCAGTGGGGGGGCTGCCTGCCTTGCCCTGCCCCTCACACCCACATGCAGGAACTTCATACTCCCACACACCTCCTCAGGGGCTGGGGGAGACCTTCACTCCAAGGGGACACAGCCTCCTGTCACCCTCACTGCACCCCTGGAGATCCCAGGAGCCCATTTCTGCTGCACACTCCCACACCTCTGCTCCCTTTTATCCCACTTCCAGAGCACAGAGGGGATCAGTGCAACATTCACAGCCATATTTTGTTAAATACATCTCAGGATAAACTATCATGTCAGGCAGTATTTCACCAGCACCCACAACAAGTCATTCACCCCCAGCTCCGAGCCAGGAGCAGCTGGCTGGGGAGCACAGAACCAGGACCAGGAAGCCGTGGGCTGTGTTTCTCACCATCTCTCACATCCCAAACTTCAGGAAGTGCCAAAGCAGCCTGGTCCATATCCAGGAGAGTCACTGCAGCACTCTGATGAGATCCAGGGCACAGGAGATCAGAAATCAGGCCCTCAGCTCTGCTGGGCACCACAAGCTCCCTGTCCCACTACTCTCATCTTCTGGGTGCTGTCTATTTTATCACCATCCCTGGGTTTCAGCCCATCATGGAATAGAAGCCCATTTTCCCTATCATGATTATTTAACTCAGGGCAGGTTAAATGCTAAGCTCAGATCCCAGGAAGCTTTCAGTGTTTTGTGACAGCCCTGGCTGGAAGAGGAGGTGGATGTGTGCTGCAGTTCTCAGCCGGTGCTGCCCTGCTCTTGCTTCCAATTATTCTGCTGGCGTTTCCCCCCTCTGTTGACTTGATTTGCAGCAACTTTCTTCCTTCTGCAGAGCCCACAGGTTCTTACTCAGACCTCTTAATTACATGTTTAATATAAAACAGAGGAATAGACAGAATACAAGCCCATGCTTTGCTAAATCATAGCAAATACAAAAAGCTGCAACTCACGAGCTGTAAAGACATCTTCACTGTCTATAATTCAATCCTACTCAGGCTCTTCCTTCTCCAGCTCCCAGCCCACCCAGAGAATTTTCTTGCTTTTAAGTTCTCTCTTCCTCCACTATTTCTTCACCTAGCAATGTAAGCCTCAATAAGAACATTTTTTTGCCATTTTCAGTGTCCTCTTGCTCCAGAGGTCCCCAGGCTCATAGACATGTTTTCCACTAACCTCATGCTCCAAGGCATCCATGGGTCCTTGTGTTGGAAACAACCTCTGGAGCTGGAGTCCTAAACAAAGCCCTAAACAAGCCCTCAACAAAAGGCCTGCAAAGGCAGCCAGCCAAATACTGACCTGCCCAATGCAGTAGCTGCAAACCAGCCAAGCACAGGAAACACAGTCACTGGGATGTGGACCCAGGAGAGCTGCCTCCAGAACAGAGAGAGCTTTCCTTTCTTCACGGGATAATGGACAAGATGGAGATACAAAACACCTGCAAAAATTTAGAGCAAATTTGTAACCTCTCCCTGTGGATTTTCAGAGCACTCACTCCATTCAGCTGTAAGCTAATCCTTTTTCATTTACCTTATTTACAAGTACCACCACTGTGCTTGCTTAATTCCCTTCTGTCTTCTGCATTCCAGAGTGGATTCAATTTCAGCTTTCCCCTTTCCCAAAAACCTCTTTGGCCAATTCTCCTCTTAACTCAGTTTAAAAAGCTTCAGTTAGCGGCGGTTCAATACCTGTCCATTAATGCAGTATTTTCTCTTCCATGCATAATGAAGGCAAGATGCAAATATATCCTGCTTCCCTCTCCAAAAGCTTCATCTCCTCTTTCTAGAGCCCATCAAACACGTACTTTCTCACACGCTGATCAACAAGGTTGTCCCCTCTTCCCTTAATTGCTCTCATTACATGCTGTCTGCTGTGCTGGGAGCAGCTGTAAGCAAAAAGCTGCTCACAGTATCACCTGAGTCCATACTGTCCTGCAGAGCAGCCCATGAGTGCCCATGGCCTCTGCTCTCACTGCAGACAGGCTGGGGATGTATTTTGTGCAGAACTACCTGACCAGCAAGTCTCTAACATGGAAAGGCAAATGCCACAGGTTTGGGTGTGTCTGCAGGGGCTCAACACAATATTTAGCTGACAATGGATGATTCCCCATGTACCAAAACTGCTCTCCACATCCAGCTGCATGATCACAGCAAACTGAGTCCAGGTCTGCTACAAAGTGTATTTTTACCTGTAGAGATTTTTAGGAATGGATATCCCAGTTTTGCAGCTATTCCTGTATTTGAGACCTCACTTAAAACTCAGCAAAGCCAGTCTGAATTGTTTCTACTTACATAAAGCTTTCAGTCAGGTCACCTCCATCCCTTATAGGAACGAACCAGGGGAGGAATTAATAAGTTTCTACAGAACTTAGCCCAGAACTGGTAAAGAGACCATTCCAGCTACAAGACCCTTTGGGATGCTCTGAACAGCACAAAGGCAGACAGGAAGACTGTGCCAAGTGCTGGGAATTTTCCTATAGACATTATTAAACAAGGAGAGGAACTGCTCCTTGAGAGCAGAGGCTCACTCCTTTTTAAATTCACTCTCAGGGAGACCTGCACTGAATTGATGCTACAAACCTAAGTGCAGAGTGGGAGCTCCCCAGTCAGCCAACAATGGGGTTTGTCAGAACAATTACATTGGAAAATGCATTTTTAGGTGTCACCAAGTGACTGGAAACACTAGCAGGAAAGGCAGTTAAAAAAGAATAAACCCAACAACCTGCTGCTCAGCGAGGGAGCTACAGACAGCAAAGCTCTCCATCAGGCTGCCCACAAACAGCTCAGGCACCGCACAGAACAGAGAGTGGAATTCCACAGCTCTGCAAGGCAGTGCTGCAGGTTTGTATCCCATTTTCCTAAGCCACGGAGCACTGCAGGCATGGCAGAGCCGGGACAGTCTCCAACCTCCTTCCCTGCCAGTGCTGCAGTCATTGGGCAGGACATCCCCGCTGGAGAGAGCGACCCTGCACAGGGCCAGTCCAGGAGAGCAGCTACCCTTCCCATTTCACAGGTGAGAAAACGTGAGATTCAAAATTTAAATAACGTGCCCAAAGCCACACTGGGAGGTCAAGGAAGTGAATGGCCACCTCAGGTCACTGCTCACCCCACAAAATGGGTGTCTGCCATGTGTCCCCTCACTCGTGTGCACGTGGCAGGCGATCCCTTACAGCCATAGCAAACACCACTGGGGGCTCACACAGCCCTATTGCAGCACCATGGGTAGAACAGACCCAAAGTCTTCAAAAAAAGCACATTTTCAAATTTAAAAACGTCTTTTAGGGCATTACTCTTGCATTCAGACAAAGCAGCAGCAATGGAGAGGCATTTATTGAGCTTGGTCAAAGACCGATTATAATAGTTTTTTGGTCCCAAAAGGAAAGCTCCATCATCAGAGCATAAAAGGGGAGGTAAATGGGTTCATGCAGACATCCAAGGCAGCAAGCTCCTCACTGTAGCACAGACTTTGTAACCCACTAACCTGATGCTTGATGGCAGAATAATATTGAGCTCTTAGAGAGTCCTTTTCATCAACAGATCTAAGAAAACTTTCTAACTGCTGGTTGTGTCTGCGCTTGTAAGCGCCTGGAGAATAGGGAAAGTGCAGCGAGAGGCATTTCTGAGGAGAGCTTTGGAGCCCAAGGTTTGATCAGTACCACCCCACAATGGGAAAACCAACTCAAAGGCTGCCAGGATTCAGTGGAGCCATTATTGCAGACTTCAAGGGGCTTCGAAGCAGAACACCAGGGATTACCGTAACTTGTACTACAATGGTTTTTACAACAATAAAACCACACGATGACAATTCCTTCTGCCTCGTACATCCTCACATACCCAAGAGCTTAAAATGATCTGTCTTTGTCTGTTCCTAAAGGCACATCCACAGTGCTTCTATGTGTCATGTGTCCAGCTGTAAGTGATGCTAAGGAGACTAAAGAGACTCTAGAATGCCAATTTAAAAAATGCTTTTTCTAAGGTTCAGGGCTTCTCAGTGCTTTGCACAGCATACTCAAGCTTTAAAACAATGCCATCTGTCATGATGTATTTCTTGAACTAACACCAAGAAGGATGGGATAGTTGAAAGCACCATCAGTCCAACTCAGATGTTACACCTCAATATCTGTGCAACAACAGACCTCAGCAAATAACTTGGGTGAATCATGATGCCCACAAAGTGCTTTGAGGGGTTTTTGGCTTTTTTGTTTTTAAGGTGGCCTTGCTACAAAATCATGCATTTGTGTGAAATAGATTCCTGCCAGAGAAGAACGAGTGCACTTATCAGATGTAGAAGGGTCTCTTTCTACATTTTTCTTTTAATTGAAATTGCAGAACAATGACAAAGAACTTCATTGTCAGAATGCCATAAAAACAAGCAAGCTGCAAGCAGAAAAGTAATTTTAGAGCAGAGGAATAAATATTAGGAAAAAATTCTTGACCGTGAGGGCGATGGAGAACAGGTTACTCACAGAAGCTGTGGATGCCCCATCCCTGGAAGTGTTCCAAGCCAGGCTGGACGGGGCTCTGAAAAACCTGGTCTAGTGGAAGGTGTCCCTGCCCTTTGCAGGTTGGAATGAGATGGTTTTTAATGTCCCTTCTAACCCAAACCATTCTATCAATATACATCCAGTGCTGAAATTAGGGCTCTTTTCCAAATAAGAGTTCAACCAAAAGTATTTTTAAATTAGTGAGTGCCACTTGCCCAGAAAACTGGCAGAGAAGATGGAATCATGTCCAGGCAGCAGGAATACACTACCAGCAATTCTGGTGGGAAGTGCCACATGAAACACCCTGCACAGAAAGGCTGCTGATTTACCAGGATGGGTCCATACCCTGCCAAAGTTCAATTTTTATGCCAGTTGAGAAACAGTGGTGTCCAATATGGGAGAATCTAACACCAAAAAAAGAACATGGGAAAGCAAGCAGGAGTCTGTAACCAGTCAATCCGACCATGCACTTGGAAGCAGGGAGGCACAGGCTCCACTGTCTGCTCCAAAAACCACTTTATACATATTTAATAGCTTATAAATAAACCAGCACAAGAACAGGGACTGAAATTGGGTTCTTTGCCTTGGAGGCCTGCCTGTAGCACTGGTACTTTCCATCTCCAGTTGGCTGCAAGGAGACTCCTGCACTTACCCTGCCGGGGTGCAGGTTGTGCCCAGCCCTCCTGAAAACAAGGACAAGGCACTAATGTCCTAGGGAAGGGCAGATTCCCACCCCATCCCTTTTCCTCAACCCAAATCAGCTGCTTTATCAACTGTTTGGGCCTCCCAACCTCTGTGCCAATGGCCTGGGTGCCAAAAATCAGACCTGCAGATGGTGAATTCAGCACCTCCAGACTCAACACTCTTGTGCAGACCCAGCTGGAGATGCAAGTGACCCCCCCAGAAAAGAGGTGTGTGAGGAAAGCAGGGGTGGGACCAACAACTGTGTTCTGAAACGGCTTTGCTCCCCATCACTTTTATTACTATCTCACTTGTCCAGCTTTAAGGACAGGGCAATGATTTAAGTGCTTTTACTAGCCCAGTGCCAGGAATAAATTAAAGATGTATATTAATAATATACAGCATTCTTAATGAAGCTGAGGCCATTTTCTGGTGCATAAAACAGTAAGCTAAAAATGACTGATTTTAAAATCAATACAAAATTCACTCCCCGGCACTACTACATAAACTGTAACTTTTATGCTGTGTCTTAAATATTAGATGGAAGTGGCTGGAAAACTCTGACTGAGAAAGTTCTGCTTCTCTTCAGCCTCAGAGGTGAGCTGCAGATTTACAAGTGGTTTTGGACCTCCCTGGAGAAGAAAACTGGAGAATCACTGAATGCAGTGAACACCCTTCAGAGAACAGTGTTACCTGGTAATTCATGAACAGCATATAGACCCACCAACTATCCAGCTCTCTGCAGCAAAGAGCTGTTTAACCAAAACAGAAGCACTTCAGAGAAAGCCACCCTAAACCATGGAAGAGTTTATGCTCCTCACCTGTGAGTTAAAAGGTCTCTCTTTTCACCCAGGCCAAAACACTAAAAAAAAAAAAAAAAAAAGTAATCCAGAGACACCACGAAACACTTGCCCTGGGATTCCTCTTGGCCATCTCTGGCCACAGAGGTTTTTTGGGGTTATTGGAAGGTTTTTTTGTTTTGGTTGGCTGGTTTGGGGTTAGTTTTGCGTTCTGTTGGTTTGGGTTTTTTTTTAATCTGTGAACACAAGCACCAAGCCGTGCAGCACAGTGGTATTTGTTCAGCATCACTCAAGACTACACACCCAGAGTTGTGGCAGGAGAGCACCCAGGGGTTTCTGAGGGCATAAAACCTGCCAGGATGGGGCCAATGCACAGAGAGGATGGAATCAGACCCCTGGACGCCCATATGGAACCAGTTCTGCGCCACATTACTGCCTAAAGTGGGATTTAGCTAAAACCACGCAAATCAACTCACTGAATAAAACACATGTGGGACACAACAAAGTAGTCAGGATGAAAATGATCCAATGTTTGAGCTGGAGAGTTGTGGACTAGGAGACCTTCCCAGGCACAAACTTTAAGATGTGCAACATTAAGAAAGGCACCTGCTTCTAAATCTTTGAATTTCAGCTGTGTGGAAACATTCTCATGCTTTTCTGACAAGTAGGGGTTCTGCCTGTCTGTTTTAATTTTGGAGGAAATTGCTGTAGCCCCCAGATACTTTAATCTGGGCAGACCACAAAAATTAACGGGTTTCCATAACAAAATCTCTACTGGCTTCCCTAAACCCAAACAAGTCAGAGCAGGACTAACACAAAGGAAAAAAATATTTTTCTTAATAAAATACAAGTATCAGAAACAGAATAATTTGCTTTCTGTGTGTGTCTTATTCTCCATCATCTGGAAGTAGATCTTATTACATCAAGCTAAGCCAGAAAGCCAGCTTTAAAATACTAAAGCCAGGTGAAATGAGTACTATCACTAAGATCACAATATCCTGGGTTATAAATGTATTTAGCATTCCATAGTTATGGGCTCCTAGAAATATCCAGTGTTTCCCTTTATAACATGAAACCACTGCTCCTTCCAGCCATGTCCCCAGCTGGTAGCAGGCAATAGAGCAGAGTCTTAAAATAGATATGGATGTAGGACACACTCTATTTCCCAAGGCAAACTGCAGGCAAAATACCATGACATTATAAAAAAGGAGCAAAAAACCCACACAGTAAACTCACAGGCAAGAAACAGGTTGGCTGAGGCAGTGACAATTTAGTGGAGCTGTGTCCAGCTTCTGTAGTGACCAGCAGGGTAACAGCAGCGTAAGGACACACTCACACACCTTCCCAGTGCACAGAGAGGAGGACACACCCCACAAACCCCAGAGAAAATCTCTCCCCCGCATAAATCCTCAGCTCTGGGCTCTTTGCAGGTGCAGAGGCAGCTGAGGGAGGCACTCCCGTTTGGGCGCTAATTAGATAAAGCGGAGCTAATTAGCAAACGCTGGTGTTAAAGTGGAGACCAGAGGACTGTAGGAGAGGAAATTCGGGTACGTGTGTGGCTGGATGAGCTCTGCTGGCTGCTGAACAGCTCTGTCCTCTGTGTGTGCGTGTTTATAGCACTCACATTTGCCCACCGGAGCAGCTGCTGCTGATGTGAGCCCAGAGGTGGAAGAGGGCAGGACATGGGATCGAGGAATTCCCTGTGGCCATGGCTCCAGCTCACACAGCTGCACAGATGAGCACCAGCCCATGCAGCCAGCAAAGCTCTGGCTCTCCCCACGCAGCTTCAGAGGTGTGGGCAGCTCTGCAAAGCCAGCGAGAAGCTAAGCTGGAGGTGTCCCGATGCTGCAGAGGGGGGAACGAGGAGCCATGCCCAAGAAAAGGCACCTCTGCTCGCAGCACACAAACCCCAGCTCTGGTTCTTGCTGTTTATAAAACAGCACGGGGAGACCTTCATGCTAAAGCCTCCCTGCATTAAAACTAGGCACCTGAAGCTTTTTGTGTTCAAACCAGCTCTGGCTGAGCCTCCTTTTTGAAGTTATTCTGTGCAACAGCTACAAACAATACATCTTCCAGGGTGGCCTCGCTGTGCACAGAGAGCCATCAAGCAGAGAGCCCTGCCACCTGCACCACGGATACAGCACTGTCACACCAAACAGTACAGTGAAAAGCTGGATGTCCAGAAAGATAATCAAGCACATCGTGTTTAATTCCAGCAAAATAAATCATATGCATGATGCACCATGCCCTGTGAGGCAAGAAAAACCACCAAGAAATTGTACGTGCAAGTTACTGAAATCCAAGGGTGTTTTTTTTTTTTCCTAAAGCAGCACGTGGGAGCCCCCAGCAGAAACGCCCTGGAAACCCCACAGGTGGGACAAACATTTCACAAGCCCTTCTGCACATCTTTATCCTGAGATGGTTTTATTCAAGTATCACGCTGCCAGTCTGCATTAATGCCAGAACGTTAATATCTAGGGAAGCCAATCTGACTAAATACCATGCTACTCTAATGAGCAATTTCTCTGTATTCACCAGCAGCAAGGCTCTGTTGTTGAATGTGGTTCTCCATAATTAGCACCCACTCGTCGCACTGCTGTGAGCTGGTGTCTGAAGGCAGAAATAAGAAGGGAAGCCCGTAAAGTTGGAAACATTCCTTCAGTGGGATCTTTATTAGGGACAAAGATGTTCTACAGCCCTTTTTAGCACAGAGAAAGGAGAGGGATGGAGGAAGAAGAGGTGGTATCTTCCGAAGGATAAGGAGCATCTCAACAAAGCATATACAGGGCTGAAAAAAACCACAGCTCTGCTTTGAAAGCCGTGTCTGTAGATACCTGTAACAGGGCACATCCTCTGTTTTCAGCTCACAGGAAAGTTTCCCCTCTGAGCCAAGGAATCCCAGTGACTTTTCCTCTCCTTGTCATAAGGGTTTTGGGGGGAGACAGTAGTAAATAAACGAGCCCCTACATTGCACAATTCACCCGCAGACCTCGAAGCAAAGGTTTTACAGAGCTTGTTAGGAACCAGCAGCTTTGAAAGGCTCTGGCTGACCCAGCAGGTTGTTGCACGGCTCAGAGGATGGTGTTAACAACCTGGATGGCTTTGATCTTGGGCACCGAATGAAGCAGATCTCACACACCTCAGCTCTGAGCAATTTCAGAGCCACGCTGGGGGTTACAGAAGAGTTTTGTCTGAGAGACACAGCGAGGAAACAGCAGTTTGAGAAAGAGAAGTACCTGAATCACCTTTGGCTGGGTGGAAGGAGGCTCTGCATAACCTATTGGCACTAGCAGTGTTCTCCCTGCTGTGTGTTAGCTTCCCATATCCTCCCTACCCGTGGTCATTGAATAAAGATACATAAAATGAAAGCCAAAAAATTTGTCATGGATTTTTCCAATTTTTAAAAGATTTTTTTTTAGGCTTTTAGAACAGCAGCTACAACAAAATAGGGCACACTTGTAGACCAGTAAGCAAATATTCAACCATTTGAGACATATTTTCCCTCAAATCCCTGACTAATTAATTGCTAAAAAACTCAGGCTGAGGGAAATTATTATATAACCACATGTGGTAATCCTCAATCAACTTAAGAAAGGGGAGGGGGGGGGTAAAGGATCTAAGATGCTTTTTTAGTTTCCAGATTTTAGCTTTGAAACACCTGTGCTCTGTAATTGTTAGGGGGAAATAGTGAGATTTGTAGTCAGCCATTTCAGGCATTAAAAAGCTGCTTCTCTGGGTAAGTGCAGACAGCAGAATGGCTTTAGAGGGCTTGGATCAGTTCAGAGCCCAGTCCTTGCTATTGGGCATGGAATCCACCCTCCAAATGCAGCATGAGTGGGAATGTTAATGCTAATTTCAAATGCATTGGATAAAGCTTCCATGTTTTAAGACATAAAGATGTTAGTCTACACTAAAAATATCACTAAGGTACATTGTGCATTAAGGGGGGTATGCAGGAGAGGGCCACTCGAGGCAGGTGAACTCACTCTGCTTTGGCTCAACAAGCAGTGAAGTGGATCATTACATCTGCTAAAGTATTTGGCTGCCATTAGCTCAATTCACAAATAATGCATTGAAAGCCTTATCTCCCTGTTTTTTCAATGGGTTTCAACATTTGTCCGGTGATGAATCTTCACCCAAACCCACTGAAGAGCAGCCTCAAGAGCAACCCCCACCTGCAAACCAGCAATCCAGTGACAGATGAGATGTGAATTCGCTGCTCTGTTGCAGGCACATGTTTTGATAAGTTGTGAGCTTATGGAAGCCATGTGTACCAGCTGAAACAGCAGGTCATGCTAAATCAAATCCTCTCTGAGCCCCGATCTTCCACATGCATGAGACCAGCTGAGTCACTGCCCGTGCGGGGAGGAAAACACTGGCCTCTGGTAGTGACAGTAAGTATTTTACAAATGAAATCTCACTGCATTACAGGTCATACTAACTCCCCTTGATACAGTCCTGGTCCTGGACATGGTAGTCATCCTCATTTCCTCCTACAGGAACTCCTCTCCTGCAGACTGAGGTTATAAATTAGACAAAAAGGTGAAAAGCATTAAAAAAGCAAATTACTTTCTATTTTTCCCTCTCCATCCACCTCTGGAAAAAAGACAGCAAAATGCCACACTCCAGTAGATGATTTCCCTCCTACAAGAACTTATGGAGAGAGGGGGAGAGGAGACAGAGGGTCCAAACGAGGCAGGGGACATGCTGGTGCCATGGCCAACCCCATGGCTAGTGTTGAGCTGTGTGGGGGCCAGGGCCAAGAGAAGCAGCACAGGAGGGCTCAGAGATGCCCCTCTGGCACTGCTGGAATCAGGGAGCACACAGAGCAGAGCAGGGTGTGTCGTGGAGTGTTCCCATCCACAGGGTAGGCTGTTAAAAAAGCCTTTTCCCATTCCATGATGGATCATCCTGATGGCTCCACAGAGCTTTCCCTGGAGGCTGCCTGTGGTTGCGTGCAGCCAAAAATTTTGTAATAGGGACATATTTTTCTTTCTCTCTCCCCCTCTCTGCAGATGTCTCCTGCATGAAAACTGTGTCCTTGAGTGCAACCATCTCTTGGCTTGATCTTCTCCTTACTCATGTCTCTCGTTTAGCAGACATTGTGCTGGTACATTCATAAACATGTATTTATAACCCTTTTCAAGTATACATCAGACTACACACAATGCCACCACTCAGCTGGCTTCTTTTTACAATGCTGTTGTTTTTACTCTTTTGCTAGGCCTTCCACAGTTCTGTGATAACTTCAGTGCTCCAGGATGACACACCAGTGGGGTTAGGGAAGATACAGTTCCCACACACCTCGTCTAGGATTAGTAAAAGCCTACTGATGGCTGAAACGTCCTCTCCCTTCCTTTGCTGTAGCAAAACAGGGGAAAGAGAGGCAGCTCGTAACTCTGCTCCCAATAGCCATCTGAACCTGATTAGTGTCCTGATTTGGGAAACCATGTGGAAAAAAAGAGCAAAGGTTTCTACCCAGGGATGCAGTTTCTACAAAAAAGGAAAAAAGGAATTGCTCACTTAAAACAATCACCCTCTGCCTGTGCTGAGCTGGAGGAGCTGGTCCTTTATCCTGGTCAGCAGGAACTTGGTGCCCTGGAGATGCAAATCCTCATTCTGAATGTCGATGATGCTGGAGATGGCCCCTGGCAAACAGGAGGAGACATGAGGGAGCACTTGTGCCTGGGAGCTGTCTGTTTTCCCTACAAATATTAGCTGGTCCATTAGAAGTTGTTATCTCTCCTTACCAGTCATGCCTCATGTGTCCCCAGGCCACCACGGCTGCAGCGCTGCTCTGACTCTGGCAAACAGCTCTGAGGGCCACGTCTGAGGTGTTATAACAACACAAAGATTGGGCTGAAGGGGGAGGGAGAGTAAACACATGAACCCTTCTCCAGACCTCACTGAACTTGCAGCAGCACTTCACAGGATGATATCCTGATCATTGCACTAGCTGGAAACTCCACCAGGCTTCAGGATGATCGAGATTCATTTCTCATTTCTTCACCAACAAGAGGGATTTGACCCCTTTCTTCATTCAGATCGCTCCTTCCTTTGCTAAAAAAAAAAGAACTGAGTGTCTTCTCTCCTTTCCTTCCCCCCCCC
>VZTE01000289.1:247379-285139 GCA_013397775.1 Eulacestoma nigropectus
CGTGCACCCCACCCCCCCCCCGCTTTAAACTACTGAAAAACTAAAATCCTTCTCTTACTCATCTGCCAAAAGCCAGCAAATACCTGCACATACCATGTGCAATCAAAGAGCACACGGCTGATGGAGGTAGAGTTGGCTGCATAGGAAAAGTTCTCCTAGCACAGACCTACCCATGGGGACCTGATGGGATCAGGAGAATGAAATTGAAACTTGTTTTTTTGGAAGATAAACACCTTTCACTCCCAATCAACGTCCTCACCACAAAACGCAATTTCTGCGATGAGGATTGGGGTTTCTATGCAAAAGCAAAGAACATCCAGTGCATGCAGCAGCGGGCTGAGAAATCTAAAGATAAAGGCAGAGTCCTGAGAGGAAGACATCTGGATTCTCTGAGGAGGGAGCTGTGAGCAGTGTTTACTGCAAAGCAATAGTGGCGCTTGCAAATGCAAATGTGTGTGTGAATCCCAAAAAGCAACAGACTGCAGGAGCAACACGAGCGCGTGGGATGCGACACAGCATCAGCTATATCTGCCTGGGTTGGTTTTTTTTTTTAAAGGTAGGGAAAGGAAAAGAGAGCTTGTAATGCCAAGGGAATTTAGCACAATAAGCCTTGTCACTATAAGGATTGATTTCTGGCTTGGGTGTTTAAAAGAAAGAAAGAAACCTATCACCCAACTAATTCATTTATCGTTCTATTTGAAATCTCTGGCTGTCATTGCCATCAAGTGTGGCAAATGTCCTTTGACCGCTCTGTCAAGGGGTCAATGAAACCTCTGATAGTGTAGATTTAACAGGCAATTACAATGAAATACCCTTTTAAAAAGCCAGCCTGGAAAGCTTTGCCTGTCTCTTAAGATGCAACATGGGAATTTCAAGAGCTCTTCAAAGGCTCTGTTGTGCTCACTAAAAGCAGAGGTGGAGCAGTAGCAACTGCTGGTGCTGATCTGTATGAGGAGAAACAACTGCTCCCCACTCACACTCAGTCACTGTGCGTTGCAGGTTGGGTTTGTTGTCTCCTACAGTGTCTCCACACAACATCGTTCTTAGGATACGTAAATGCAGGGTGCTCAAAATAGGTTCAAAACACGTTCAAGCCTGACTTTCAAGCCATACCTTCCAAAGAGAAATGCTCTTAAAAATGTCATCTGTGCCTCTGGTGCACATCTGATGCATTGGTACTTTAGGTCTGTAACAACCTGTGCTCTTGCACATGAGCACACAATCCATTACTGTAGTGCATGTACTGTCATTATCAATTATTTGAATTTCAATAAATTTAAATAGGAGCTCCAGTAGTGATTTATACTCCTATATGCTGAAAGCTGAGAAAAGAAGATAGCGTTGCCCCAAATGGCTGGAACCTGAAAAGCCAGAGGCAGAAAGTGAAGGAGAAATGGGGAACACAAAGAAGTCATGTCAGTGGAACTGGGACCATTTACTATTTTAGTTCTGTGCACCTCTGAGGGAGGATCTCTCTTATTACATATCCGTAGAGTGGCAATCTCTGTAGTGCCTTGACCTTGATTGATGTTATAAGATGGATGCGATAATAAGACAGATGCTTTCTGAGTGTGCTCACCTGAGATCCATGGTTTTCTGAGGGCTGGAAGTAAGAATCAAGCACTGCCTTGCTGAAAACATGTTGGCAATAAGTTTGCTTATGAGGGAACTGTATCACCAGTGCCAGACAAAAAGGCTGGATTGCTTTTAACCAACCACTGAACAGCCACATCTTTCACAGATGTCCTCCCACTGCTTTCAGTAAGATCTGTAAAAGGCTTGAACTTTTAAAAAGCTAGGAATTCCATCTGAGTTCCCAAATGGCATATCTAGGTTTTTAATCTGGATCTCTTTTACTATCATATTGTTAGTTCCGAATAAATTATCCATAAACCTGGGCCCTTTTATTGTCCCTCAGTTCTGCTTTCTATAAATATGTTCATTATTTGCATGTTGTCACTGAACACTTAATACTCCCTCCCATGGAGCTATGGCAAATTGTTATATTGGAATATATACACTACTCATTAGACTCTGTGGAACTAAACAATTAACTCACATTATGTTGTCTCCTTCAGCTGATGAAGAGAGTAACCAGCAGCAAATTATGAATAACAAATATCCACATTATCAAGGAAGAGCCCCTTAGAAATGAAGAGGAGCATTGCTGGATGAGCCACCTAGCCCTCGATCAGAACTCGAGCAAACACTTCTGAGTGCTGCTTTATCCCACTGTCACAACCGCTTTATTTTTAAACAAAAAAGTTGTCAAAGAAGATTAAAAGAAGCGCTCTGAAATCATTTCCAGCTTTGAGCCACAGAGCAGAAGAGGACTTGATAAAGAAAAGTCTCCGTGTGTTTTCACGCTCCTGGATGGTACAGAAGAGAGGGATGGGGTCAGGCAGCCTGCACACAACACAGGGCTGCAAACTCTCATGCTGTGCCTGGTTTGGGGAGAGGTGTGTGCCTTTGGGCACCCTACTTAATTTCCCCATCTGTTTACTCAGCTGGCCTTGATATTTCCACACCCGCTATGGGAAGAGGCAGCACATGTGAATTAGAATCCATCAAAAGTGTTGAAGAACCACACAAAACAAGGGAAGGCATTTATTTCAAATACGCCAAAATCTAGGAAGACATGAAAAGGCTTCGTCTATTTCCCATCCCTTTCAAATATGGACATGCACAGAAACACACACTGAGTTCCAAGGTAATTACTGACAGAGTGAGTTTGACCTTGCCATAGCACTGTAAGATAAAATCTTTAAGCATGAGTTCTGCAGGATGTCAGATTAAATGATGCAATTTTTAATTCTGATTTAAATCCAAGGAGGACCATTTCCTTCCACCAGCAACCCTCCATCCATGAAATGCAACTAATCTTTAGCTTTGCTTTCTTTTTTTTTTCTCTTCACATTAAACTGTTCCAGTGAATGGAGACGGCCACGTGCTCCTCCTCCTGCACTTCCAACTCAACTCTGCTGCATCCCAAGTGCCCACGCTCATGCACCACAATTCCCAATGTATTTTTAGCCCTTATGGATACTTGAACTCTCCAGGAAGGTAACTACAATTTCAAGTTGTGCAACCTCCTGAGCCAAGAAGCAATGCACTAATGCATTGGGGAGCCTCTGTGAGAGACCCAGCACAGCATATTGCTTATTGCCTTTTCAATAATAGATGGATTCAAATCTATTCACTTGGTTTTTAAAAAGGAACGCTTTTTACTTTGATATATTACTTTATCAAAACATCAGCAGCCATTAAGACTGCAAACTTCAGAGTGTCATTGTCCATCTGTAACACAGCACAGGAGCTCTGACCTTCAGAAGATTATTCCCACTTAGAGGGCCAGTCCAAGCCCAAGAGCCCCAGGTAAACTGTGTCCCTGTGGTCATCACCTTTGCATCTTGCTGCTCCGTGGGCTGACAGCAGACGTGGCAGTGAAAGAGCAGTGAAAGGAGTGTCCCAAGAAGAACCCCTAAAAGTGCTCTGGGAAACAGCAGGGTGCTGATGGCTTGTGTGACTCACAGAGCTCCTGTCAGAACCACAAGCTAAAGACGCATCAAAAGTCTCGGGCACCAAATGGCTGTTTTTGACTTTCACCTTGAACTTTTAGAGACGTCAGAGATGTTTATGGTTTACAGAATTTGCCTATGTTCCTCTGACCCTGCAGGAGGGACAAGTCACTACTGCACTTCAGGCTGAGGGCAGAATCCCAATGCCACGTTGCAGGAAGATGGACTGAAGGCACAGGACTAATTCTAATATACATGTGCACAGTGCATCTAGCAGAGGAGATAGCAGCTCTGAGCAGGGCAGTCAGGCATGTTTTGATCATCAAGGAAAAGAAAATTCCACCCAGGTATCCTGCTGAAACTCTCTTTGCAGGATTTAAAAAAAAAAAAAAAAAAAAGGAAAAAAGTTGGTCTAACTTAATGGGGAAGTAAATCCTGATCCAGCTCTTGAAAATTGTGCTGGGGTACGTCCATATGAAAATGCATGAAACAGCCCTTAACTAATTAAGCATGGGCAGTGCAGTGGTATTTGCACACAAGAAGAAGAGTCTTGGGCTGTTTCCATGGCAGGACACTACATTTCAGTCTGTCTGGGAGCTCTCCTACTGTTTGAATGAAATATGTCATTCATCCGATGTGTGCAGTCAGCACCAGCCACACTCTGTCGTTCCTCAGGCTGCTAACACTGCACACCATGAGCAATGGCACAAGAGAAATGATGTCTTCTTGGTTTTCCTGCTTACTTTGGTGTTGCAGCCTGTGCCAGTGGAAGCTCTGGATGCCCAGTGCACCGACAGCAGGTGTTTATCTGAATATGCACCACAGACACATCTGGTATTTCTGGATACCCAGGGGCAGAGCTGTTGCTATAACCTGCTGGGATGCCAGACCTGTACAAGTGTGTTAAATCCCCTAATTCTATTTGGACAACATTTCCAGGTGGTAAAGGAGGCTCAGCTCAATATAGAGAAAAGCCCTGCCCTCTGTGCAAGCCCTGCTCCAGCAGCCTCCATCCCCTGGGATCTTGCCCTAATTCTGCCCTAATTATTGAAAGCTGAGCGGTGCCTGGGGTCAGGCAGAGAGAAGAGGCTGGGGGGAACCAGCTGGGTTGCTCTGCCCTACATGGCAAAGGGCTCCTGGGAGTAAGGAACGCTGGTTTCTATTCCTGGCTCTAGAAAGCAGTGTAGCCTCTGGGTGATGAACAGCCAGCCCCCGGTGGGGATGGGCAGATGTCCCCTGCTCACTTCACAGGCCAGCTCCCATGACATTTTATTTAGCGGTTTTTAAACAAGGTACTTTGTTGGAAGAACAACTTAAGCCAGGGTTTTATCCTTCTTTCTCAGGCATCATTCTTACAGTTAAAATAATGAGTTAATCTTCAAAAGAGCTACAGTAGGAGGCTTTAAAATGACTCAATGCTGTATTTTGAAAAGAACTCGTGGATCGCCTGTGTCTCAGAGCTATTTATACGCTACCTGCCAGGGAAATTCACAGATGAACGAACTAGCAAGAAGCATGCTATTCAAGAGAGACATTCTTAGGATCTGGAGTCAAAAAAACACACATAATTGCATAAGGGTTCTGGTTCAGAGGGCTCTGCTTGCTGGAGAGAAACTCTCCAACATCGTTTCTCCATGTGCTGCTAAAAAGGGGCTCTTCCCTCTGCCAGAGAAGTCACTACCAAGCAGGTTTGGAGTCCAACACATTCCAACAAATTGTTATTGCAGCGACATTATCTGTGCTATAGCTATCATGTGAAACCAGGCTGCAAAAAATGGGAAAATGCCTATGCACAAAACTGGTTCATGGCCTGTAGTTCCATGGGTGAATAGTAATAAATACAAGTGAAAATGCAGCACGCTTCCTTGCCTTCCCCTTAAGAGTGCACCATTTAAGGTGACCTTTGGAGGGCCACAGTCTCTGTGTGTCACTTTGCTCACCACCAAATAACCCCAAGAATTTCTCCAGGGGTGAAAGCTGGATTTGAAGGTGCTTGGTGCAGCTGGCAAGATGCTAGAGAGAGAAACCTGTGAAGAGGGAGAGGCAACCCTGAGACACCCAGCTCCGGGATTAGGATGCAGACAGAAATCTTGTGTTAGGCTCAGGTACTTACTGGTTTTAACAGCACCAGAATGACTGCAGGGCCTGTCTCCAAATCCCTCTTTGGGGTGATCCTGACAGCCTCAGCCTGGGCTCCCAATTAGCCGATCAGTCCCTGCCCAGCGAGTGCAGGCAGGGGCTCTCCCACATCCACACTTGGCAGGGGGCAAAGATGAATTTCCTGCTGCTGCTGATGCAGGGAGCAGCCTGGGACTGAGCGCTGGAGTGTAACTGGGGTGTCAGTGTGGCACAGTAAAGTGCCAGAGACACTTTGGCAATCTGGGGACATCCCCTTGGAGAAGGGCCTCCCCACACCTCCCACTACATTGCAAGGAAGTCCTTGGAGATTTCTTCCTCCTCCTTCTCCTTCTCCTCTTCCTCCTCATCCTCTTCCCCGCAGGGCTGCAGTGGCCTGGGCTCTCAAGGGATACCCCAGTCCTGCAGCAGATTGTGGCTTGGAGGCAAGGCTTTGCCCTGCTTGCCATACTTTCCTCTTTCCTCAGGTATTTTCCAGGCTTTGGGGAAAGTCTGTCACTTTTCACCACGGATCTCTCCTTCCTTGGTGCTTAAACAGACTCAACTGCACAGTTTCAGCAAACAATCGTGCCTTTGCCCCCACAGGTTTTGTCAAGCCTCAACATTGCTAACCTATGTGTTCCCAAAACTGCATTCATTTGTGTGTGAGCTCTCTGCAACCTAATTCATCTGCACAAGGCTGTGGAAATGATGCTTCACCACCTCTCTTTAGAGCTCTCTGGAGGGCCCATGGTGGCTGGGACAGCTGAGGGGTCACTCATCCACCCAACAAAGAGTAAAACCTGCGCCATTCACCACATCAGCTGCATAAATATTGCACGAGCTGGAGATGCAGAGGCCATCCCTGGGTATCACGGAGGCAGGCAAGCCTGCTGGGCTGATCTCTCCTGATGGGTAAAGGGAGGCTTCACTTCCCCGCACCACTGCCCGTGGAGGATTCTCTCCCAACAGCAGAAAGTCCCCTGTGTGGCACAGCCCAAAAAAGCTTTGTGCTCATGCCTGCCGCTGGCCACTCACCAGCTCTGAACAGTTCAGCAACTTTCCTGTCCCCTCAGACCTGGGCTAGGGTGGCAGTGAGTCAGATGGCAGTGACTCCCTGAGCCTTCTCTTCCCTTCCCATGGGAGGGCAATTGAGGGTGTTTGCTACTAGGAAGGTGATTAAAGTGCCTGGCATGCTCAGCTGCTGAGAAAAAGCTGCTAGTTAGGAATGTCAGACATCTCTGGGAACCCACAGCCCACATGGAGTCAGCAGTCAGGGCCTGCCTCCTGCACAGACACAGCGTGTCGGGTGGATGGAGGAGGGAAGCAGCACTGGGACCATAAAGCCCAGCTCTGCTGGGCAGTCCCTGAGCTGCAGTGGAACTCCCACCTCAACAAGAGTGGAGGTCCAAAGGCACCACGAGGGCAAAATCACAACAAAAGTATAGGATGTACTTCCACTGTTCTCTTCTTTATTACATCTGTTCAGCTCCTTGCCGGTTGCAGAGGATCTGGCAGAACTGCTGCTGGAAAAGGCACCTTTCCTATCAAAAAGAGTGGGAAAAAACTCATCTCTGTGTTTCATGATCAGCTGTTCTGATTTTGTGATTGATGGAGTCTTTGCTTCACATAACTCCCCTCATTGCTGGCAAATCCCACCATGGGCATATTTTAAAGTCAGCAGGATTATAACCCCATGGGGACAAGTCCCCTCCTATTTACACCTCTTTACACTGAACGTCAGGAAACCAGCCCAAAACACAAAAAAACCCAGTTGATCTAAAACTGACTCCTTTTTAAAAGGTATTTAAAAATTTCCTTTAGAGGTTCCCATTAGCCGTAACAGGAGCAGTGCACGGGGAATAAATGTCAGTGGCCAACACTGCAGGTGCATCTACACTGGCAGATATCAATGCCCATCCCTGTCTGTGCTCCAAGAGAACCATTCTCCCAGAGAGCTGCAGCTCTGGACTGTGTTAGTCCTTCTTGCAAGGCTTTCATTACCAACATGAGTCAGGGATCCTGAGTGTAACCAGAGGCCTGCGTGATCTCAGGCTCATCAGCATTTTTCTCCTTTTAAAGGTGAACTGCAAAGCAAATGCTGCAAATCCAGAGGACAGGGAAAATACCAGCATCCCAGCAGGGTTTCCCTGTCTGCCTAAAGATGCCTGGCTGTTTATAAAGAGACACAAGCAGAAGGCTGAGGGGTTTCTATAGGCTGCTAGAACCATTTGACTCCAGAGAAGGATGGGGCAGTAAGAGCTGAACCCCAGCAGACCTTTGAGGTTGCAGTGTCCTACTTGTGCATCCCAGTGGTGGAGAAGCAGTTGGACGTGGGATGGGCAGACAGACATGCAATGGCTGTTCTCAGGTGCTCACAATCTAACAGGAACAGAATCATAGAGTCACAGGATTGTTAAGGTTGGAAAAGACCTCTAAGATCACCGAGTCACACTCTTAACCCAGCACCACCATGATCACCACTAAACCACATCCCCGAGTGCACATCCACACCTTAAGTGAAGACGTACAGGGATGGCATTTACAATTCCCTGGGCAACCTATTCCAATGTCTGAACACCCCTAGGCATTGGGTGGTCATTTTTTCCTATTATCCAATCCAAACTCCCCCTGGTAAGACTGGAGGCCATCTCTTCTCATCCTGTTGTTTGTTCCTTGGAAGCAGAGCCTGGCCCCCACCTGACTCCACCCTCCTGTCAGGGAGTTGTAGAGAGCCAGAAAATCCCCCCTGAGCCTCCTTTTCTCCAATCTCAGCCCCTCCAGCTCCCTTAGCTGCTCCTCATCATTGTGCTTCAGACTCGTCCCCTGCTCCATTGCCCTTCTCTGGACACATAAATGGAGATAAGAACCTATAAAAGAAACTACTCCAGGCTGGGCTTCAAGTTTTTCTTGGGTCAAAGCCTTTTGTTTTTCATTCCAAGCATGAAAATGTTGCTATCTGATGACATGGAAATTGTCCCAGGAAGACTGACCCCTTCCTGACAGAGGTTTCTAACCCCCCTCCTTCTCCCTGTCCTGCACTGTGTCGCTGCTGCTCTGAATAGCCCTAAATCAGAGAATTTCAATTTTTCAGTAGCAACAACTACCTGGAGATTTTGGCTTCTGGTTGCAAACAACATGAAAAATGTTCTGGAAAATGTCAAAACAAAGTTACAGCAAATATACAACGTTCTTCAAACACCTCCAGGAGCTTTCCCTATTATGGACAGGGAAAACACTCCCTTCCTGTATTTACTGGGATGTTTTTGATGCCCTCAAAGATTGCCAGGCCAGTGACCCTGTGCACCTCACAAGGTACTGCCATGTACCATCCTGGGACTCTCCCTGGTTTCACATAAGAGCAGGGACAGGGGAGAAAGTCAGGAAAAATGACCTTCTCCAGGACTTTGGGTCTACCTGTGGGCATTTTCCCCTTTTGGGGTTTCACCTTCAATTTCAGCATCCCACTGTGAGCCCCCCTTGCACATGTCAGTATCTTCTGAAGGACGCCCCTTTCCACAGTTTAATTCCAAACACAGAAACAGCAGCTAATTCCTCTTTTGAACAGATCAAAGGAAGCAGCAGAAATATTTCTGAAACTTGCTCATAGCCCTTGAGAGCCATTTATTTTTCCTAGGTTATCCTGAAGATGCATTTAACTGTTTCTTGAGCTCCAGGTGTCTGCCTGGATGGGCCAGAGAGGCCACACAAACCGTGTTCACAGCTGCAGAGCAAATCCTCACATCCCACCCAGCAGCACATGTATTCAGCTGGAGCCACTCCCATAAGGGAAACACCATTGTACAGGATGATCTGGAGGGTTTTTTATCATTCGTTAGAGACAGCACTAAATATTATGCATTCAACAATGTTCCTGAGATCCTGCATGGGGGTTTTACCAGATTACAACAGCCAGCAGTCAAGCCTGTGGATGGTGGTTACCTTTCCATGCCTGGCACACGCGTTCTCCCCACCACCTGCCCCAAGCGCTGGCTGGTCTGGATTTATTTAACACATCTCCCTGTCCACTCTCAATTGGCCCCATCTGCTTTCCAGGAGGAGCTCTCCTCTGCATAACCCTGCCTGTCAGAGCAGATAAGGCTGCTCTTTGTGCTTTTCCCCACGAGACAGACGGGAAGGAGGGAAGAGGGAGGCATCTCAGACGCGCTGTCGCGGTGTCAGCAGGGGCCGGCTGTGACGGGCTGGTGGAGAGGGGGCCTGTCTGACACCAGGGCTGTGCCAGCCAGCAGGAACCACGGGGACCAACAGGGACCAACCGGGACCCTGTGACTCGGCTCCTGTGTGGGGAGTTACAGGAGCAAATAAAGGGATGTCCAGCTGGTGCTCAGGAGAGAAAGGGAGGGAAAACTGAGCTGGATGAGGTTACATTCCCCAGCAGGAGCAGAACTGCTCGGTTGCTTGCAAGTAGGACAAGCCTGGATGCTCAGGATGACCTGCAAACATCACATCTTGGAAATAGCCTGGATACCAGACCACATATTAACTCCTACTGTAACAGAGCGCAGTGCCAAGGGCTTCATTTTCTACTCAGAACATAAACAAAGAACATCCTGGCTTGAATGTAGCATTTAAAAGAGGTGGTGTACACTCCCCAACAATGCACCCAGCTGGTTTTATAGTAGGGGGAAATGTATTCCTGCTCCCAGCTAGAGAGAAGCTCAACTAGAGCAGTTGATGGCCTTCAGATTTTATCCACGCTGGAATAATCTCAGTTTCATAACTAAGGGATATAGCTGACAAATTTCTCAATTTGCAGATTAGAGAAAGGTCAACCCCAGCTTAATCAGCTGCTGTGAGGGGTCAGGAGACAGAGTAACTCATAAACAGTGTGAAACTAATGAAAGTATTTAGCATATTGTGCACACAGTTTTCCACGCCTGCAATCCAAAGAAAACAGAAAGGGGGGTCCAAAAGACTTCCAAGCAATTGCCAAATATGTTCTTGGAAAAATCAAGAAAGGACTGTAGCAAGGAAAAATCAGCAAAGTGTAAACTGTGAGGGATTAGATTCACCTTTCCCAAGGATAGCCCTGGGGCACAGAAGGGTTTTGGAATAAGCCTTTGCAAATCCATGGCCCACCTGAACTCAAAGAACCAGATAAGAGACCTCAGTGGAGCTCTGCTGGCTTGCAGTGGCCAAGGGTCCGGATCTGCCACCCCACATGTCACCCCTGGCACTCTCAGCAGGGCACAGCCCATGCAGGGCTCATGCTGTGGCAGGGATGTTGTGGATGTCATTGGTCTTACTGGAGGAACTCCAGCAGAGATTTTTCAAAGGAACAACAGAGAGGCAGAATTCTGCAAAAAGAAGCAGTAAATATCTGTGGTAAATATTTCTTCTTTGTTTAGACCTCCTTTCAAAACACATTTAGGGCTTAACAATAGGCTTCATATTTTTTCAGGATTCAAATACATGTTTTCATCTATTCCACCCAGTTGAGGGTTGCTGGAGTTTCTGCCGTGAGAAAAGACTATTTTGTGCAGATAAATGGCACAGCAGATTATATTTGGGGCAGACTGTATTAGAGTACTTAGGAATGAAGGCTCAGCAGCACAGTTTGACTTCTGGAAAATTACACTTAGGAAATAAATGTTATTCAGCAGGGCTGCACATCTCAGCTTCTATAAACCAACAGCAAAGCACAGCAGAGGTTTCTGTCAATACCTCCACCCCTCTGCCCTACAAACCTCTGTGTGCCATTCCCATCCTCCACTTGACCTACAATCTCCATGTAATCCTCAATAACATGACCTCCTGATGGGTGTCCTCTGGTTTCCCAAGCCTTCTGCAGACCAGTTACCATCACAAGCTGGAGACTGAGTGTTCTTAAACCCATTCAGCTTTTACAGCCTGGATGGTGGCAAACGTCCACCTTTGTCCTCGGGCGCAGCTGCTCAGTCCTGCTGGGAAGCCTATTTTGTGCAGGCAGGCAGAGCACTGCAGCTCACCAGGCCAGGATGGCACCTCCACAGAGCACGGCACTGCCCAGGATGGTTGGAGAGATGGCTCATCCACAGCGAGCTGCTGGCTACTGCCTGCTTTCAACTGCCCACGGCACCTCTCTTAGCACTTCCCCATTCTTTCTCTAGCTGGAGATCCTGTTTGTGTCTCCATTAACACCTGCAGCACTCGCATCCCCACTGTGGTGTTTCTTCTGGTCTCCCTGGGAATACCCACCCCACATCACACTCTGCCCTCAGACCACAGCATTCAACAGAGGGGATTTCTCCTGAGAAAGTCAAGGCCTGAGGAATGCAAAGTGAGTACCACTTTCGGGTCCAGCATTCCCTCAATGCCAGCAGCTACTGACTGAAATAGATAATGGTGCTTTCTTTCTCCTTTCCTGCCTTGCTCAAGAGTTGTAACAACCTCAGAGTGAGCAGAACACCAGGAGAAGTGCACATCGCTCATGGAAATTAAGCCAGAAAATAAACAAGCCAGCCCACAACAGGAGAGATGTGGCCAGACACTCTTGCTCTCGTCCCTTTGCCTTGGTCCAAACCAGCTGGTGTGAGCTGGGTCCCACCACGGAGCAACTGCGAGCAGCAGATTCGTGGCCCCAACACTTTTCCCCCTGGAGAAATCAAGACTTCGCGTGTTACTCAGGTTTTCCACTCATGAACTGACAGCACAGCACATGAGCGAACATCAGCACTTTTGTCTCTACCTTGCCCTTATTCTGTTATCACCACCCCTCTGCACAAAATGCTGCTGGCAAAGAGTGCCAGCTCCAAGAGGAAACCATTCCTCATCTCTGAGGATGGGGAAAAGAGGGACAAAGACAGAAAAAGAGATGTGCACAGAAGAGGTGGCTGTCCCCATTCCAGTTGCCCAGTCAAATCACCTCACAGAAAATTCATCCCTGCACCTTCACCTTTCTCCTTAGCTTCAGCACAGCTTTTCACTCCTATAAAACAAGAAAAAGCCCACTCCATTGCCAGATTATTCCTCCCTGAAACCAGCAGCAGCTTCACCAGTGCAAATCTCTGCTTTACACTGTTAAAAAATGGCATTTGTAGCACAAATAGGGGATACTGAAACTCCCTGATGCACTGCCAGTATTGAAGATGGGTGAGATTTGGGGTCTTGATAGGCCATTGGGTGAAAAGCTCACACTTGATTGACCCCAATGTTTTAAAGTTTCTGCCAAATTCAGCCAATAATTTTAGCTAAGAAGAAAGATTTTGTTGTGCAGTGGTTGTGGCAGACTGTACTGCAATTTATGTGCAGTGCCTTTTCCCAAGTTGACTTTTCATAAAAGTAATAAGTAGTTTCCAAAGCGAAGTGAAAGGAAATGGCAGGGAGAAAATTGAACACCTGGGATTTAATAAAAACAACTTTTTATTTGGTTTGTTTGTTTGTTTTCCTGAGGAAAGTGAAAATTCCTAGTGTCAGGCAGAAATACATATATTTTATTTCATTAATTCAGTCTGTGAACCAGAAAGAGTGAAGAGACACTGCAGAGCAACAAGACGCGCAGCTGGGTTTGAGAAGCAACCCAAGCCCTTTGTTGGTGCAGTAGAGCCTTGAGGGCCAGCAGCCAACTTTTAAAATGGCCCTAATTACCTTTATATTTATAATGGGGAAACAGGTGGAAGTGGTCAGGAATAGGAGGTAGAAGAAGAGCAGAGAGAAATGTGATATAGCAGAGTCTTAAAAGTCATCATCACAGGAAAAATCTGGCTAGAGGAGACCTCTGGAAGGCTCCAGCCCAACCTCTGCTCAAAGCAGAGGCATTTCAAAGCTAGCTCAGTTAGCTCAACTTCCCTTCTATCCACCCTTGCCTGAACAGAGGGAATAACTTCTTCTCTCAATTCCCTGTTTGAGCCCACACTGCTCATTCCAGCTCATCTTACTGATCACCAGAACCTCTGCACATCATTCAGGCAAAACAATTGCACCATGTGTTTGCAACATACCCAAATATGTTTGAGTGAATAAATGCATTATTCAGATTATGCTAGCAAAGTTCTAATAAATTTTAAATTACTGAAATCCAATTAAAGCCTAAGAAAGTCTTAAAAAAATTCTAATGCTATTCACTGCCTGAGTGAGAAGTGATTTGCTTTCAGTGCCCTGTAATGTAGAGTTTTGACTTTCTTTCAGTGATCCACATGGCACCGGGGACACAGAGCCGGACCAGGTAGGTGACAGGAGGGTGACTCAGGGCTGGAACAGGACAGCAGAGTCTGGAGCCCTCCCAGGTGTGTTCACAACACCCACAACTGTGCCATGTCCTGTCCTCAGATCCCTGAAATATGAGGCTCTCAGGAGGTGGTGTTGCACCTGGAGGGCCCTAAAATGTGGGAGCATCTTGTATTGCAAAGGTGATGTCCAGCTGGATGGGAGCATCGCATGGTGATGCTCAACTGGACCAGCCTCAGGACATCCTCAAGAAATCCTCAGGTGGAAAATGGCAAAAGAACTTCTCTAAATTCCTCAGAAATCATGTCTTTGCCCCATGGGATAATGATGCTAGCTAGAGCCCCACTCAAATCCCAGCATTTGAATGTGCTGTATGGAAATTTGTCTCAGCATTGCGCATAATGGAATGAAAAAATGCCCAGAGTTCAACACCACTTTAACATCATGTTTTATAAGTTTACGACCACTGACTTGTGAAAGAAAACACAAAACTTTTCATAGAAAACACAATGATTTGCTATTGTAGCTACTCAAGGTTACATAAAATGTGTGTGTTCCCTTCTAAGTGGGGAAAGCAATGTCACCTCAAAGCCGTATAAAAAAACTCTAGGGATCTACTTAAAATATTGATTTTGTCCTTGGCTTTTCATGGTGGTTGATGGGGGAAAGTGTATGTTTGCAGCTGAAGATATCTTTGAGGCTACCAAATCTTTCAAGCAAGAACTGCACCACCAGCCACAAGCAGAAATTAAGAAAAATTATTCTAGTCAATGCCACCCTTCTACCAGCTCAACAAGATTTTGCTGTGGTGGGAACATAAGCTAAAATCTTCTAATCATGAAGTGGCCAGAGTTTGCCTCTCTAAATAAAATCCTTTCTGTAATAGGGGTGTAGCATTCCCAGACCAGCAACTGGTAAAAGATGTGGGTATTTCCAGCACTTCAAAATCTCAGGCCTCTTAGGCTGAGTCAGCAAAGCAGAGAATATCACAATTATTTTAAGCATGCACGGAGTTCTATTTGAGACCTTATTTTCCTGCTTGCACACAGACTGAGATTTGTAAATATTGAAAAACATGAAAATTGGGTCTTCATATTTTATGAGAAAAATACTGGTCCGATCGAAAAGGAAACAACCATCTGGCACCACTCCTTCCAGATGTTTTCATAACCATTCTCCATATTTTCTTCCCAAACTTGTGTTTTCTGCATACTTAAAGAACTGCCATGATCCCCTCTTGTTTATCCATGCCCAGCTTCAGATGTCCAAGCCTGTTACTTCTTTCCCTTTTTTCTGACTTAATCTGTCATTACTTTGGTCAGTGAATCTATTCAACAAACAGTGTTGTGTTTTGGAAAGAATTTGCTTTTGATTATGTTTGTGGTTCAAGGGGTTGTGGCTGGCTTGGCAGCGTGTTTGAAAGGACAGTTTGTTCATGATTTAAACCAACACATAGACCAAGGAATTTTGGAAATAGCCATGCCACCACAATGAATTTACAACATTCGCTTGAACTGGGAAATAATTGTCAATGTTTGGAATGGTGGAATCATTGCTGGAACAGAAAATGACTCTATTGTACCTGAGGAGTCACTTTCCAAACAGATAATCTCATTTTTGTACTATATTAAAAAAATCTGTAACTTCAGCAATCAAGTAGGTCAGGTATCCTGGACTGGTGCAGCTGTACTGACCTTTACAGTGCAAAAAATGAAGATTATTTTTCAATCTAGGCAGGTCATTCACTCTGTCTTACATCAGCATCAGCCTTTGCTGCTAGGCAGAGGGAAGATCACATATGTCATGTTTTATATTCATGAAACAGAGCTTTAAATCCAATGAAGAGGTACTTCAGAGAAGGCTCTTCTGAAATCTGGTGTAACTGTGTGCTTTAATAGAGTCTTCAGGAAACATAAAGGGTTTTTTCCCCAAACTTAGTAAACAAACTTTCATGAGAAAATTGTTGCACAAGCAGTGTACCACAAATGGTAAAAACTCCCCATCTCCTCTAGCTGGAACTAGATGGCCTTTGAAGTCTCTTCCAACCCAAGCCTTTCTATCATTCTATGGAGATCTTCTGAGGGCCTTGTGATTCCCCGTTAATGCCGGATGCAGGATGAGACCCAGAGATCAGCAGAAGATGTGGTGCTGGAGCAGCTGTATTGGAGCTGCAACACCCACTCTTGTTCTGAGGGGAGAATTACAGCCACCCTCACGTCCAGGAGAAACCTAAGCATACCACAAACACAAACCCCAAGATCCCAACTTACAACAGAGCTAAGAAAGCAAATGGATCAGCCTTTCCTGAAGAGGATTCTGACTTCACCTAATAAAATTCCCACAGCTGGATGCGTGCTGCTGGCACCCAAGTGTATCTCACAAGTGAATCTTAAAGTTACTTTCTTAATTTTGTTACAGGGGAGATGATACGGAAGTGATGAAGGCAGGGATTTAAAAGAAATGTGGATGTGGCACATGGGGACATGGGTTAATGGTGGCCTTGGCAGTGCTGGGGGAACAGTTGGGCTCAATGATCTTAAAGGTCTTTTCCAACCTGAATGATTCCGTGATTCTGTGACTCCATTGTTCTATTACATATTTTATATTAGCTAAATCCATGTATCATTTTTTGTTGATACTTGAGAAATTAATTTTTTTTCTGGCAAATAAATGTTTGCCAAGGCCAATGACAAATGTGTTATGTATCAGCATCAAGAGAAAATGAGCACTGAAATTGGCACAATCAAGTGTGTATAAGAGATGTGTTTGCTCATGCCTCCAATCAAGGATCCTCGTTAAATAATCATGTGACTCATACAAGAAGCTATAATTAAGCAGCACAGCTCACACTTCTAATATTCATGAGCAGTCCATAGATCCCAAGTATAAAGGGAATAATTTCCAAATTTGGCTCACAAGTTGGTCTGAGGAAATGCTGTTTTCTCACCAATATTAGCACAGTTGGGAAGAGGTTGGGAAGAACATTCCAAACAATGTTCATTGATTATTTCCTTGCCCTTTGAGAAGCATGGAAAATTTTACGTGAAAGAACTGGCTGGAAAAGCTAATTTCTATAAAACTGGAATTTTTTTTCTCTTTTTTTGCTTTTTTCTGAATTAAGACTGTTACAAAGCAAATCAAAAACATTGAAAACAAGTGTCAGGTATTTAACATTTCAACTCTTTTTCTCTGACGTCGCTCTTACTGCTTTCACTGTTTCATCACAGAGCAACAGTGACTCTGTACAGACGGGACACCTTTCACTAGACCAGGTTGCTCCAAGCCCCAACAATCCTGTCCTTTGACACTTCCAGGGATGAGGCAGCCACAGCTTCTCTGGACAATCTGTGCCAGGGTCTCGTCACTTTAACAGTGAAGAATTTCTTCTTAGCATCTAATCTGAATCTCCCCTCTTTTAGTTTAAACCCATTGCCCCTTTTCCTATCACTATCAGCCCACGTAAAAAGTCACTGACCCTCTTTTATATAAGCTCCCATTAAGTACTGGAAGGTCACAATGAGGTCAGCCTGGAGTCTTCTCTTCTCCAGACTGAACAACCCCAAATCTCTCAGCCTGTCTGTCATCAGCATAGATGCTCCAAGCAGTACTGGGGTTTACTTCACTGAAACCCAGTCAGAAAACAATCAATGTCTTACTGAATTAAACTATCAAGTTTGTCTTCACAGTCCACGTTTATAAATCAAAGATGCACTTTTCCCATTTTCCCTTTACCTTTATGTTTGCAACTATATTAATTAAATCCGTTTAATAAGATTGTAGTTGCTGTATCTTTTTCCATTTCCTCCTTCCTTGGATGCAGGCACTATGCTGTTAGTATCCAGTTATCACTGCACACTTTATCTTCCATAATTTCTCTCTGCCAAGCCTGCATTTATTAAAAATCCTTGTTATTATTTTATGCTGGAGTTTACTGTTTATCCAACTTAAGCCATTGAATGCTGTGTTGAAATTTGCCTGCAGGAGTTATTCACCCACTCCCCCTAAGGAAAGCAGTGCTTTCCCTGCAAAACACACATAAAGCTATTTTTCTTTAAAAAAATAAATAATTGCCATAAAAAGACACTGAAACACAAAAATATCAGTCATTCCTATTTTCTGTGACTTGTGATTGATACACATTTTCAAAGAGTAACAGAAGCTGCTGGTTTGTACAGGGCAGGAACCGAACTAAAATGGGAAAAGAATAAATTAATGTATTTCCTGCTGCCATCCCTCACCTCAGCTTACAGATTCACCAAAAACAGGGCCAGAAAGACTCGAGAGACCTGGTTCCATTGCTGGCCCCAGGCAGCAGCATCACTTCCTTTGCCATCTGGGTGATGTCCCTCTGCACTGCCCACTCCAGCACCTGAGCTGCGGCCACCACCCACCCAGCAGCCTGTGTTTCTCTGTCCCACAGGTCCACATTCTCCAAAAGTCTTTTCCTAATGTTTAATCTCAGTGTTGCAGCTGAAGACACACCCATTCCTGGAGATCAGGTTGACTTGGGCTCTTTGCTTGGGCTTTCATGAACTCAATGCACTTCGAGACTGCTCTTGCTCTGCACCCCAGTGATTCTCTCTTTTAGCTTAAACAAGCCTGGTTCTTTCAATCTTCCCTCCTAGGTCGTATTTCACTGACGTCTGATCACTCTGGCCCCTCTCCTCTGGGTTTTCTCCTGAGGTGTTGTGCTCCAGACTGGACACCATGCTCATCCCCAGGCCATTTATTGCATCGTGCCCACAAAACACACATCACCACATCTCAGCCTGGCATCTGCTGTTTAGCAACAACAAAACAGCACAAGATTTGCAGCCTGTGGTGGCTCAGGTTTGGCATGTGACCCTCAACACCCCAGTCCTCTGATGGATTCATCTGGGGTTTCCCATCCTGTGTTTAGGAAGCTGGCTCTTCCTGCTGAGGTGCCCTGTCCCTGCACAACCTCCTCCTGTTTATTCAGAATGTTTATACAGGTGGCCAAGGTCATTCTGCCTTTTCATGGTATTCCTTGTAGCTTCCCAGTACTAGATGTAGGAGCTGGGAGAGCTCAGCCAGCCTCCAAGGGTCTGGAGACTGAAGCCAGCACACCAGGTCCTGCTGTGGCACAGCTCTCCTCCAGGTACTACTCACATGGTGAAAGGCTCAACAGATCTGTGTCTGCATTGAAGAATGGGGATTTCATGCCCTTTCAACTGACTAAAAGAATTCATTGAGAAGCAAAATTGCATTCAAAAGCTTTTTTTAAAAGCAATTATGTTAATTGCTCCAACTGAACAAAGGGTGGAGGGAGAAGGTTTTGCAGGCAAAGTTTGCCTCCAGATCTCATGAGCAGAGGAGATGTGGACCAAAAGGCACCTGCTGAGTTTATAGACTCAATCCCCTACCACTACAAACATCAAATGACCTAATTCCCTTCATTAACTGATGAGAAATCCGTCGCTTGGGAAATCCAAATGCTTGAGAGTAGTTGGGATTTCTTTTTCCTGCTGTTCATTTTCCCCTCCATGCTGAATTCCTCTCCTCCCTGGACTGACACTCCTGTGTAATTTATACAATTTTACCTTTCTGCCTATATTGATTTTTAGTGTAGCTCATTTCTCCCGGCAGTTTCACCAAACACCAGGAGCAAACACCCCTTGACCTCTCAGCTTTACATTGGACAAGGTTAGAAACCAGCTTCTTAATTCATCTCCTCAGACACTGGCTTGTGCCTGACACAGCAGAGCAGCTGTAACCAGAAATCTGAGTGAGCAACTCTGCAGATTATTTCCTCAACATGGGTTTTTTGCTCACATCTGGTTTTTCATTTCTAAAAGTTACAAAAGCCTGGGACACCTGCTGCTGGGAGCAGGCAGCAGCAGAAGACTCCTGGCAAGATTTGGATCTGACCTGCTCTGGCAGTTGCTGCCATCCAGATGAATGGGTCTGAAATTGGTTGAAAACTTCTGGAACAGACCATTTTTTTCCTGAAAAGCTGACTAAAACAAGCAGCACAGCAAATCTGAAGGTGCAGTTGTCATTGCACCTCCAAGTTTAGGGTCGGGAAAGGGAACTTGATGGCTCCTAAAGGCTTCACTTCCCCCTCATGGGGAGCTGCAGTGCTTTCCTGCTCATACAGCGTCAGGAGGGGAGGGCTTTTCAAAAACAAAAGTCTTGTATAGACACTAAGAAGAAATAGTCTGATTTGCTGTCTTCCCTCACTTTCCTTCCCTTGCTTGGCATCAATAGGCAAGTCACATTTTTAAGTGAGTAAAGAGGGAGCACTATATAATGATGTTGACCTGTTGGAAGGAGCCCAGCAGAGAGCTACCACAGGTCTGGAATACATCTATAAAGACAGGCTGAGAGAGCTGGGGCTGCTCAGACTGGAGAAAAGAAGGCTCCAGGGAGATCTTAGAGCCCCTTCCTGCACCTAAAGGGGCTCCAAGAGAGCTGGAGAGGGACTTAGGATATGGGTATGCAGTGATAGGACAAGGGAGGATGGCCTTCAGCTGAAGGAGGGTAGGTTTAGGTTAAATATTATGAAGAAATTCTTGGCTGTCAGGGGGGTGAGGCCCTGGCACAGGTTGCCCAGAGGAGCTGTGGATGCCCCATGCCTGGAAGTGTCCAAGACCAGGCTGGATGGGGCTTGGAGCAAACTGGGATAGTGGGAGGTGTCCCTGCCCATGGATGGGGGTTGGAACTGGGTGATCTTTAAGACCCATTCCAACCCAAACCATTCTATGATTTATGATTCTATGATCATTATTTAAATCCAAGGCCTGTGGGAAGCTGATGGCTCGGGGAACACTTCATGCCCTCTTCACCACAGTGCTGGCAGAGCTATCTGCCATAAAGAGAGAATAACCTGCTTGATGTTATAGCTCAGAAGCAATTAGATGGCTGGACTAGGAGGCAATTTCATTTCCAGTGACAGAGAACCAAGGTCACAACCCTGTTGACTGCATTAAATAGATGCTCACAAACTCTACTTGCTGGTGCAGTAGTTCTCAGTTTTAATGGGTATTTTCAAGCTGAGAGTAAAGTGTGTTTATGCCGTTCTTCAGACAGAAATGTCAAGGAATAAGTCATAAATTCAGAGTGGAAATTAAGCACTCTGATTGCAGTGGTTTGTGTTATTCCTGACATTACCTAGAAGCCGAGCTATTGCAAAAGAAATCCTGTCCTGTGGGAAAATTTCATATTATTTTCAATTTTCTTTTCATCTCAAATCAAGGGGAAAGAGAAACCCATTCTATGGAAGAGAAAGCTCCACAGGAAAAATGTCTGGAAATGTTGAAACATATTGCTTCAGCAAATCTACCAGTGTCAGTAGAGCTGACAAATAACACATGGTATTGCCCCTATTTTGTTGAGCTGGAAGGGTGAATGCATTTGTAAAACATAACTAAGGATCCTTAATATTAATTTAAAAGTAATAACATTCAGAAAAAAAATTAACTATCTTCAGGAACCTAAGTAAAAATAACTGCCCTACATTTTTCAGGGGAGAGGAATGACTTTTTGGAGCCTCAGCCCGAGAGGCCCTGTAAACTGAGTCGCTGATGATGAAGCCAAAACCTCTTTGGAGAAGCCTGGCACTGCCTGGGCCTCATCAGACCCAGATCTAGTTCAAATACAGCTCCTGGGAGCTGTTTTTAAGACCTTTCACTACCCTGTGGATTAGATGTCCCATCAGGAAAATAGTAATAAAGGTATCTTACACCTCCCCAAAAGGCAACCTGAGGAACAACAGCTTTGTCTTGCATTCTGTGCTTTTCACCATCTCTTGGAGAGCAAAGGAAGATGTTGGCAGAGAGCTGGCCAAGGGAAAGCAAATAGAAACACACAGACATTATACAGCAAGACTCCAAGTACAAGTCATGCCAAACTTCTAGTTCCAGTAAATGCCAAAGTCCCAAGTGGATTATGGGCAGGGACGGGGAAAACTGACTACCCAGAAAGTGCTGGAAGATGTGGTATTTCCATTTCCAAGATGTTGCTGATATGCTGAAAACTCCCCTTTCTGATCATTTAGCACAGCTGGAACATTGCAAAAACCAAACCCTCCCTGTGAATTTTTTTTTTTTTGCAAATCAGCACATTCTGCAGCACAGTTTTCTTCCCTTGGCTGGGAGGGAGGTGTCAGGAGTTACCATCCAGCTGTGATGACACCTTGTAGGAACAGTCAGAAGAAAATACTGAAATCTTTATTGCTGAAGTTCAGGCTTTGGCCAGTGTCTCAGAGGGACCGTGTCCACTTTCTAACAGCTGCAGGCAGGTGTCTGCAGGCTGAGGTGGGAAAACATGCACCAGACTTTATGCAGATGTCAGACAAAGGGAACAAGCAGTAGAAAAGGGAGCATCTGAAGCTGCACTTCTGGGATCAATTCACAGAACTGTGTAGAAACTGTTCACCCAGTGCAGATCACATCAGAAATTATCTCGATGACAAAGAAGGAAAAAAAATGAAACTATTCTGTTTGTCTTCCTACTCTTTAGGGTGCAATCAGGGCACATCTTCAGCATTGCTATCAGCATTCTTCCACCAAAGAAATCCCAGCAAAGCACTGAGCTCTCATTTTCAAAGATGATGCTGGAAAGCTTCCCAGATTATATATTTTCCTCTTTAATTTATACCTCTGAGGATAATGCTAATCAAGGATGCTGAGAAAGTGGTGAGACATCCTCGGACCCAGGCTGATTTATTAACAGTGGTTGCATTATTCTCACTTGGAGAATGACACTAGTATCCCAAGCTTCCATGAAAAAAAAAGATCCTGCTTGCTGGTAGGTTATCAAATACAAGCTGGCAATGTACTTGCACAGCAGATATGCATAAGTGCGTTGCACAGTATGATTCATCCGCAAAACATCCAGCATGCCAGAAGCTCAATTTAAAGTAGGTTAGAAGAACGATTCATTAAAAAGCAGCAGCAGAGAGAGGGGGAAAAAAAGAAGCCCAAACTCTAAAATCTCCTCCTGGGAATGGTATATTTACTTCTCAGTCTTTGTTCAGCCCCCTCTCCTCACTTTTGAATAGAGTTTGGATGGCGCAGGGAGGGACAAGCATGTAAAAATACATGTAACTAGACAAATATTACAAATGCCATCTTCAAGGCCTGGCAGATCTACCAGATATTCCAGGGATTATACATGGTCTGCTTAGCACGTTCAAAGTGGAAGGAGATTGCATATATTTCACACAGCATTAATCCCCAGGCCTGTGTCCTCAGCTCTGACCTGAACTTCTACTACACAGCACTGAATTATAAAGGCTAATGTCAAAAGGACTTTGAGAAAAAAAAAGAATTCCCAAAATGGCAACTGGCTTTTACTATGATAACTGCTCAGATAATCCTCCATAATCTCCAGCGGTATTTTGTAGGGTAGGGAAAAAAAAACAAAACAAAAAACCAAACCACAACAGAAAAAACGTACATGACATGGCAATTCTAAAATAGAACTAAGAACTTTGCAGGCTGGAATTAGTGCTTTTAAAATGGATTTTATGTATATTTGGAATAAAAGCAAAGGTACTTTTCTGAACACTGCTGCCAGCCAAATAAGGTGAAACATGAATTGACTTGAGAAAAAATTGAAAATATATACACTTATTTCTAAGATTTCATTATTTTTATTAATATTATTTTAATCCATTTATCTCTTGGGAAGAGTTTTTTTGTCTGATAATAAATTTCTAAAAAAAAATTAAATTTAAGGAAATTCAGTCCATTGTCCTGGCAGCAGAGGTAGGGATGCATTTTCATAGGCAGAGTTCCTATTTCGTCCATGTAAAAGTAATCCAGGTTTTACTTAATGACTCCACATCTGTCCATGCAATCAATTAATTGCTCGTTTGACTTTTCAGTCCTGTATGCAACGTACCCTCATTAAACACTCACGGAACTTTTTACTTAGAAAAATAGATACCACCTAAAACATTGAGGATCTACAAAAATCCTCTCTTGCCAGCAACAAAGATGCCACTTATCAGCCAATTTGCTCTAAGGAATTCTTAGTTAAAGTGATAAATGGAGCTATTGCCCAGAGGTTCCAAACCACTTTTATTTTATTTTATTTTATTTTTTCCTGTAAACAATGTGTTTAGAGGAGGTGACTCCTCTGGGATTTTAACCTTCACACATCATCTTGGAGTGTCACCTTTGGGCCCAACACCTTTCCTACAAACTAATTACATTTTGAGAATCACAGGTTATAAACAGAGACTTTCAGGAAAACCACAAAATTCTGGGGAATCAATTCGACATTCAGCGCCAGCGATAATTTGCTAGAGCAGTAGAGAAATCAGCAACTACATAAATGCTGCATTATGTCTTTTTTAAAGAACTGCAAAAGCTGAAAAAGAGAGGAATCAGCCTCAGCTTTAGGTTAGCCCTACATCAAAGGCAACCATCTCAATTAAAATTTAGTGCACAGCAATATTGCAGCTTAGAGCATTTGCTCAATGATGTTTACCAAAGCTATAAACCTTTGTAATAAAAGGAAAAAAATACCAAAAAACCCCAACCCAGCAAACTGACAAACATGCTACATCCTTAGAGATGAGCACTAAACAGATGATGAAAAAACTGCGTTACACATTTTTGTAACTTTTATAAAGAGCAGAAAAAGATGTTTCCCGCTTTCCTAAAATCAGTCTGCAAATAACAAATGACTGCTGCTCATATCACTCAGCTACACCTGCACGGAGCAGCTCAGCTTCCAGTTCAGCTGAAGTGCACATTTAATTTCCAGTGTGTTGCATGGTGCTTCAGTGCTGAAGTCAACAGGAATGAAAACTTCATGAAATGCAAAACATCTCCTATGCACATGAGCAGCAAGTGCATCTCGTTTGCCTCTGCATTAAGAACATCATGGGAAAGACTCAATTAAGACTGATTGGAATTCAGACCCCTCCGTGCCCCAGTAGCCAGCGGAGAGCGGGTAACTGTGAAACCTCATTCCCCCTCCCACAAAGCACATGGAATGCTGCTCCACAGATCAGAGCAGAGATGAGACGCTGATCCCCAGCTCTGCTGGCTGCGGGTTTTCACCTCCCACCCCGGCCGTGGCCTCGGTGCCTCAGACAGGGAGAGGGATGCAGCTGACCTGGATACGGGTGAACACTTGAACGGTGGTGGCAGATTTAGACCAACCTTTAGGCTGTGCTCAGGATCCAGCCCTTTGGCCTGCCCAGGAGCTTGGCATTGAAACAATTTCCAAGCAGAGCTGCTCTGCTGGTTACATGTGCACCAAGACCTGTGTGGGGTGAGGGAGTTCCCACCTTCCTGTCATGAAAAATTCTCTGTGGGGAGTGCAGGCCCCTACTTAGGGAACGGATTAGGCCTGTGAATGGCAGAACTCTCTTGCTGATCACAATCCTTAAATGCAGTCTGTCCCTCCAGCAGTTTTTTCACAGGTGCCCCTGAGTGTTTTTGGGAGGTGTGTGGAGGGGCCCAGGCTTAGCAGGAGATTATCAGTACAAACTCCGATGGCTCATGCTGTCTGCAGCCCTCCTCTGCACAGCTGTGCTGCAGAGCCTGCCCAGGGTGAGGATTTTTGTTTGATCATGCAGCCAGTGACTAATGCAGTGCAGGGAAAGCTGGGGATGTCATTTGGATCTGTAACTTCTGCATCTGTAGCTTTGAAATGTCCATGGGTGCTCCGATGGGGTGAGGGATGGCACCCAGGGCTGCGTTCGGGATACAAAGCACTGGCCAGACTTGGTGTTTCCTCCTTCTCAGCCACAGGGCTCACCCAGGGGCGCCCACATGTGCACCCAAGACATGGACTGATAATTTGGACAGGAAAAAAAACCCTCAGAGAAAAGAGAAGCACAAGATCCCGAGGGACTGGTAGCAGGAAAGTTTCCAGCCTGACCAGGCTGCCCCATGCATTTGCTTTTTACTGGCCACGGTTAATAAGTCCCTTCGATGTCTTTAAAGCTACCAGCCATAAATCAGCTGCAGCTAATAAATCCAGCACTGCTGAAAAACTAATGTCCTAAATGGCACAGAAAAGCCTCAAACTGACATAACTCTGCAGGTCTGCAGAGTCACCCCAAGTGCAGAAAGCATCCTCCCCTGCTCCATCAGCTCCTGTGCCCATGCAAACACCCCGCTGCAGCACTGCACCCAGGATGGGAGTCACTGCTGTGTGAAGGAGATGTTGGGAATGCTGCAGCTGTAAATGGCAATTGGGTTGAAATCATCTCTGAAGAACCAGCTACCTTTTCTCATACAAGATCTCATGATAGCACGAGGCTGTATCAAGGGCAGGCAACTCATAAGAGCAGTGAAAGAAATATGCAAATAACTCTTTTATTGGCTGTTATTTAAATAGAGATGGGAAAGCCCGCTCTTAAGGAATATTAAAGTACAAAGCCAATGCTTGTGAGGTAACACCTCAATATTTGAAAGAGACAGGCTTATGAAGGATGTAGTAATTTCCAACAATTTTTATTCTCACCTAGATGCACATGATAGATCAAAATAAACAACGGCAATTTTATTATGATTTTCATTCTAAGTTTTCAATCTCTTTAAAGGTTAATTTTCACAGTGCTGTAATGAGATGGGTAATGCTGGTACTTCCATTTTACATGCAAGTGTCCTGAAGCAGTGTGGTCTAATGGGTAATAAAGCTAATTTATCCATGATATATCTTCTACTTCATTTATCCCTAAATTAAACAAAACATGCTCACCTTTATGCATACGCTTAAGACCCTCTTAATTTTAATAGCAGTTAAGAATGCACTTACATTCCATAAAATTAGAATCTTAAACACTTCATTGAAACAAGGAGGACTGAAATAGGTGATTAAGGTCTTCTCTATCTCAAGTCTTGCTTCACAGGTGAGCGCCAAGAATTTAGTCTTGGTGTTGAAGGTACAAGGTTTCTTGGAGGAATAGACTGACCATAAATCAGAAGTGTCTTAACAAACAAGAACATTAAACGTGAGGTTTGGTCCCAAGTGCTGAATCATGTCAACTCAACAGCTTTTCCTAAATTAGAAAACTAATTACAAATAATGCTTCATTACTTGAAACATGGTTTGCTATGTGGAGGCCAACTTCTCTTTTGAAAAGAATAAACAACAAACAACCCAAGAAAAACATGAGCCCCCAGAATTTTTTAAGCAGTCCTGATTTAGAAGGAGAGAATAGAACACGAAGAATAGACATGAGGACATAAATGCTACATGAAAAATGAAAAAGCTCAGTGCGTACTTGGCCCATTTTAGAGATACCAACTACTCAGGAGGGAGAGTGAGGGAAATTCTTAAAAAGTCACCCATTTCAAAAGCTCCATTCCCTGTTGATGACGTTGACCTGCATCACAACTCCTTGGTTGTTTCAGGAACTTTAAGCTAAAACACTTGTGCACAAAAGAATTAGGTCTTGGGGCCAAATCAGGTCTCAGGATTGAAAGCAGAGCCTAACTCTAGTCCCGAGCATCCTGGGCAAATCCAGGCCACGCAGGTGGGCCAGGATCCCTTCATGGGACAGTCTGTGAGGACACGATAAACAGACCTGCGGGATCTGCCCCAAACTTTTCTGGGAGGATTGAAACAGAGGCAACATGCAGGCATTTTCTGGGGTCACTGTCCCCAGACAGACTGATACCTGCACAATATAGGTTTTTTGGTAAAAATAAAGCATAAGACATGTCATTGAGTGGCATTTCCAGAGCTGAAGAAAAAAGGAGGCAGATGTGCCTCCTGGGACCCTTGCACCAGTGAGAGATAATGAAGCACCTGGCCCAGGGGAGATTCACAGCCCAGAAAAGACCGCAGCTCACAAAACCCAATGCTTGCAGTAACTGGGACATCCAAAGCCTCTCCCCTCCACGTCGTTCTCCTCCTCCCCAAACTCGCCCCCTCAGTTCCTTGCCTATAAATAAAACATTTCATTACTGAGTGATGAAGATTAAAATAAGGCAGGTGAGTCACCCTCCATGGTACTACTTTGCTCTTTCATCTGCCTCATCCTCTTCCTCAACCCAATTGCAGCCCTGAAGGCTGAAGAAAATTTATCAGTGTGGTAGTCAAAGCAGACAGAACTACCTGCATCCCTGTGAGGAACAGGGCAAAACCAGCTGCATTTTGATCTGTATGGAGTTGAGAAGTATGCTGCTGCACAGATTTTAAACCAGGAGTCTTTATGCACCTCTAAGAGCACCCCAAATGCAGAGCATTGCTGGAGAAACCCAACAGGAGCCATTGCTCCTACTTTACACAAATGAGCATGAAGGATGGTATTTCAACAGGATTCTTTTTTTTTTTTTTGATGACTAACTGTGGGCTTAGGCTACTTTGTCAAGCTTCATGAGGATTACAAGAACAGAAAGATCCAAGAAGAAATCCGCTTTGTTCTCTCTCTACAAAATCTGCTTGCACTAACGAAACACCAGGGAATGGAGAGAACCTCCACCAAATGATCCCTGTCCCCTTCACTCACGGCAGGAGATCAGAAGTTTCGAGTGGCTAATCCAGACAGCAGAGAAAAACTAAATTAAGTTCTCTAAATCAGAAAGGACTAAAATGTTAATAACAGAATTGGCATGAATATATACTCTTCCAAAGTGAGACTAAATCTGGCCTCAGGTAGTTCAATCTGAGCAGGATTGCCTGGCAGCTCAGGATGTATTTCCAAACACCTGCTGAGGCTCCCCTGTGTCATGCTTAGGTCAGTGAATCCACCATATCACGATTTTCTACAGCAACTTGAAAAATCAGGGTTTGGATCTTGGCCTTTCCAGTGCAGTGGCTGTGAGCAGCACATTGCCATGGATGCTTGGTTAGAGGGAGATCTTCCTAGAGCAAGACGTGGGAAGGGGTGGGAAGAGCCAGTTGCCTTGGGGAACCTGCTGCGTTTGTCCATGATTTGGCATCCCAAAAAGTGTCAGTGCCAAATCCAAGCAGTGGAGACATTCATGTTCATGCCTACTTCTCTCCACCCAGGTGAGCCATAGGGTTCTCAACCTGCCTGAAAACCATCAGAAATCTCTTTCATGCTGAGGTGCAAAGCTGCCAGTAACTCACCCTCCCCAGTAACTGGAAAGAAACCATAAACTGAGATTCACTGGTGCAGCATTATCAATACCAATTCAGGCTTATGGCAGGAGAACCTCACTGCAGTCCCTTGCAGGCAGAGGGTTGGGTTGATGGGTTAGCTCATGGTGAGAACACACGGGTGCACTGCACATATCTTCAAAGTCAAGCTCTAAAAATCATGTGAATTAGAAACGGTTTTAAAAAATGTCTTTACTTAAAGCACTGCCATTAGAGACTGTCATCATCATCAAGCAGTGGGACCCAACACCCCTCACGGTCTTGTGTGTTATATCTACGCCTATCAGAGCACGAGACACTCCTGGGATTTGGTGTCCCACTGCTCCTCAGCAGGCAGAGGCTGTTCCTCAACTCATCTGCCTCATCCAAGCAGCTTTGAGTCCCTCCTTCCCTCAGTGGCACACACCAAATAGGTGCTGTTATTCCCATAAGCACAGGACTTCCACGCCACTGAGGCACCCCAGGGGATCCCAACCAACCCCTGGATGCTGTTCCAGAAGGGTTCCCACAGGCCATATTCACCATCCCATTGTATCCCTGTAGACATGTCCCAGTTATTGATGCCATCCCGTGTGGCACTGGCCTCCTCTCCTTCGGGCAGCTGCACCCCACATGTGACCTGTGTTTGGAGGCAGCTGGAAATGGACCAGGATTGCCAGGGATGTCCTGACTGCTGTGCCCTGTGGGAAGGCCTGGAGTGAGAATGAGCTGGCAGCTCTCTCAATCTCAGCTGCATGGACGTGGGGGCATAACATCATTGCCTACACCACCCTACAGATACCCACCTATGCACCAGGCTGCATGAAATTTCCCAGATCTTTACACAGGAATCACCATTTGTATGAGTTCCTGCCCTTTTCCTGCTATTTTCCCCCAAAGAAAACACCCAGCATGGAGGTACAGTCCATTCTTACATTTTGCCATTTCTCTGGAGGAAACCATATGTATTTATCCTGGGGAATGCCTGGTAGCCTGTGTAACATTTTTAGAAATAATTCTTGTCAAGGGATTTTAATCACTGTTGATGCATAAAAATAAAGTAACAGAATCTGTGACCAGATGGTGTGTTGGGTGACATGGGGCTCTCTTCACCAACATGTAACTGCTCACCAGCCCTTCAGGACCGCTTCGCTCACCAGTCCTTGCAAGAGCTGCCTGCAAGGTCTTCTCACCCTGAACCAAAATCATTTTTGGGAAGGAGGGAAACTCTGCATTTGAGGAAGAGAGACATTTTCAGCAAAATTCAGGGGCCAAGTATAAAAGCAAGAGAAACAGCCTTGTCCCTGCCCAGAAGCTGCTGGAGTTTAACTTCACTGGAGCCCTGCAACAGGAGAAGCTGATGTGGGATCTGCAGCTCCCTGTTGCCCTGACTTTGCTTGAGAAATCTCTGAACTTTCCACTCCTCATGGGAATTTTTTTCTGCAGTCTCAATCACTGTCGATTTTGGTTGATCCAAAGAATGGGGAGTGAAATCCATTGCTTTTCATCATTCAGAAACCACTCACCAGGCTTTGACACAAAGCCAGCTTGGCTCAAAGCCGGGCCCACGGCCAGCTCGAAAATATTCCTGAACCTTTCAACAATCCCTGGCTGGTTTTCAAACTTAAAACAAAAGCCAAGATCAGGGAAAGTTCGCAAATTTTTAGGTTGTATAAGAAAATATCTGCACAACCTGTGATAAATTCCCGCCATTTGTTTTCAGTTATTTTCATGCTGGGAGAATCTCCCAGACTCCAAACCCTGCTCTTGCCTCAGAGAGCATAACCATGGTTTTCACACAAAAAGACCGGTCTGACAGGTGTGGAGGAAGACACAGGATGTTCTGGGAAGCTACCTGAAAATTGTTCTGTCCAGTTCACTCTGGATGGATTGCTCCCTGTCTAAAGTGTCCCCAGATGGCCCATTGTGTCAGGAGTGTTTGAGTTTACAGCAGACTATGGCAGTGTTGTCAAAAAGCTGGAGCTGTGTATCTCCCACTAGGTCCATTCCTATGGCTTAGGAACAGGCAGGAATCTCTCTCTGAGCAGGAGAAATAAAGAGTTTTCAGAAAAACTTGACAGTTTCAGATATTCAACAATATGACAGTCTTCTTATTCAGAAACTTACGAATACTTAGTCACACAGAGAGAACAAGGAAATTATTTACTTTCCCCGGTGAAGGGGGCGGGAGTCATGGCTCTCTAGGTAGCGTGGAACAGAAATACAGCTGCTGCAGCCACAAACAGAGGGAGACTGCGTGCGCAGGGCTGCACTGCTTGGGATGCTGCTCTGTCTGCCATGGTCGGCCAGACATGCACACAGCCACACAACGGTTCTTTATTGAACAGGGAAAACAAAATGGGAAATGTTTAAAGCACGTTACTACTCTCATGGTACTGCTGACTTGACAGCCTGACGGTCCACAGCCAGCAAACACCAAAAAAAGCTCTGTATCACTCACTTTGCCTCCACCTTGTCTCAGTTTGACACATGCAAACAAACACATCTAAAGCCCCTCTGCAGACGACTCCAAAAGCTGAAAATTTTCTTTGCGCCTCTTTTCCTTTCTTCTTTCCTTTTTTCTTTTTTCTTTTATCTTTTCTTTCTGTCTGTCTATTCTGCATTCTCTTAAGTGCAAATCTACAGATCACGTCAAGCCTGAAGAAGCCTTCACTAAATGTAAGCAGTTTCACAGTGATTCCATTTAATGGTGATTTACACAGCTTAAGAGACCACCCCTCTTTGTTCTGTACGCTACGATTCAGCATGGCCATATTTTTATCCATCAGTGAACCAAAAAAGCTCACAAGATTCTTTTCACCTCTTCTTCGTGTCATTATATGGTTGAGGCAGCCCTACCTGGAGACCTCAATCCTGCCCTTCTTCGCACACACTCAAGCAGCCTGACATTCCCAGCCATCTGCCTCTGCCTCCAGTAGAAAGTCACGTTTCACAACCCAACACTCAGCTCAGCGAATGAGCAGCACATCAGCAGATTAGCTGCCTGCCCAGAGCTACAAAACAGCAAAACATTTCCCACATCAGCCGAGGGGCGTTAGATCCCCTTTTACCCCTGAACTCTGTCACATCAAGCAGACAGACAGGCACCAGGGAAACATCCATGTTGGGAGCACACACAGGCACCGACGCGCACTCAGACCCTGCAAAACCACATGTGTGGGTATGAGCAGAACACCACACGTAGCCACACAGACTGTGCTGTTCCTGGCCAGCTACTCTTTGTGCTGATTGACTGGAGGGGATTAGAAGGGACTCAGCCCAAAAACGCAGTTCCTAATGCTCCTGCAGCTATTGCATAACAGAGATCGATTCCTGTCCCAAGCCCTGACCCTCAACTTACTCAAGACAAGTTTAATGCTTCAGGCTGTGTAATGGAAACATCTACTTCCTAGTGAGATGGGATGCATCAGCTCCCCCAGGGCTGGGGTTTCTGGCTGTCTGGATTCTCCAACAGGCAGCAATGAGAAAGAAAGTAGGGAAGTGTCATCAAGAAGGAAAGAGAGTAATTTTTCCCCAAACATTTCTACCAGGAGCTACGAGAAGCTGAAGCCTTCTGGGGTTCATTAACAGATATACACCTGCTATTAATACACCTACTAATGAAAGCAGCCCAAAGCAAGGGAAATTGAACACATCCCAAAAATAAACTGAAAATCAATGAACCTACAGACTCTAAACTAAATGCACCTTAAGTCAAACACACCTCGGTGTTCAAAAGGCAGAAAACATAGAAAGTAAGCAGTCCACAAATAAATGAACAAGTCCCAAATGCATGCACAAAATGTACAAACACTTCAGAACAGGCACTCGATTAAAAGCTGCATGTTGAAATAACATAAGGAGCCATGCAGGAATCCCAGGTGCACAGGGAATAGCTGAAGTAACTCCGCTGAGATCTGTCACTCCAGATGTGAACAGGTGTATGACAAATGAGGACAGATACACAAGTCAGATGAAATCAAATGCCCTCCAACATTCGCCTGAAATCTGGGTGTCTTGTGCCTAACAAACTGCAAAGAGCTTTAGGGAACTTGGCTGGCTCCTACGTCCCCCCTCCCCCACATCAGCAAAAAATAACTATTTGCAAAGGCCGCAATTCCTCGTTATTTTCTGTTTCCCTACATGCGCTCACTAACTCGTTAGCAATGTTTCCAAGCAGCCAGGCTGGGAGGAAAAGAGGAAGGGTCAGGAACGAGACAACCGGGAGATGCTGCTGCCAGGGCCCCTTTGTTGAGCATCCCTGGGTACCCCTCGCCTTTTACCTGGGGATGCAGTCGCCATGGTAACGGACGGGTGTTCCCTGGCGGAGCCGAAACCCAGCTGTTCCCGCTGCTGAGCCCCATCTCCATCCCGGAGCGGAGCCCCAGTCGCGTACTGGTCCGTCCCGTCCGCAGCCCAGTGCACCCCAGTGCCCGCCAGCAGCAGGTCCTGGGGGTCCGGCGGGGCTGACATGCTGCCTGCAAGGCGGCCGCTGATCTCCGGCTCTCGGGATGCAGCGGGGGCCACCGGGAGGGCTGCGGAGGCCGCCGGGCTCGCTGGTGCTGCGGCCGCGCTGGGGTCTGGCCGGCTGCGGGGACCGGGAGCCGCCGCCGCCGCCGCTGCCGTATCTCCACTAGCGCTTATTACGCAGGTGAAAATGGCTTGTTAGCTGGAGCCTTCCAGCCCTTGCGTCACCCTGTGGCTGGCATATCACAGGGCAGGAATCTGCCAGCCGGGCTGCCGCTCTCCCCCGTTTAACTGCTTCAGCAGGGTAGGCATCGGCTTGTGTGGGTAAGGCAAGAAATGCCCCCTTGCAGGCAGGCGCACGCCTCCCTCTCCCCTCCCGCAGCCCCCCTCCTCCGCATCCCTGCGCTCCAGAGCATCCCGCAGGCGCCGCAGCCGGGCACGGCAACGCGCCCGCCGGGAGAGCCGCCGGCCCCTCCCGCACCGCCGGGTTCGGCCGAGAGGGCAGACAGCTCTCAGCAAGCCCATCCTAAAATCGCCCCGTTCCCCTCCCTCTCCGCCAGCCCGTAACCCGGCGAGAGAAGCTGCACTCTGCCCCTGGGTTTGTTTACCCCGTTGGCTCCTCTCTGTTTGCAGCCGCGCTGGAGACATGATCGCAGCTTATTGCATCTAAATGACACTTGTCAAAATAAACTCACAGCAGGTGTCTGTGTGCCTTTTTTTTTTCTTTCTTTTTTTTCGTGCCATTATATTTGCTTGCTTACTGCCTCACAAAAATCGTGTGTGTACCAAGGCGATGAGAAATGTCAGGGATTTTTGCTGTCAGTGAGAGCAGCAGCAGTGTGAGACACAGCAAAGGTGAAAGCACAGGGCAGGATCTGTGCTTTCACAGAAACTGTGCCACTTCTGAGGTGAACTGGGAACAAGTTTCCTTGCTGTCCTTTTACAGATGAGGAAAGGGACTCAGGTAAAGGGTGTGGGATCATTCCTGCACTGCACAGAGTTCTGGCACTGACATGTCAATGAAACAAATTCCCTGCCTTGTAGAAGGGCGTCTCTCTTGTCATGTGGCAGGTCAGGCTACAAAACGGAGAGTAATTGCCCCAGCCAGATTTCATTCCCAGCCAGCTCTTTGCCTGTTGCAGCAGTGGATCTCCAGCTGTGATCTGTATGTCACAGCATCCCTAGGCGGGCTTCAGACCCTCTCCAGCTACAGCAAGCTTATGCTTGGGTTTGAAAACTGAACATGTTCCCACTTTTTCCAAGCAAGGGGGGAGGAAATCCAGGGAAAGCCCACAAGATGAAAAGCCTCAAAAGTAGCCTTGAGGGTTTCCATTTGTGTTATCTTCCCAGGGAATTGCCACCCTTATCCTCGCTCTGTCCTGCTGCTGCTTGAGAATCATAAAACTATTTGGGATGAAAGGAACCTAAGAAACCATCTAGTTCTAACACACTACCATGGGCAGGGACACCTTCCACTAGGCCAGGTTGCTCCAAGCCCAATCCAACATGGTCTGGAACACTGCCAGGGATGGGGCAGCCACAGCTTCCCTGGGCAACCTGTGCCAGGGCCTCACCACCCACACAGACAAGAAGATGCCCAGGCTAATTGGATTTTCTTTATTTCTTTATTTCAAGATAGGACGTGTTTGCTGCAGATCAGTAGCAATGATTTTAGTCATGGAGTTTGTAATGCCAAATCCCATACCTCGGGCTCACCTCATAGGCAAAGGAGATTAATTTTCCAAATTCATGGCTCCCCCTTTGACAATATCTGATTATGACTCCAGCAAGATTCTGATGACCTCAATATTGCTATTAATGATGTTAATAATATACAGTATGTTTTTAAAAATATGTCTTCCCATAGATCTTAATGCACGTCCTTGTTCGGATTTCCCAGTTTTCTTTTGCATCCACGACTCCCTGGGCCCCCCCCATGAGTCTCTTTGTGTGAGTGTGCAATGGACTGAAGCGCTCAGGAAAAGGCCTGTAAGAGCACTGACCCCCTGGCAGCTCTGCTGTGTGAGCAATGGGCCATCACAAAGGTCTTGTGATAACGCAGCATCATCAGAATGTGCGCACACACTCGCTAGGAATGATTCATTTCCACAGACCAAAGGGGTTATCATGGTCTGAGGGCTGCTGCCATGAACAAAGGCAGTGTTACTACAGTAAAAGACTGAGAAGAAAGAGTGTGGACTGTGTGCTCTGCTTATTGAATAGAAAAGGGGACAAGCAGAAGTCAGCAGTGTGCAGAGGTGGCCAGGAAGGCCAATGGCATCCTGGCCTGTATCAAAGATAGTACGGCAGCAGGACCAGGGAAATGACTGTCCTTCTGTACTGGGCCGTGGTGAGGCTGTATCTCAAATCCTGAATTCAGTTTTGGGCCCCTCATGTCAAGAAAGACCTTGAGGGGCTGGAGTGTGTGCAGAGAAGGGAAGGGAGCTGGGGAAGAGCCTGGAGAACCAGTCTGATGAGGAGGGGTTGAGGGAGCTGGAGGGGCTGACATTGGAGAAGACCAGGATCAGAGAGGAACCTTCTTGCTCTCTGCAACTCCCAGACAGGAGGGTGGAGCTCGTGCAGGTCAGGCTCTGCTCCCAGAGAACAAGGGACAAGACAAGAGGAAATGGCCTCTAGTTGTGCCAGGAGTGGTTTAGATTGGGTATTAGGGAAAAATTTCTCATCTGAACTGGCACAGGCTGCCAGTGGAATTGGTGGAATTGCCATGGCTGCAGGCACTTAAGGAATGTGTGGATGTGGCACCTGGGGACATGGTTTCGAGGTGGACTTGTCAGTGTCAGGTTTATGCCCTCCGACTTGATGGCAGGACGAATGTGGGGCAGGACATAGCACAGATGCTGGCAGCTGTGAGCTGACTCAAGCCATACGGATGAGCCTTCCACGTCGGCTAGCACCGGTGCTGGCAGCTGAGCTGCTGGCAACGCGCCACATCACCCTACTGCAGAACCCTTATAGGCTCAAGCTGGGCCGGGGGAGGGCGGTCAGCAGCTCTCCCAGCTCTTGAGCACAAGGTGAGAAAGGAGAAAAGGTGTTATCCATCAAGCCCTTGAAATGACACATCATAACAGCGGAAAGAGAGGGGCAAAGGCACAATTTTGAGACCGATCTAGGCAGCACCGAGAGTGGACCACTCAAATCCAGGTGTGCAACATGGCAAATGCCACAGGTTTTCCTGTGGGGGAGATAAGCTCCAAGCAAAACACAACGCCAACCCCAAACCATAGGATTTGTGTTTGAATTTTCTGCCATTTATGGCAGAGAGAAGCTGCTGTGCAGTGCTGATGGCCTCTTCTCTGCACACTCCTCGGCCCTGCTCGTCTCAGGGGTCTACGAACCCAGGCAAAGGTTTCTTTCTGCTCTTGCCTGGGCTGAGACCAAACAGCCTTGGGGTGCCCGGTGCTGTCAGCAGGAGAGCTGGTGAAGGTCACGCCAAGCCCCGCAGCCTTCCCCTCCAAGGCTCAGGAGATACAAGGGCAGAAAGCTGTAGCCTAAGCTGGAGTGCATTAGCACCTTGTTGAGCTTGCCTGTCCTCTGGCACCCTTAAGGGCAGGCAGTGTAAATCTGAGCTGCTTTCTTAGGGAATTCAGGGTTTGCCCAAACTGCGGCCTTGTGAAGGCAAAGGCCAAGGAAGGGCTCTCAATTGTGCTGCCATCCCATCTCCACAACCTGGCCTTGCAGGTTAGCAAAATGCACACGGACATCCAGGCACATTCCAGCACCGCCTTTCACTCCAAACCTTTCCATTTTCTACAAGGAAAAATCCTGTTTTTCCTTCTGCTTGGAAGGGCATGGATTCCCTTGCTTGATGCATTTGGCAGAAAGGTTCTCCTCACAGGGAAACGCTTCCTGGCAGCCTGAAACTCTTCAGCCCAGCCACAGCCCATTTGGTCCCACTGGATCACGGGAACTACAGTGCAAAAGCATCACCCTTCTCTCTTCTGCGAGGAGCTGATTTCACAGCCCAACCTCTTGCCACGGTGCAGATGGCCCCTGAAGGGAGGTTGTAGCTAGGTGGGGGTCATTCTATTAGCCCAGGGAACAAACAATATGACCAGAGGAAATTACCTCAAGTTGCACCACGGGAGCTTTAGATTGGATCTCTAGGAAATATTCCTTCAATAAAGAGGACCTCAAGCTTGCAAACAGGCTGCCCAGGGAAATGGCTGAGTCACCACCCTCGGAGAGGTTTAAAACTCATGTGGATGTGGCATTTGGGGACCTGGCTGATTGGTGGAGTAGGCGGTGTTTAGTTTGCGGTTGGTCTGTGTGATCTTCAGGGTCTTTTTCAACCTCGACGACTCAGAGATTTAAGTGTAGCTCAACCGGTGTGGAGTCAAGGCTTAGACTCAATGATCCTCAAGGGTGCCTTCCAACCTGGGTATCTATGAGATTGCCAATGGAGGGCAGCTGATAGGAAAGACAAAAGAAAGACCAAGG
>VZTE01000292.1:6070-17172 GCA_013397775.1 Eulacestoma nigropectus
CCCCCCCTTTTCTTTTAAAGGAAGCTATGGTTGGTTTTAAGTTCAGTTTTCTGGAGTAAAAAGATTATGGAACTCCAGGGAAATGTGGGGGTTTTTTACAGTGTATTTTGTCCAGTAGGTGTCACTCATTCATAAAGAATCTTAAAAGGACTTTTCCACTGCCAAACCGTAGATACATGAAGAGAAAGCCTTCAAAAACAATTACCTGCCTTATCACTTGCCCATTTAAAATAAGGTACAAATTAGTATACCATATATTACTGGATTTCGAAATTAAGGAATTTTCACAAGAAGTAGCTCCCATTCTGACTCTAGTGCAGTCTGAAAAAAAGAATGGAAAGCATTGTAGCAAGAAAAGGCAGGGGAACTAGCATGGTGGTGATTCACAGCCATTAGGTAACTCTGATGTGGTTTGAGCAAGGCTTCTTTGATGAATGGTCACCTGGCAACAGCTTTAAAAATATTTTTTTGTATATACTTCCTTTGTTTTTCAAACAAAACACTTATCTTCTCAGTGTCCTATTGAAAGACTATTATTTCTTTTATCTCAGCCAGCTTTAACATTTCCAGGCAGTCCTGGAGAAATTAGGTGAAGGCCTGATGGTGTAAGAAACAGAGGCACTATGTCTTTGGCTTGCTATTGGCAGCTGCGCTTCTGGCAAAACCTAATGCTTTTAGGATGAAAAAAGTAATTGTGCTTGCTAAAGTGCACCCAGCTGCCTTCACAACTGTTTTTTTCCTTTATAAATTTAAAACTTAAAATACATTTTTACTGTAAGTGCAGGAAGAAGGCAAAAGAACTGCAACAGCATGAATGAACCACAAATGCCATGATGACTGGATCGAGCTAGGAAGGGTCTAGGATATGTGGGAAACTATGGTTTCTAGGAATACTTTTAGAAGAAAAGGAATGTTTGGGTAATATGTTTTGATTGTAGTTAAAGCGTATTAATGTCCTTGAGTTACATCTGCTTGATTCAAATAACCTCAAATCAGTAACAGGTCTTCAATTAACAACATGGACAGCACACTGCAATGATGCTTCAGCATTTGCTTCTGGGTATCTAGATGTAGCTAACTTAGATATATCTAGATGTTATAAACCGGGAATAGTTGTATTAGAATGTAATCAAGAGACCTGCTCCGTTCCTACTTTGATCCTTGCATTGAGGAAGTAAAGAACATGTGGCTAAATGGAATAAATAGTCACAATCTTCTGGAGGCTCAGCCACAAGTCTGTACTTCTAATATAGAAAGAGAAGAAGGAGGTAATTTTGCTCTGTCCTGGAAACTGCACCGTGTGTACCACCTTTCCACATTCAGTAATAACCAGGAAATCAGGAAAAGTGACTGTACTTCATATATTGGCAAGCCACACTACAGCAGCTAAGCACAGCAGAAAAAGCAGTCAGTGAGTCAAAGGAAAAGAAATGGTCTTTGAGAATTTCTGTTTCTTGTAGCCTTATTGAACACCTGATTGCAATGGCCTCACAAAACCATTGGGGTAACAATCTGTTCTCCCTTTAGCTATTTTCGTAGTATAGCAATCCAAATCAATGTCTTACTGATTTGGGGAAGGCAAAATAGCTAAAACAACATAAAATACCTGAAATTCCTTTTCTAGCATTGAAAAGTGTCTTAAAAAAAAATTGCTATTCTGAATGGCAGATCACAGCTGTGTACTATGCTTCAGATTTTGGTCTTCTACTAGCCTTTTATTGGAAAATAAGCTGTCAATATTTCAGTTGTGTTTTCCTCATAATTTCAGGCAGCCATCCTGAATCATGGCCTAAATGGTTTTTTTTGACTCTGCCATTCATTCATGCTTTTAGTTAGTTTTAAAGGTTTAAAAGTTGCTTTGTGGCTTCATATTTCTAATTCCGCAAGTAATTTAGGCAGCTGTCCTGTCCTTTCTTCTCTTCTCCTCCTCCTTCTTCTCCTCCTTCTCATTCTTGATCTTCTTCTTGGCTCTTCTTGTTCTTATCTCAGCCCATGACATTTACTTTTTTTCCCTTCAATTCTCCTCTCCACCGGGTTTGCATCAGGGAGTGTGCGAGCAGCTGCATGGTATATAGTTTCCAGCTGGGATTAAGCCACAACAGCAGGATAAACCCTCAATTCTTCAGTGATCTTTATATTCTAGGTAATAGTGCATGGGTGCTTAGAGAGATGAGTGTTCATGGCTGCCACCTTGGTTGACCTGCTGGCAACTGGGTTTGCTGGAGCAAAAACGTGAGCTCCTACAGGATGAGTGGTGGCGCTTTTGCAAGGATCATGTCTACCTCACTCCCCTATAAGACTAAGGAATGGAGGATTTGTAAAGAACTCATTAGGATCAGGTCCTAACACTTTCCAAGTCTGCACTTTCCTAACAAAGTATCAAGCAGCATTGCCAGCAGTAATGCAACAGCAGTAATGTAATGCAACAGCCTTGCCAACAGCTTGTTGTTCAGAGGGTCCAGTCACACATTTGTATGTGTCATTTTGGAGGATAAAATGTAGGTGTGGTACCACCACCCCTGTCTTACTGAATTTGTAGTTGACTTCTCATTTTCTACTCAAAGACCAGACAAGGAAAAAGAAGAAAGGATCACAGTTCCCTTGCCCTCATCTTTTCTTTTCTACTGCTAGTTCCTAAAGAAGGTGTGTTAGAACATTTTTTTTAGTGTTTTCCCAAAATGATGACATTTTTATCTTGTATTTGTGTCTCACAGTTGCCAAGTTAGCTGACCCAGGAACACATGTCTGGTCTACTCTCTGGACAGATCACACTGCTATCTCTACTAGTCAGGAAGTGGTGAATGCACGTAAGGATTAGGGTAGGACCACTAGTAAACATTAGTAGCATATTTGTTAATCAACAGGAAATTGCCAGTATGATATATAGCTGGAATGAAATACGGCCTCTCTGGGTTTTGAGCTCTGAGAGGTTAAGAAAGCACAGCAAGTAGTATGAAAAGGACATTGATTTGCTGCCATGAGTTCTAACAGAGAACTACCTAGTCTTAGCAAAAAAAAGTCCCTGCACAGCAAATCCTAGGAATGTAGCCTGAAGCCTCAGACTCTGGAGATGGGCCAGCTATAAAGCTCCCCTCAAGTTAAGACTTGAGTCCATTCACTTGGACACAGAGGCCATTTACAGATGCTAAATTTTACTTGGTGGCGATGTTGCAAAAGCCAAAAATAAATCAATTTGTTTTCTAAACTCCACAAATGTAATTCACATTTGTTTAAAGCTATGGTTTCCAGGCATGCCAGTGATTCCAAGGTAAGATATTTTCGAAAATAGAATAATTACCTTAGCAGGCTTTTGTGTAACACATCTGTTGACACATGCAAATTATAGATACTATAGTATATTTTGGTGTACAATGACTATACTAATCTTCTGTGAGCAATGAAGTGGTAACCTTTTAAGAAAGAAGAAACAGCCATTCTCCTGTCACCTTTACTTTGAGTACAGAATGTCCATTACTTCATCTTGCTGCATAATACAGGTATTTATTTGTTCTTTGCCTGAAAGACTGTGGTTGGAAAATATTTGGTGAAATCAGTAATACCAGGTTATAGGAGGAATAAGCCATCCAGAAACTTATATATCTGTTAGGATATATAATAATTATTTAAATAATAGGCATTATATTGTAGTAATTTCTTCAATTTCCTATTGTAGAAAAATGGTTCTTTTTGGACATCATGTCACTCAAATAACTACATACCTATTTTAATGGGGAGCTTGGATATTCCAGGAAATATAAGGGATCCAATCTACAAACTACACTGGGCTTTGTGACTTTAAGCATCAAGTATTATGTGGCATGCAGAATAAAAGGGAAAAGATTTTTTTACTATGCCTTATCCGACATATTTAATAAAGTTAACTTTGGTAGAATTGAATATGAAGAAATAGAAATGCAACAGCATTCCTATTTTGCTGCAGATATTTTTTTCTTGAAATTCTTTTCACTTTCTTTGGATAACTAACACACATAATAGTGTTTAAGGCTGCATCAAGAATGTGCTTTATCTCTCAATTGCTACCACTTAAAATATTTTGGTTCATATCCTGAAACAGTCTTGGAGTGTAGGAACTACTTCTTTCTCTCTTCTCCATCCCTCCTGCTCCATCCCCCTCCCCCCTCAAGCTATATCAGAAAATGTGTTCCAAAAGTACATCTAATGCACTTTAATCACTAACAGGTGCTCAGTCTAGGTGGCCAGACTAAAGCTACTCCAAAATAAAGCCCCAACGGCATGTGTTGCGGACATGAAGTCCTCAGCACTAGGTGCTGTGCTGTACAAAACCGCGTTTATTGTGCTGTACTGCTTCCTAATGCAGTCAAAAGACTGTGATGCCATGAAAAGAATTAAGAACAAAATAGCACAGAATTTCAGAGTATCTGGGCTAAAATAATTTTTAAAGTTTTACACATCTTAATGGGGAAGGTATTAGATTTTAAGCTGATGAACTGAGAGGGGGAAAAACACTTTTCTGTTGTTTTAGCTAGCAGTTCTTACATCTAAGATTGTGACCTGTTGTATCTGCATATCGTTGAGGACTATATCCAGTGCAGGCAGCTCAGTGAGCAGCTGCAGTGCAAGTTGCGGGTTGTGGCCTGGGTGGGGGGGAAATGGCTGGAGCCCCCAGCAATGATCCATGACCTGGCACTGACCTTTTGCACAGCTGAGGGCATGGGGACTTTGGGGGGAGGCTGATCCGTCACTCAGGGACTCTGCAGGAACCAATGAAGGATGAGAAGACTGCAGACCCAAAATCACCATTGGAACAGGTGCACAGACTGTAATGAAACAAAAGCCCAAGGATTTCTTTGTTTGGGGTCCCTCCTGGGTGGCACCAGCACAAGCTGTTGTTGTGCTGCTGCACCACGATTAAAGGCTCGATCATAACTTAAGGGAACCAGACTTCTGTGACTGCTACAGGAAACCTGGGGCTGAGCCAGTGAAGGAAACCTGTCTGTCTGTGTGACTGGAATGTGTAGGGAGTCAAGCTGGGCACCCATTGACTCACTGGAGCCACATCTTGCGAAGGGGCTTCGGTCCCAGCAGTGACAGTCCTGGGTGGTGCAAGTGTGACTGCCAGAGTGGCTCCTGGATGGTCAGACAAGAAAATTTCTTCAAAATTAGCATCATCCAGTGCATGGATGGTTGGTGGAAAGGAACATCATGTTCTGGCTGGGTAGAATATGTGATATTGCCACTGAAAACCAGGAAATAAGCTCTAACTAGTTTGTTAGGTTAGAAAGTCAACTTTATTCAGTGTTGAGCCACATGAGGATCCCTCCACAAATCATGTACATCAGTTATCAAAGCTTTTAACTATTTATAGATTTTAGCAAACAAAGGAATTAGTGTTCATTGTACTTAGTTGTCTTCATTAATTAGTATTCTATCTTCTATTGGTAATTGATTTCTCATGCTAATTAGTCCACATTTTCTGTATTTTATTAACTTTTTCCCAGGTAGAGAGAATCCCAGTAATTGTCTTAATTTCTTCTTCATCTCTGGTTTCTGTATCTTGTCTTTGTGGTTTGTAAATTCTGCATCCTTGGTGTCCGGGTCTCAACAACAAATTTCACTTCCAGGATTTGTTAATTTCTTCTCCCAGGTTTGAGAGCACTGAAGCATGACAGGCCCTAAACTTTTTTCTAACACATAGATACCACCCAGAGCTTGCTTGTTAACTGCTATCTATTTTGCAGATTAAATCACCCTTCTTGTTGATTAAGTCCTAACATTTTCCCCCACTGCTGAATAGGGTCCTTTTTAAAGAAATACCACTTGTTTGGTAACAGTATCTATCTATTTATTTATTTAATTATTATATTTCAGAAGAGTGACTGTAATGATGACAAGGACTGAAGTTTTGATGTACAGAGTAGCCCAGTATGATTTCCTCTTACTAGGAGCAGACATCATCTCAGTGAAGCTAAACATTCTTATGACTTCATATTGCGGCTTAGCCTCAGCTAACAGGCAAACTCCCAGCCGGCTGCTTGCTCATCTCCTGTCTTTCCCCCAGGATGGGGCAGAAAATAAAAAGAGCAGGAATGAGAAAGGTTGAGGGTGTATATAAATACAGGGAAATTGCTTACCGGTCAGTTCTGTGGGCAAAAAAAAGGCTCATTGTGGGGAAAATAACTTAATCAATTGCCAATTAAAATAAAAATGTAATCACTAGTTGGAGTAGTGGGAAATAAAGACAAACTTTAACATAACAGCTTTCCTTACCCCTTTCTCAGACTCATTATCACTCCTTCACTCTAGTTCCTGCTAGACATTGCCCTTCAAGTGGTACAGTCAGATGGGAAATGGTGTGCTGCAGTCAGTCTGTAACAGCTGTTACTCCTTCCTCCTCACACTTTTCCCCTGCAACAGTGAGGGTTCTTTTAGGCTGCAGTTCCTGTCAAAAAAATATGCTGTGGTGTGAGTTCTACACTGGCTGCAGTTCCCTCAGTAATATCCATTTGCTCCAGCATGGGATTGTCCATGGATGGTAGTGACTATCTGCACTGGTGCAGGTCCTCTATGGACTGCAGGGAATATGTTCTCTGGCATCTGGAGGACCTCCTCCTCCCTCTCCTCTTTCTCTGACCCTGATATTCCCTCTTCTTTATCAGTGGTTTGTTTTGGTTTTTTTTTGGTCTCCTCTCTGGTGTTTTCTGTCTTTTCTTACATACATTTTCACAAATGCATCTCAAACTGCTGGTAGACTCTTCTCTGGTCTGCTGGATCTCACTGGAGCTTGCTGTAACTGGCCCAAGCCAGCACAGCACCTATCCACCATTGCAGCCCTCTTGCTGCCAACATCTTGCACCTACTCCAAAAACAGTTTTGTCTATTTGAAAACCTGTAGAGTGACTGACAAGGAAGTATTGATAAAGCTTGACTGACTTGTTTATTCTGACCCACAGAATAGGAGTGTGGAAGCTATCGGCCAGCAAGTAGGAAGTAAGCAGAAAGAGATTATTGTATTGTGTTACTCTACACAGGTTTCTTTAAAATTTATAGAAGATACACATAGCATAAAAGAAAAATTATACAGTATCTTTACTGGCCTCTGTTTCTTCTTTGCCTGCCTTTGGACATTTCACTTTTATTAGGGTGAGGTGAGTAGTAGAGTTATGTTAATGGCATGTGACTGTAAGAACCTTAGACAATATGAAATTTCTTAGAAAGTGAGCAGGAATTTTTGGATCAGAAAACAAGAATGCTGTTTTAGCCTGAACTAGTACTGGAGTCTAAATTCAAGATTAAAATACTAATATATTATATTAGGATTCGTTGTACAGCACAAAATGCACAAGAATGAAACGCACTAAAATGATGCCTTAAGTCATACATGGAAAGCCTTGTTCTGTGTTGGAATTTCACAGAATGTCATCACTGCCAAGGGACTTTTCACTCAGACCATGTATACTGTATATTTGGGAGGGGAATAATTTACTGTGAGACTTTTGAAATTTGAGGTATCTGGTAGGAAACAGGACTTTGCCTTCCTGCAGAATAACTAATAGAAGCGGAAGAAAGAGTTTATCCTTATCTTTTTAACTTACAATTATTCTCTTTGGTAGTTAGTCATTAATATTTATGTACACATGGTGTTCTCTGCTTTGAATATTTGAGAAGAATAGAAACAAAGAAAGATGATCTATTCACAGGTATATGTTAGTGTGCTTATTTTTGGGGAGGTCACTGACCATGAAAGCTGATTTATAGCCTTAAAAATAAATATCTGTGTCTATTACCATACAGTAAAAGAAATAGTGTAATTTTTAAACTTTTTTTTCCCAGCATACCTCAGTTGAGCCTTTTTTGACATTATTGATAGCTCATGATTCTGTAGGCCCAGATCAAAACTTTTGGAATGAGGGTTAAGCATGAAAATTAAGTATCAAAATGTGTTAAGCATGCAAGACTGAGCAAATCTACATCTTCATGGTTTTGCTTCATCTCTTTAAGCACATTTACACTTATGCAAGGTAGAGTAGTCCTAGAACATCCAAACTAGAGACAGTGTAAATTGTTTCAGGACAGCATATATATATAGATATATATAACACATTACATGACTTACACACAATATACCTCTATTTAGGAGCACCACATTGCCAGCCCAGCTATTATGGGTTAACCCTGATACACAGTTGAGCCCCATACAGCCACGCACTCACTCCCTCACAGTGAGAGTATAAAAGTAGGAAAAATCATGGCTTGAGATTAGATGTCTTAGTAGGTAAAGCAAAAGCTGTGTGCTAAAGCAGAACAAAAAAGTTAATTTAGTATTTCCGTCAACAGACAGACATTTGGCATTTGCTAGGAAATTAAGACGTCATCACACATAGCAGTTACTTGGGAAGACAGGGTCCATAACTCCAAATATTCCCTGTCCTTTTTTTTCGTCCAGCTTTATAGGCAGAGCATGACAGTGTATATCTGGTTACTTTTCCAATCTGTTGTCATTTTGCCTTCTTAGCCCATGGAGGAATGCTTTATTAGTGGTTGAAAAGTTCATAGAAGTGATACGTAATATAAGGAAATACAGGAAATAAAGAAATGTATGCTAAGTGCTATAAATAGCCAACACTATCAGCCCTATTAAATGAATCAATTTGAATCTTCTACAGGACACTTTCTATACTTGGAATAGATAATTTCTATTGTTTGTGTAATTTGTTCAGTTCTTTCTGCAGGACTTTTCAAGGTTCTGTAAATCCACTTCAGATTTAGCTGGCTATTTCAATTTTTTTTTTAACTCTGTCCACCTCCATGCTCTACTCACAGGAATGAAAAGTATTGAAACTGTACTGTTCAGAAAGTTTGGCTATTGGAGCAGTTGGAGAATTCCTTGTTAAACATATAAAAAAAGAGGAAATAGCACATTAGTTTGAAGACTCCCCCATATTCGTTGTTGGGAATAGGACAGAATGCTAACTCTTCTGAAATCTTTCTATTAAAAAAAAAAAAAAAAAGAGAAGTATCTATCTGTGAGGGCAACATCCAACAAGGATGTGTGGGAAGTTGTTAATTAGCTGGTAATGAGAATATAAAGTTTACCTTTTGAACTCTGGTTTATTTGAATTGTCTGGAGGTTTGGGGATGATTTTAGAGTTAGGGTTATTCATTCTAAGTTAAAGCAAACTCAATAGAATTTCTTTGATATGGAAATTGGGTAAGAAATTAATCAAGAACAAGGTTTATCACGAGCTTGTCAGTGTTCCCTAGATTTGATTGAGTTGGAAACTTACACAAGGATAGCCTTTTTTTTTAGTATTCAGGCATTCCTTTCTGGCTGAAATGGAAAATCTAAAATATGCTATTTGAAATGAAAAAAACCCAACCCAAATCAAACCAAAAAAAACCCTCATAAAACTCTAAGAAATTCTGAAACTGTGAACTTAAAAAGTTTTGTGCTGCTGTTAAAGGATAAGGGAAAACTTTGAGGTAATTCCAGTTTCATTGTCCTCAGGCTCTAGTTGATTTTTGTTGGAGTGGTATGGGAGAAAGTGGAGGATTCATGGATTTTAAGACCTATTTAATTTGATCTCAAAGGAAAATTTAAGAGACATCATGTGAACTTCCCAATACTTCATATGAAATCTGTGACAGAAGCCTGGAATTCCTGAGATCTAAGTCAATGCTTTAGGAACATGCCTATTTTTTACATTTTATGCCCATCTGTTGCCTCCTGAAGTAAAATCTTGTGATTTTGAGCCAAGTTCAACCTAGGGCAATGTCTGCTCTCACTTGGCTGAGTATAGACATAAACAAACAGTGGTGTAAATTACCAGTTGAATATATCTTGATTAGAAAATTGGCCAAATTTGGTGGCAATTAACTTCTGCATTCAATGATAATTATATATTTGTAATAAGAGTAATCAAGTTAAAATAATAAGAAAGAAAAAATAGCATTTATCACCAATAAGTGAATGGAAAGTTTGAAAAGACCGGTAGATTTAGTCTGTGTTTACATTTGCTGCTGAAGACAGACATCCCTTAAAAATCCTTAATTTTTAACTTGCTGAAAACTTGCATCAAGTGACATGAAAATTATGATAGCAGCTTCTGTAGTTAGTAGACATCTCATCCCCTAATACTGTTTTTTGCAGAACAGTTACTAGTACTTTTTTTTCTCGTGTGTGTGTGATTCATATATCTACTGTGATGGAAAAGTAGTATGTTTAAAAATAAATTTATATGCCTATATATTAAAGAAGACTCTTTAAAATGATGGAATAAAGTAAAAGCTTTGGCACTCATTTGTATTAGAATGCCTGCGACTAAATGCAGTACATTAGATATAAATTCATTTTAGCTTTGATGGAAAAATTAATTTTTGGCCTTGTTAGATGTACTAAGGGAAGGCAGGACAGAAGAAAAAAGAGTATGGTGACTTGTAGGTATGGATTTCAAAAGCATCTAAGGGATTTCAGTAAATAACTTTCAAGTGTCAAAATCAATTGAAATGGTGTGTCCTTAAACATGTTTTTAAAATAATGCCTTACTTCCACTGAAGTCCTGATTTAGCAAAGCAAAGATAGTTTATTAAAGTTAAGTGCTACTAGTACTGATTTTTGTTCTTAATACTACTACTACTTCCCTAGCCTCAAGGAAATTTCACTTACTGAAGACTTATATTTATTATCTTCATATTTTTTGACTCGTGTTTGTGTGCGGGATTTCTTTAGACACTGAGAATTTTCCTATCCAGTATTCATGGTGAAAGCACAAATGTATGTGACCTTCCAGTCCTGTTCAATATCTTTCAGTCCTGTTCAATATTGATGATCTGGATGAGGGAATTGAGTGCATCTGCAGTAAATTTGCGGATGACACCAAACTCAGTGAGAGTGTTGATCTGCTGGAGGGTAGGAAGGCTCTGCAGACGGATCTGGACAGGCTGGATTGATGGGCCGAGACCAATGATATGAGGTTTAATACGACAAGCGCTAGGTCCTACACTTGAGCCACAACAACCTCATGCTTGGGGAACAGGCTTGGGGAAGAGCAGTGGGAAAGCTGCCTATCATAAAAGGATGTGGGGGTTCTACTTGGCAGCCAGCTGAATGTGAGCCAGTGTGT
>VZTE01000294.1:0-13900 GCA_013397775.1 Eulacestoma nigropectus
CTGTGATTCTGTGACATTTGCCTGTTTTTGGGGTATTTTTATTCTGTGTTTGATCTTTTTAGTTTGCCCTGGGTTGGGAGCAACACTAACGTATCCTCCTGTTCTGCAGGTATTTTCTTCCTTTGGCTTTTGTAGTTGCGTCATGCTCATTGCTCTGCCAGAGCTGTAGTGAGCAAAACTTTTCTTGCCCAGGCATGTGATTGCATCTGCCATGCAGTGGGATCTATGTTAGTGCAGAACATGGGACTGATTAGACAATCTGTCTAACAGCAAGTGAACAGAGTTGCTTGCTAATGCTGCCTTATCCTTTAAACTCCTATTCAGCATGGGGGGAAAACAGAGGCTGTACTGGGTTTAAAATAAATGTTCCATTTATAACCGGTGTTAAATAAACCGTTGGTTTTCCCTCCAGGCTGTGTGATGTCTTCAGAAGGGATTTATAAGTCACAGTTTTCCTATTATAGCCAATGTGCTGGTTACAAACTGATGCCTTTCAATCACATCATGCTTTCTGCGAATCTCTTCAATTAGCAAATAACTCATCTTGTTTCTCTTGCACAGCAGAAGAGAGCAAAAGCTGTAAACTGGATTTCTTTATTCGATATGAAAATGTTTTCTCTGAGGCTCTTTCTGATGCCCAGGCTGTACTGAAAAGACTCGAAGAGTGCAGAGAAGTTGATGCCTCTCAAAAGGAGGTAGGTGTGTTTACTTCCATAAATGATGTAAGTTTTTTCTTCACCCTGCTAAGGGCTGTAATAGTTTGTGCCTTGTTTGGGAAATTGTTTCATGGGAAACTGGTGCCTGGTTGTTTGAAGGGTAACATGTGCTCACCTGAGTAACACTCTGGAGAGAAGCATCTGTAAGTGCAAGTTGCTCGGGCATGCAGGTAAAGAAGTATATCCTGCCCTGAACACATCCTTGTGTTGTAGGAGAGCTCCAGCACAGATTTCTCTCCTCCTGTTTATGCCATTTGCTTCAGGAACTATATCGACTTGTAAATGACTGACATATGAGATCCCAAAATAGATTTCCCGAGCCCTCGGCACTGTCTTGCTGTGAAGCATCTGCTGCTCTCTGTGTATGGCAGAGCTGCTGAGGGAGGAGTGGGACAGGTGGTGGCAGGGGGAGCTAGGTGCTGCCCCATGGTGCTTCTCTTGCCAGTGTGCTGCTTTAAGAGCAGTCGGAGCTGGTGAACAATGCTCGATTCCTGTTGGAGGGGGTAACTGAGTCTGCTGCTGGGCATATGCTGAAGGGTTCTCTGGGCTCTGAGCAGTGCTAGCCAGATGCCACCCATTGTCCCAGCTCAAAGTCAGCACAGAAACAGAATGTGACGTCTGTACTGGTGTGACAGTAGAGCGGAGGACACAGAGCTTGGGAATGATTGTGGTGAGTCCAGGTGGGCACTTGTGCTGGCTGCACACTGCTGTGCAGTGGCAGGGTCTGCAGAAAAGCTGTGGCCAGTGTGGAGCAAGGATGGGACTGTGCTTGCTGTCCTCAGCCCGGCCATTTCTGGTAGAGCATTTTTCATATCAGGCTGCATGAACTTCCCTGCATGCTTTTCTGAAGGGGAAGATGTGTTACTGTTTCACTGCTGGCTCTTACGTGGCTCCCTGGTTATTCAGCCTTTGGAAGCTGAGCAGTGCTGTTCTGTAGGCTGGGGCTGCCATGCTCTCTAGGTTGCCATGCAGTTGCTGGCTGGAAGCTGTCTGGATCCAAGTCCTTCCAGTAGCAGTGTGATCACAGGACATGGTACACTTTGGCCATTGTGGCATTCTGCTTATAAAAGCCCAAGACCACATCTTTATCAGAAAAAACCCCAAACCTGTGATGGCAGGGAGAAGAATTCCCCTGAGTTGGGGAGTGCAGGATTGTTTTCTGCTGAGCCCTTAAATGTTCGCAGAGGGAAGCTTGTGTTCCCTTAGCTGCTGGTTCTCCTGATGTTGTGGAATATAATATCTTGGGGGCTTTAGGAGAGAGATGTGGGTCCTAATTCATGTTTGCAGTAGCAAGCACAAGCCCATCTGGGCAGACAAGCACCTCTGATTGCCCTGCTCAGAGAAGGATTAGATTTTTGTATGTTTGTTTTTCATGATCAGATAAATATGTCAGGTTTAGGGTTTGACCTGTTGTCCACTTTTACAAACGAAGCTGAACTGGGGTGGGTGCTGTGCAGTGTGGATGGGTGCTGCCAGAAGGGATTTGGCAGCTCCATACCCCTGTGCCAGCAGGCCCCGTCGCTGCTCCTGCCTCCGCTTACTGCTGGTGGCAGGGCAGAGCTGTGCCGGCAGAGTGCCCAGGCAGGTGAGGTGCAGCTTCTGCGGTGCACAACAGCCCTGTTTGCCATTGCTTTGCAGTCACTGCTGTTTCGTGTTCCTTCAGCACTTCAGACCCAGCAGGAAAGGTTTACAGATCCATTCCTGGCCCTTTGTGCTCCCAAATGAGCTGTTACAGCAGAAGCCAAGCAAGAGGTTGTGGAGCTCAGAGCCAGTTTGGGTGTCTGACCGCAAAGCGGTAGCTGGATGATTTTTCTGCAGCTATAAATAAATGCTGAATAAATGAGAAATGGATTTTCTTTAAGCCTCCCTGAAAAATCACTTTTCAACTGTGACAAGCATAAAAAGTGTCAGCCCCAGGGCAGGGGGAGAACAGGCTGCAGCCTGTTATAAGCAAAGGCTCAGCCAGATCTGTCCCTCTCTGAGCTCCCCTCTGGGACCAGCAGGACCTGTGGACCGTAGCACTGAGTCTGTTTCCAGCACACAGAGCAGCTTTTCCCCACAAGAGCCTGGTGTTTCCTTTGGGGGGGAAACACAGCGGTGTATTTTTAAAGTCATGCTTGAAGGGCAAGTTCAGCTCCAAAGAGCCGAACTCGGATGTGTAGTTCAGGCTGAGGTTGTGCCTGTGGTAGATGTCAATGGATTTTGTTTCTCTCCTTTTTTCCCCCCCCTCCTTTTCTTTGTATTCTTTTGCTAGTCATTTGCTTGAAGTCTCAGGTGCCTCGGGGCAAGTAAAAATGTGTCTGGAAGCCGGTGAGACACTTTCTTTGCAGAAAGCATTCTTGCTTTCTTTGCAGAAAGCATTCTTGCTGGTTGTGCTTGCCCTGCTGCAGGGGAGATCGCCCATTCATCGGGAGTATTCTCTCAGGAGCCTTTTGGAAGTAGCTGATGTCTCTAGGCAAGCACTGGTTGTTTTGGGCAGTAAAGCCTGGGCAGCATAGGAGTTTAGGGGGGTTTTGCCAGCTTGCCTGTTGGCACCAAGGCTGTCCTGGTGTTCAGGCTCTGCTGGTTTCAGTGGAATTTCGCCTTGGATGCATCTCTGTTTCTTTTCCTTTGCTGGTGAACTCGTCACTGCGTGGTATCTTGTTCCCTGCAGCACTCTGGTCTGCTCCAGTCTGCTGTTCCTACCTGTTTCCTCCACTAGAGAGTGGAGACTCATTTGGTTGTGGGGTTTTTCCCTGACAAGGTTTGTGGTGCAGGGCTGGCTTTTGTGAGAACTATTGCTTCTCTCTGAGTTTGATGTTCTGTTCTGCTCCCCAGACTGAAAAATGCGAATGAATTGCTTTTCAATTTAGGGAGATGTGACTTTTGGGGTTGTTTCTGTTTTATAGTTTCTCTATTTATTTCACATAAACTATTCCTATTTAATTTGGTTCTGGTTTGGATGAAAACTGCTTGGAAACAAGAACAAGACTGAAATTGCAGTAATTTAGGGAAGCGTAGAAGAGCTTTGCTGGTGTCAAGTCTTATCTTCCTGTGCTCTCTTAGAGAAACTCAATTCAAATTATTGCACAGCTCATTTGTTCCCTCTACTACCGGGTTCAGATGAAGTGGGGAAGCGTTGATTCTCGCACGTAGAATGAATGTCACCGTGTTTGTGGATCATTTCCATTGCCTGTAGGCCTGTTCAATCATTGTTGCCCTTCATTCGGAGCTGCAGGGATTTCTGGATGAGGCAGAAGAAAGAAGTTTCCTGTTATCTTCTGCATCCTGATTAGGAGAGAGCTTGTGAGGGCTGGGGTTTTTTTTCATGGTGACAGAGCTAGAGAACTTTTTTTTCCTGTGTTCTGGTGTATTTTTGTAGAAGTTTGGGCTGAGCTTTTGTTCTTGTTGTGTGGAGCAAGCAGGGGGTCAGTGTTTTCCACACAGCCTTCCTGGGGTCTCCCTCATGAGTCACGTACAGATGCAGGCTTGAAAAAAAATCACTTTAGGTTTCTGAAGGCAAAATGCGAACATAGTTTTTCTCTGATTACTGTATGCGCAGTAAAATAGTTGATTGATAGTTGATTGACTTCATGGTGGGGTCACAGCAGGGGAGCTTCTCTGAGGGTTAGGTGTGTGGAGCCGGTCCTGGGGCTGTCCGTGCCACTCACCCTGCGAGCAGCAGCAGCCTATGGCACAGCACTGCTCGGCTTCCAAAGGTCGCATAACCACGGAGCCACGGAAGAGCCAGCAGTGAAACAGTCCCTAACCATGCAGGTTTCCAATCACTTTTTTATGTTTTCTTCACCTTCTCTACGTCAAAACCCAAAGCAGTGTGCATTTACAGAGGACTGATGATTGTGGCTGTGCAAGTTTCCCCACAGTGCCCGGCCTCCTGCAGTGTACCTGAGTGTGCCTTGGGTCTGAAGGGAGTCATCTTCTTCTGCCACCCTGAGCAGGTGCTTCCCAGTCTGTCTCTTGCAGATCTCTACCCAACACCCTCTGGATGCTTGCATTCACTCTAAAGCTGATGCTTGAAGGAGTTCACTCAGAAATAGTCAGTAAAGTGGCTTTTGCTGGGATGTGCTCTCACGGTGGGAGCAGGAGCATGGATAAGGCATGAAAAGCCATAACCATGCTCACCCACCTACAGGGAAGAGTTAATGGCCAGCTGGGCTAATGACTGCCCTGCATGCTCTCCCTGTCTCCTCACATCCCTCTGTAGTCTCAGTTATGGGCCACTGCACATTGCTTGGGGGGATGTTCATTACTTGCGCATGCGGTTGAAGTCCTCTCTGGAAAAATATGGAAGATGTGGAGATGATAGGGAGACTGGAGACCTACTTCCTGGATCCTTATCTGCAGAGGTTCCTGATCAGAGCTTGCCTTGAGGCTGCTGTGGACATGGGAAGGTTTGAGATGAACTGGGAAGGCTGTTCCACGGTGTGTGACGTGTTCCATGATGCTGAGGTGGGAGTGTTGTGGCCACCAGAACGGATATCCTCAATTGGGACCAAACTTCTGGGGTGCCATGGAATCTGTTTGGTGGCACAACTCTGACCAGGCTTAAGCCAGGTCTTGGTGACAGAGTTTCCCTGTGTAGGGAGGCAGTCTCTTCTTCCCACGTGGAAGCTGGATGTGTGCTAATTTGTGCCAACTTGTCCGTGAAGGGTTTTGCAGTGTCCCAGGCAGTGGAAGCCTGGTGGATCAGGCTGTAATGTGAGGGCACGTTATGACTAAGTGGAAGCTGGGATTCCAGCTGGTATCAGTATTACTCCATTTTTTGCAGGATCTTTGGGAATTGTTAGTGCTTTGAAGTAAGTCTGAAATGTACTGTGTGCTCTTTCACAACAATGCTAAAAGGCTGTTGTTCCCACTGAGCAATGCATCCAAGGAAATGTCTTCTGGAAAGAGCCTATAAATAGCAGAACATTTCAGTTACTGAAAACTCCTTTCTAAATCCATGCACTGAGGAAGGGATGTTACCTCGGGCTCTGGGTAGCAATGCCGTGCTGATTTTAATGAAAAACCCCCCAAATTAAAAAATATATTGCCACAATGCAAGTTACTTTTCATCCATATTAGTGCAAACATGGATTTGGCAGGATCTGAGCAGCTTTAGGTGAGAGTGGAGATATTTTGTGTTTTACATGCTCATTTTGATCTGGAAGGGGCCAGGCATGCAAACCTTGAGAACAAACATGATCTGGTTATCAAGTGTCATTACAAATTAATGTTTACATTAAAAAAATACCTTTAAGTTTGTTCTTCAGCACATCTGTGTTTTTCTTTACACCAGAGCCCTTCATATCCGCACTCTCTGTTTGGCAGGCACACTGCCGTGAGTGGGAAGAGCTGGGACTGCTGCAGTTTCCCCTCTGTGGAGTCATTGCAATAGGTCATTGCACTGCCCTGCTGCCCTAATGTGTGAGCATTTACACCTGCTAGGAAAAGCCAGTCCACCGGCCCGGTGTGGCCCCAAGCAGTTGCATTCAGTCTTTTTATCATCTAAATAAAAATGACAATGACAGCAGAAAACGGCCATTCTCCCTGGAGCGGAGCTGAACTTCCCACTTCAAAGGTACCTTTATCACATCCCTGGAGTCTCCAATAAAGGCTGCCTGCTCTGAAAGGCTGGCATCTCTCCTGGAGAGCTGGGGAGCATGTGTCTCCAGGGGCAATATTTACAGCATTAAAGGACTCTGGGGAAGTGGGAGCAAGAGTTCCAGCTTATTTCTTTGCCTTTTATTTCCATAACTGTACAGGCATGTTTGCCTCTGGTTGCTGTTTCAGGTCACTGAAGTAGATTTTGGAGCTCTGGGTTTGATTGCCAGGTGTGCTGTGAGCCCATGGCAGGCAGAGTTTGCGTGCCTCGTCTCCAGAGTTTTCTCCAGGAGACAGAACTCCATTGTGATTGAGAATGGAGATTCCTGAAAGTTCCACTTTTTCAGGAATGGAGATTCCTGAAATGCTCTCTGCTTTCTGTGCAAGTGATCCCTCCTTGTTCTGCAGCAAGATCCATTATCTCTTGCCCTAGCTTTGCCTTCCAAAGTAGCAGTGTTTAATTCATGCTTTATCAGGTCTTTTACACTTAGTGGTCTTTGGCTGTTTGGACATGAAGAAACATTTGGTGCTGGAACCAGCTCCAGTTTGTGGGATTTGCTGTATGGATAAGGGCTGGCAGCAAGGCTTGCTGCCCTTCTTCCCAGGGAGGGTGGCCACAGGCCAGAGCTTGGGTTCAGTGGTGTGTGTCTGTGTGGTTATTTTTTTGTTCTGTTTAATTTTTTGTCCCCTGACTGAAACCCCAGGATTCTGATCGTTGTATCTGTCTGTCTGTATAGGGCAGTCGACTCTGTTCTCTAAACCTTCCTGCGTTTCTGTTCTGCTGTAGGCTCTAGCTGCCTGTCCGGCCAAGGCAGAAGAACAGTCAGTGTTCAAGAAGCTGCTGGGCAAAGTGAAGGATGCTTGGTCCCAGGATGCTCACACCCAGGATAGTGACACTCGGGACACTTGGTCCCTGGACGCTCAGACCCTAGTGTCTTTTCTGAAGCTGTTTCAAGACACGAATCCTGAGCTGAGAGCAGCTTTGCTGGAGAGGGAATACGGCAGCAGAGAAGCCCCATAGCAAGCAGGTAGGAAATTGGGTGCAACCTCTGGCAAAGTGAGTGGGCAACCTTACAGAGAAACCCTGTATCCGGATGCGGGAGGTTTATCACATGCTGGCCAAGATCCTGGAGCATTTCTGCCTGTAGCAGGAGGTGTAGCTCTGCAGGGCTCTCCCCACTGCTGCCTGGAGGGCTGGATCAATGGCTGGCAGCCAGCATGGGTCAGAGCACAGCTGAGCCTTGGGATTGAAAACTTCTTTTTTACTCAAGTCTGACACAAAACAGTGGCCTTGCAAACCTGGTGTTAACCTCCAGCTTGCTTTATGGCTTTGTGCTCTGTTAGATAAATGAGACGTTTTCCTTTCATAGAGTTTAAAGAGAATAGTAAAGTGATTTTCCTCTGCTGCTTGTGCTTGGGATGAGCTTTGCTATTCACTTAGATCTTTCAGAGAGTCTCCCTTGCTTCTTGAACCTGTCGGTTTCTTCAGACTGACTTACTTCTTCTCTTGTGTTTCTGAATCTTTTTTCCCCCCAGAGAGCACAGCCGAGGAAGAGACGCTGACCACTCGCTATGCTTCAGGGAGGAGCTGATCCAGAGTGTGACACAGCTGAGCCCCATCATAGAGTTTCTGGAGGCAGTAGAAGAGGGATTCCTGACTGCCTTGGAGAAGCGGGTAAAATAATCTGAAACAGGCAGACTGTGTGGGCAAGGTGGGGTGTGTGTGTCTGCAAGGCAGCATTCTACACATGGTTTACCAGGTGATGGGCAAGCCTCACCTGGCACTTCCACCTGCTTTCTGCACAGCATCGACTGCACATGTGTGTTGTCTCAGGTCCTTCTGTTCTGGACTGTGGGAATAGTGGAAACTGAGCAGTGAAGGCAACCTTGAGACCAGGATCAGTGTCAGACTACCCCTGCAAGGGGAGCTTGGGCCAGAGGAGGTGCCTGGTACTCCTCATACCCTGAAAAAAGCCTTTTTGGGAACAAAGACAAGGCTCTATATGGGAGTTTAAACAGAACCACTAATACCTCTCTGCTACTTTCTTGTTAGTTCCTGGTCATCAAATCCTTTCAGCTGTCTCCCAGCTTTATGTCTTTTTTGCAATTCTTGCCACACAGTTGCCTGCAAGACTAGCACATCCACTAAATGATTTGGTTTTATTTTTTATGTGTTGAAGGCAGCAGTTGGTGGGAAGACTGTTGCTATACTTTCCTGTAAGCAACTGCACTCTGTATACTGATTTGCAGAAGCCATAAAGGATAAAATACTGTTTATAACTTGCTTTCCTTTGTCTTTGAGGGGAGTTGGCTGTACCCTGTGCAGCTGGAACTTACAGGGTGCCCTCACATGCTGTGATCAGGACGCAGCTTGAGACCCCCTGTCCTAGTTTATCACATCATTGAGCTCCCCTGACACAGGATTATAATGAGTGGAAAGTTGTGCTCAGTGGCATGAAGGATCTCTGCTTTCTGTCTGAGTAAGCCTGACCAGAGCCACAAAAATTGGGCTGAGAACTTCTGCCCAGGTCATAAGCCCCTTAGTTAAGGTCTCATGGTCCCTCACCACGTCCAGCATGGAGCATCCCTGAGCACAGGCACAGATTGGAATAGGGGACCCAAAAATCTATTGCCAGCAGAGGCATCTGTCCTGTCCTCGTGGGCTGGGGTATGACTGGTATGACTGGGGTGTGACTGGTGACTGATGAATTTTTGCCTCCAAAAGCACATAGCTGAGCCTGGAATGGAGATGTGAGAGGAGAGAGCAGGGTATGAGTTCAGCAAAGGACTTGGCATCTGCTGGGGGCATTGTGGCTGTCAGCAGAGACCCATATGGGGGGGTTTGGTGCTGAAGCTTCATCAGCAGTGGAGAGATTAGGATTTTCATACGTGCCTGTTTGTGTTGCAGTGCAGCCTTTCTTTCAAAGGCTTCACCTTTTCCCTGCTCTCTTCTCTTTGTCTTCATGGAATTAGGTGGTTAAAATTCAGCAATTTTTTATCTCCCTTCACAATGAAAAAACCAAACACAACCCCCCAATAATAAACCAAAACCCTTCTGCCATCATAATTCTGCTCCTTGGGCAAAGGATACAGCCTGTAATTGCATCATCATGTACTGCAGAGCTCCTGCCTTGTTTGCTGGAGGAACAGTGTTTCTTTTCACCCTCACCAGTCACTGTGTGCTCCATTTGCTACAGAGCCTCCAAACCCTGTTCCAAACACCAAATCCTACTCCTCTCCATGGGATCCCTTCATGCTCTTGTTTCAGCCCACGGTTTCCATCAAATGACAGATCTATTTAGGGAGCACTCCTGTGAGGCTGGGGGCAGAGCTCTGTCCTGTTGTGGCACAAGAAAACAAGGGAGAAATTGCCAAGTGTAGACTGACCTTGAAGAGGGGGTTATTTGTTTAATTCCACCCCCTCTCCTCCAGACAAGTGGGAAAGGGTTTAATTATTCCAGAAGTTAAAGTGATTAAAACGGTGGGCCCATGGCCTGTATGCAGGTGGGATCCCTGGTGTCTCAGGTGTAGGACTGGGAAAACCAACATGGAGTTAGCAGCCACCTCTGGAGGTTTCGTGTTACTCGGCTCATCCAGTGTTATGCTGGAGCTCTGGGCTGGCAGGGATGGGATCTAGTTCTCGAAAGGTTCATAAAGATGAGGCTTTCCTTTTTCTTCTCACAGTCACTGCCTCATTAGCTACACACTTATTCAGCAAGACAAGTGCGAGTTTCTCATGGAACAGCCTTTTTTCTCAGGAGCTGGGTTCTTTCTGTGCCTGGTCCGAGCTGTGCGTGGAGCAAGTTTGATTTTCTTTGCTGGAAAACCAGTACATGATGTTTTGTGAAGCGTCTTTGTAAATACCTTTTTTTTCTGAGTAACTTTGAACCTAGTCTTTCTCTTTTTTGAGTGCTTCTGTGGCTTTTTTGTTGTTTCTGTAATTGGGAAGGTGGGGTGGAGGATTTGGATACAGATTATCACTTAAGAGAAATAAAGTGGGTACAGAGTGGGTAACCTTTCCTGCCTGGTGCCCCACATGGCTTAGGTTGTTGCAGAGTTCAGGGTGACCAGTCCACAATACAGCTCTGAACCCAAAAAAATTAGAGTAGGTAGTAGAAACATCAGCCCTTTCCTTCTGTCCAGGCTCTCTTCTAGAAAGCAATTGGGTATTCTGAGCTACGTGGTTTCTCTCCCCTTTGACTCCAGTGCCTGCACACCTTAATGCTCAAACCAAGCTGCTTCAGAGCTCAGACAGGTATCAGGGATAGTACAAGCAGGTTGCTGGCCACTGCAGGAATCTTAACTGGGTGCACTGGGGATGGAAAAATCCTGCTGCAAGCAGAACTGGGGGATGTTTTCTAATTGTCTCAGCCGGTGTTGTCAAAATAAGTCTTAAAATGTCACCACTGCGTCTTCCACTGCCAGGGACATCACTTCTGCCTGGGAGCAGTGGTAGGTTACGGTGGGAGCTCCCCAAAGGATGCTGCTCTTGTAGCTCTTTTTGTGTTCTCTCAGAAGAGGACTTAAGACTAAGGGATCCAGAGGCAGGTCGGTGTGAATTGAATGGGAGAATACATCAGCAGGTTCACTAACGGAGTTTGGGCTATAAAAGGATAGATCTTTAGAAAGGAGAGAAACTAATTAAGGAGTTCAGGTGCTCGTTAGAGCGCAGGAGGAGCTGTTGGATTAGTTTCTTTTATGTTAAAGGTAGGAGAACTGTCTGAAGTTTGCATCCTGAATGAGAGAGAAGAACTTATAGGAGAGATTACAGACTTGAGTGAGTGAATAACTTGAGGAAGAGCTTTAGGACATTTAGGGAATGGCTGAAATATCTGACAGGCAAACAAACATACTATAGAGCTATGGCTTGTGGCACATCAGGCTGCTGGGCATCACGGCAGATATTGTCTGACCAAGAAAAAGAATAAGGAGAGGAGATGACCTGCAAATTCATGGCTTAGCCTGGAGCCTGATCCAGAAGAAACACAGAAACAGAAATTTCCTGCAGCTGAAGGAAAATCACAACTCAAATGACATCCCTCAACAATCAATTAGGACTAATCTGAAAACCTTCTATGATGGCACGGCAGGATGGGTTGATGAGGGGAGAGCAGTGGATGGGTGTCTACCTCAACTTCATCAAGGCCTTTGATACTGTCTCCCACAACATCCTTGTAGGTGCGCCTAGAAAATGTGGGTTAGATGAATGGACAGTGAAATGGATCAGGAAACTGGCTGAACGGTAGAGGGTTGTGAACAGTGGTATAGAATCCAGCTGGGGGCCTGTAGTCAGTGGCATTCCCCAGGGATCAATACTTCCTCAACTTATTTATCAGTGCCCTGGATGGAGGGATAGAACGGGCCTTGAGCAGGTTTGGTGGTGATACAGAACTGGAGGGAGCGACTGATACACCTGAAGGCTGAGCTGCCATTCAAGAGGACCTTGATAGGCTGGAGAACTGGGTGGAGAGAAACCGAATGAGGTTCAGTAAGGCCAAGTGTAGGATCCTGCACCTGGGGAGGGATAATCCCCAGTACCAGAACAGCTTGGGGGCTGAATTACTGGAGAGCAGCTCTGCTGAAAAAGCCCTGGGAATCCTGGCGCGTGACAAGCTGTCTATGAGCTGGCAGTGTGTCCTTGCAGCCAGGAGGGCCAGTGGGATCCTGGGGGGCATCAGGAAGAGTGTGACCAGCAGGTCAAGGGAGGTCATCCTGCCTCTCTACTTGTCCTTGGTGAGGAACACCTGGAGTGCTGTGTCCAGTTCTGCCCGAGAAAGACAAGGGGCTACTGGAGAAGGTCCAGTGGAAGCCACAGAGGTGATGAATGGCCTGGAGCATCTCTCTTATGAGGAGAGACTGTGGGAGCTGGGACTGGATAGTCTGGAGAAGACTGAGAATGGATCTCATTAATGCATACAAATATCTCAAAGAGAGATGCCAAGAGGATGGTGCCAGACTCTGTTCAGTGGTGCCCAGCAACAGAACAAGTAGCTATGGCCATAAAATAAAACATAAGAAGTTCCACCTCAACATGAGGAAGAACTTCTTTTCATTGAAGGTGGCAGATAACTGGAACAGGCTGCCCAGGGAGGGTGTGGAGTCTCCCTCTCTGGAGACAATCCTAACCCCCCTGGATGAGCTCCCATGTCACCTGCTCTGGGTGATCCTGCCATGGTAGGGGGGTTGAACTAAATGATCTCCAGAGGCTGCTTCCAACCGTAACTATTCTGTGATTCTGTGAACAGATGGGAAGAGCTGACACCCGTGCCATGCAAGTGACCCCAAGGCTTCTTACTTACTGTTCTCCAAACCAAGAGTGGTCCTGACAATTGATGAGCAGGACCAGACATGTAAGAGAGAAAGGCAGCGATCTGAGCTCTGTGGGTGCACAGGAAGGTATTGGGACAGGCTGGAGAGCACATATAGCTGAAGCTTGTAAGCAAAAAAAAAAAAAGGGAGAAAGTGCAGTAAAGGGTGTTCAGTAACTTGTTTCTGCTTGACCTAGGTTCTTTATTTGATGAGATAAAAATGGGTTTTTTTCTGCCTTGATCTACATCTAGAGCAAAGCATTTGAATTTCATATGAGGAAGTTGTTAAACTAGAACAAACAGTGATACTAAAAAGGATGCATTTTATTGGGAGACAGCTACAGGCTGTGCTGAAGGCAGGACTGACAACTTGGAGCAAGGTCACCACTGGGATTCTTGGCACTTACTTAATATTAACACTGATGTTATGGACAAGAGAATACCAAGGCATGCTTAGCAAAGCTGGATGATGAGCATTATCAAGATCTTTTGTTCGCATAGAGGAGGATATATATGCAAGAGAGAGAAGAATGAACTGCGTTCAGTTTTGTGCCCCTCATGACAAAAAAGACACTGAAGAGCTGAAGTGTCCAAAGAAAGAGCACAAAGAGTGGCTGAAGGAGCTGGGGCAGCTCAGCCTGGAGAAAAGGAGGCTCAGGAGGGACCTTCTCACTCTCTATAACTCCCTGAAAGGAGGTCCAAGCTAGGTGGGAGTTGGTTTCTTCTCCCATGTAACAAGTAACAGGTCAAGATGAAATAGCCTCAAGTTGTGCCAGGAGAGGTTTACATTGGATATTAGGAAAAATTTCTTCACTATGAAGATTATCAAATGTCGGTGATTGAAACATGGACTTTGCCGGGTCCGATGAGGACTGTCCAGCCCTCATGTCCTCCGTGGCTCACCTACAGCTCTAGTCCCTGATGCAGGGCACCATTTGTAGCGATTGGGACACAGACCCAGGCTGGCAGGGAATCTGAATCGTTTATTCAGAGAAACGAGCTGGTTTTTATACACTTCTTCAAGGCACAGTATTTCCTAACATGGCAGTACTCACTACGTGACCTATCCCATGCTGCCAGGTCAGCAACACGCTTTCTGAATGTCCTTCTATGGGGTGATCACGCACTGTTCACCCGTCTGTCAGCTTCTGGCAGCTCCCGGCAGCTCCTCTCCGAGGGGTCTGCCGTGTGACACCTCCTCCCCCCAGGGTCCGGCGGAGACAAGCCTCTCTGTGCTGCTGTGTGCTCCTTTGTGCTGCCATGTGCTTCTTTGTCCCACAGCCTGTAACTCAA
>VZTE01000297.1:0-47470 GCA_013397775.1 Eulacestoma nigropectus
CACCCCTGCAGTTTCAAACTCCCGCTGTGGAGTGGTTTCAAGCATCCCCCTGCGGGGCGGTGCCGAACCCGAGCCGCGGGGTGGCTGCAAGGCCCCCCTTCCCCCATGGGGGGTAGCCGTGCGACTGCGTGGAGCAGGGCTGGGGGCAGGGAGTTCCACCGACCTCGTGACTCCAGCCTCCCCCCGCTTTGTCCAGGGATGGGCGACTGGCGGAAATGGCACTACCGCCGGGGATTTGGAGAACTCCGCCATGTCGGGGGCTCCCCATGCCATCCCAGGATGCACCGCCGCCGTCGCGGCGTCAGCTGCTGCCACTGCCACATCCGGTCCCATCCACCTCACCCGGGGAGAGTCTAAACCAGTCACCGGGGGGGGCGAGGCGCTGCTGGCCAGCGGGGGACCAGGCACCGGGGACCCACGGGACTCCAAGGCTTCCTCCTCGTCCAGTAAAGCCTCCAGGACTGCCCGCAAGGGAGGCAGCAGTANCGGGGGACCAGGTACTGGGGACCCGCGGGCCGCCAAGGCTTCCTCCTCCTCGTCCAGTAAAGCCTCCATGACCGCCCGCAAGGGAGGCAGCCGTACAGCCGCCATCGTGTCCCCCTTGGCGGCCTGGTTCCATAAGTCCATCCCCACCGTGTCCCAAAAGCCAACCTCAAAAACATCTGTGGAGGTCGCTCCAGGGTAGCGGGCAGCAGCCCATTCTAGAAGACAGTCAAGCGACTGGGGGGTGAAAGGCTTCCGCCGGGATTCCAGCAGTCAAGTCAAAGAGTTAAATACAAACTCCTGATCAGGACGAGAAGCACGACTGCCCATTCTTACAGCAGTCCAATCCCAGACTTGCTGGCGTACGCTACTCATGGCTCACCTGGACACTTCCCAGGGATTGCGCGCCGGCCGGCTTTTCCACTTCCCTCCAAGTGGATCGCAGTCCGTGAGGCTTATACTGCCGGAGGCAACAAGAGCCACTGAGACTCAAGGCCATTATCTCCCCGATTTAAATATAAACAGACACGGGGCACCATTTGCAGGAATCACGCATGGGCGATCTCTGCCCTCCTTCAGGTGCAAAGTCAAAGACAAAATCCCTTTTATTGCGCAGTCCCAATTCCCTAAATACCCCCACAGAACAGGATATAACATCATGTTAACAGGAAAGATGTTCACCACAGTGTCTCCCTATCACCTGGAGCAATACACAGACATTGCCTATTATGGTAACAGGTAAACAATCCCCTATAAGGTCACAAACTACAATCTTCACTTCTCACAGGTCCAGCTTTGTCCACAAGCTACAAACCCCTCTCCGCCCATCCCCAGTGACCTGGATACAGTCCCAGGGTCACCTCCGGGCCCAGGAAAGAGGCTGTCTCTCCGGCCTTCTGGGCTTATCTCTCTGTCACCACATAGTGTAACCCAACAGGCAGGTGGACTTTTGCTCATCTGAGATCCCCTCTGCTTTAAAGAAATGGCTAATCCACCAGGAGGTGACTTACTGCTTGTATCCATCAAATGACAGTCATGATAGTCAAGCTCTTTAAACGGAGTGAAACTAAATGGTGCCATTTGGTTGCCTACAACTTGTTGCCTCAATGCAGCAATGAACGTGGGAACTGAAAGAGCGCTGCTTACTTGGCCTGTAAACTTTGTCTTCTTGGGAGCTACTCTCTCACCCTGAGGTGAGCCATAAATTTAAGGACAAGGCAAGCAAGATGATATGTATTCATGTCAGATACTTATGGCACAAGTTCATAACATTTTACAGTCACTGTCTTGGTGTTTGCTATCTTAATGGCATCTATCACAAAATCAGACCAACAGGACTTAAGCAAGAAAGGGAATCCCAAATTTGAGCTCAAACCTGGTGCTACCGATATTCTGCATTCCCATTTCCCTGTTACTTCCTCTGTATCTTAAAATCAAATGTGTGAAAAAAAGACAACATGTTTTGTAACTACTTTACTCACCACCAAAAGGCAGTGATGTGTGCAACATGCTAACTGTTTAGTGGTAGGCATCAGTGTAGTGGAAAGTAGCATAAGCAGTGAAGAATAGCACTGTGTTCTGTTATCACTACAGCAGGAACATAAGAAGATAATATGCCCCAAGCTTTTGTCAGAAAATGGCTTGCTATGAGTGCTTGTGCAGTTCTTTGTATCACTCAAAAGAGGTTCCTAGAGCAAACATACTGGCTTGCCCTTTGTAATCCACAAGGGGAAAGAGGACCATCTGGAGAATTATCCATGTTTTTACCTTCCATAACTTGTGTCTTTTCTTTGGATGGGTACCAACTTGACTCAGCTGCTTTCTGGTTATATTTGAGAATCTCACTCAACTGCAGAGAGTTGGGGATGGTCAACAATTGCAGCAGCACTCTAACTGGGTGGCTCCTTAAGAACTACTCCTAGGAAAGGATTCAAACTCCTTAGAGTGATGGCTAATAAAATTTGGCACCTTGCAATGGGAAGGATAACATTCATTATACAAAGATCTTTCTGAAAAGCAACATCAAGTACTTTAGAGGCCTGCCTTGGACCTAGCATCACAGGCGTACTGTTGAATGTTATTGCAAAGAAGAGGTGACCTTCTCCAGGTCAGAGGCTACCCAACTGTCTGAGGTGCTAATTCTTTTGCTGCAGGCTCTGCTTCTTGAAAGACAGCTTTTGCAATATGCAACAAAATGTGTTAAGGCTAAGACAATGTTTTACAGTTAATTTCCCTCTGCTATTATGGCTTTGGCTGAAAGCACCACATCAATAACATTAACTAAAGATAAGCATGCAGAGATCTTGGCAGAGTTTGAGAGATAATTGATTGGGCTGGTGCAATGAAAGAAATCCCTGTTCTTCCTACTGCTCAGAGCGTAGACCCTGCAGGTGTAGAGAGGCATGCCCCTGGGGGCCAGTACGGGGATGCTCCAGGGGAGCTGGAGGCAGGCATTGCATCCTACTGCAAAACGGAGTTATAACCTCCACTGTGGAAACCTCTTGTTGAAAAACACTGATACATCTGTGACTAATATGTTGGACTTGGTCTTTCTTCATTGTACGGACTTCCCTTCTGAACATTTCAACCATTGGCACTTAATTGATTTGTTTATTTTAAAAGTGGATTTTGTCCCTGTTGCAGCCTTACAGACTCTGCTGTGTGTCAGTCTGTCAGGAGAGCAGACTGACTGCAAAGAAGTAGACAGCTGTTTGCCAGAAGCGAGTAGCTCACTTTCTGTTATTTGCCCTTTTCTTTTTTTTTAGGCAATGATTTGTCTTGGTTGGGTTTTTAATCAAAGCCAGTCTTTCTCCAATAGCCTGTTCTCCCTCGTGTGTCTGTGGATGTGCGTGCACATAGGAGAGAGGGAAGCAAAGAGGGAGGCAGAGAGTGAAACAGTTCTTGGGCTATGTTGACAGACGAATTCTTCCTCAGTTGTCAGGTTTCAAGCCTGTCGGCAGTGCTGCTGGTAAGTGGGAAAAAATACTGCTAGGAAGGGAACGGCAAGGCTGACCTGGTGGGGGCTAGACCGAAGGGGTCCGTGTACTGCCACTCACATAGTGACAGACAATGTCAGAGCAGAGCTACAGCCTTGGGGACCCCTGCAGTCGTCAGACTCCCCACAGCAGCCCCTGCAGACAGCTCACTTGTCAGCAAGGGATTTTCCTCCCCTCCTCCCTTGATAAAGATCCCTCAGCTGGTATTATGGATTGTATCCTTGGTTTTTTGTAAAAGCAAAACGAAACAAAAAACAAAGGCAAAAAAATCCTTGTGGTTTTGCAATCTGGAGATGAGCTTTTGATCCTCCTGCTCAGCCTGAGGATGGTGACATGCTGGCACAGCTGCCCCGTGTACACCTGAGTGCTTCAGGGCTGCCCACACAATTCTGTTTGCAGGGAGGGGGGAGAAGTGTGTGCTGGAAATGTTAACTGCTCCCCACCAGCATTAAAAGTGGAGAGTGTGCATTTGTGGAGGCAGCAGCCATCCTCACAGAGCTTTAACCAAAGTGGTAACCTGCAGCTATGGAGTCACCGACTAAGGAAATAGAAGAATTTGAGATCAACTCTCTGAAATACCTACAGCCAGAGCAAATAGAGAAAATCTGGCTTCGTCTCCGAGGCTTGTAAGTAGTGCTTTTCTTTTCTTCTCCTTCAATTTCCTCCCACTGTCAAAATTACTGTAGACTTTATATTTTCTTTCTTGCTCTACCTTCAAAATCTCCCAGCAGTTTCCACACCTGTTCTCCATAAATACAGTGACTTAATCTTAGCAAAAGATCTGTTTACTTCCTTAAATTGAACTGCTTCTTACATTGAACATTTTCAAGTGGAAATGTAGAAATGCCATTAATGAAGCATTTTAAGATATAAGCAGTTACTGGGATGATAATTACTTCAGGTGTTATACTAGAAAACTTTTGTTATAGCCTGGATGGTACTTAGTTGAATTCTCCATTTTCAGTAATCTTACCCTTAGCTGCAACATAGAGAAGACTTTTTCCCCACTGCAATGTACACCATTTTTAGCACTGACATGATGAATAAGGACAAAATAGGCAGAGAAGGCACAACTGGAAAACATTTCCAATAGCATTTGTAATGGCAGCAAATTCATCTTCCACTGATTAGATTGTACTTATTCATTTATACATTAAGCCTGACTTGCCATGAGATGACTGTACGTTGTCTCCTGAGTAGAAGAAAGTATCTGTGCTTAAAGAACTTGGCACTGCAGAAAAGAAAAAGCTGTAGTGTGTGCCTAGCTTATTTAGAAGCAATGTCTGTTGTCTTTTTCATATTCTCAGTATATAAAATGCTGTCAACCATTTGCCCATCAGTTCTTGGCCATTGCAAATAGGAGCGTTACCATGTTAAGCTACAACTCTTCCTGTGTTTAGAACTGTCCATGTTTGTATTTTTTTCTTCAGCCTCACATGTTAGAGTTATTAAAATTTCAGCCCTCAAGGAAAATGTAGGGAGGAAGGGACCAAGGAGGCTTGGAAACAGCAGAAGCAAAAAAACCGAAGAAAGGGTAGGCCAGTAGTTGAAAACAAATGGGTCCAAGTTAAACTTGAGTTGCTTTTTGGGTGTTACTTTGTGCGAGCAACTATGGTATGTTTTGCAAAGCATAGCCAAAACTTCTGTAGGACTCCAAGCAATGTAAGAGATATGCATTAACATCTGTTTCTCTTAAAGCATCATTCCAGGAAGCCTGCTTTGTGAAGGAACTTTATCAAAGTAGATGACAGCTTTCTTGTAAGCCTTCCTAATAGAAGAGCCACACAAAACATATCCTCTATTAGGACTTCTTGAATTTCTGTTTAATATAGAGTTTAGGAGCATGCTGATTTGAGTTCTACCTGGAGTTCATAGATAAGCAGCATTTTTGTTCCGGACCTCTCCTGCAGTTAGTACAAGGCAGTGTCTGACCCATCAAGCTTGGGTCTCTTCTACCTTTTATAAAGTTAGAAAAACTGTAAGACTTGTTCTAGATGAGTAATAACTAAACCTCAGGCTGTTTTTCAGTATAACCCTCTTTGTCATCAGTATTTATGAGTGTAACGAACATGTCTCTTCTTCTGAGTTTCAAGGTTGCCTAAAGAGAAGAGAGATTTTTCTGTAGAATTCTTAATCACTAGATGAAAACTAAAAAGATTTTCCATTCCCAGTTATTTTATGGAGGCTTAGTGCATACATACACACCAAACTGAGGTTTGGCATAATGTTTCATGATTTTTCTTGTCTGTTTTTATGCATGCCTATATGCATAAGAAAAATGATCAGATATGTACAACTCTTTTAGTTAAATCTTAAATAAGAGGCTTCATCCTGGAGAGAACAAATACTACTTGAGAAAATACCTCTCTCCTCTGCCACTGGTAAACTGACAGCCATATCTCACTGGAATTAGTTACAGGGTACAACAGTGCTACCAGCGCAGTGTTATACAGGTACTGAGAGCTCGCTGCTGGCTAAAGCTGCCTGAGGAGTTGTAGTCTGCAGCAGACGGATACCCAGTAGATAATTTGTTCCTGACATCTCTTCTTAAATGGGAAGGGCTGTGATGATTTAGACAGTACTGAGGTCTCAGCATTGTGTTGGATATCTCCTTGGTTGGACTTCACCTGTGGCAGCTCTGGTACTTTCCTCTCCCTCTTCCCACCCTCAATGCCAGCTGGTGTGTTTATTCACAAAGACTTTGTGGACAAAGCAATATTCATCACCTGGCTTTTCTAGGGTGCAGGGGAAGGGGCTCTTTAAATTTTCACCCTTTCTCAGCCTGCTTGGTTTGAAGGGAATGGAAACCCAAAGGCTGCAAAGCGGCAGTTGAGTTGAGGCTCTTTTTGGATGCCCGTAATTTTCTGCTGAAGCAAGTCTGGTGAGGGCTTTTTTTGCCATGTGCCTGGTATTGTTCTGTCTTGCAGGATGGCTGGCTTCTGGGGGTTTGGGCATGAAATGTGTATTTTCAAGGTAAAGGGAGGTCTTTTGGACAGTGGAGGACAGACTTTTGTGAGGCTGAAGTCAAGTGTCTGTTGCAACAGGAGTCATATATTGCTGTAAAAGGCAGACAAGATATTGAATTTGTTTCTGGAGTGGAGTAGGAGCATTTGCTTCTCCTTTTTGTTTTGTATCTCTCCAAAATGTAGTTTAGTCAGGACAACATAATTGCTTTATAAGCACAGCAGTGTAAGGTAGTGGTTGTTAAGCCATATACAAGTTTCTTTTGCTTTTACTGTTTAAGAACCAGCTAAAATACTAATACAGTAAGAGTACTGAAATGTTTTTATTTGATATCTATGTATTCATGATGTAATAACTCTGTGCTGTACTTTATAAGATAGTCAGAGGACCTATAGGGTTTTCTCAGTTTTAAGAGAGCATGGTAAGTTGTCTCATTGGGCAGTAAATCATCTGTGGCAAAATCTTTGCATGTCTCAAACCAGAGATTTAGAAATAAACGTTGTCTTTTACACATGACCTATTAGATATCAATTTAGATTTAATCACATATTAGAAAAAAACTTTCATTTATTTACTTTTAATAAACTTGGAGGAAAGATTTGTGAATAAACGGTTGCTGGGGGAAGGTACCATTAGAAGTATACGAAAATCTCTGGGAAAAATACTAAAAGTTGAGAACTGACAATTTTGCCCTTTTTTCCCTATATTGCACCAGAATATCAGGGAGAAGTTTAATTCAGATTTCTCCATGTAGGAGCTCACCCAGCAATAGGCTGTGTAAATCAGAAATGCAGCCATCAGTGTCCTTTCCTCCATGGGAAGGAACGCAGCAGATTTCCTTGCATCAGAGGCATCCCAGAAACAGACCTGCTTTTGAGTTTTAATGACATCATAAATGAATCAGACTGGAACACATCCCTTCAGGATATCTGAGGGCTTTTGCTCTTGCCTGCCAGAGGGCTGCCTGTCTCTCAGGAATGCTGCTGGATGCAAGTAGTGCTTCTCCACCACCCTGTGCCTTCCTGTCCCTGCAAGGACATAGGTGTTCTCACTCCCTGGCTGCTGATGGGCTGCCAGCTGCCTTTGCACTTTGTTTCATCAGGCAGGGCCTGCCTTTGATCAGTTTCCCCTTTTCCTTAAACAGTGCTCACCCTGCAAGAAACTATGTTTCTTAGGGATGTGTTGATTGTTTGCCTAATGCTCTTAATAGCTGCTGCTGCCAGAAAAAGATCCTGAGTCTCTTGCTCTGTTCTATGCTCCTTGCTCCATGGATCCTGTCCAGAAGACAGTCTTTTATTCAGACTTGCCTTATTCAGCTCTGGACTTGGACACTATGCACAGGAGTTACATGTGAGTCTTCCTTCCACTCTCCAGTGGTTGCTAATAACTTTGCTAAGATCGAGACCTTCTTCTCTGCATACTTACCAGTTAAGATTCAGTGAGAGCCCTTACAGGTCTGTGTTAGCAGCAGAGCTTGGAGACCTTATTTCAAAATATATGGTTTCAAAATTGCATGGTTGTTTTTCAAGCTGATGTTTTCTCTGTGGAGGTATGAGCAGTGGTGGCTGTCTTGAGATGCTCTTGTTTTAGCACTTGGAACCCTAGTTGTGAGACTTAAACATCCATCTGCTACTTAAAACTCTTAAAGCTTCATGAAGTGGCTTCAGTTGCCTTCTGATTTCTCAAGAACAGAGAAAGCACTGAAGCCCTTTTCAACACTAGGATTAGATGTTGCGTCTGAGAACAAAGAAGAATGCAGAGGCATATATCCAAAGAGCTTTGTGAGTTTCAGGAGAGATGTGCTAGTTTGTGGCAGCTGAAGATCCAGGTTGCAGATATTTTTGGTTTGATTTTGGTTGCTTTTATGCCAAAAAATAAAACCTTATTTTTTCTAGCTATTACAGTAGTAGTACGTCATCACTGGCATCTGCTGGTTTCCCTGCTGTAATTTATACATTAAAGGAGGAAAGGTGGAAAAATGAACTTTAACCTTCTTCCCACTTGCTGGGATTATAATGTTGAGTTGCTAAATACATAATAAATCCCTTCATTCTCAGTGTAGTCTTTCCTCACACTGTTACTCTCATAGAATCATCAAGGTTGGAAGAGACCTTTAAGACCATCAAGTCCAGCTATCAACCCAGCACTACCACTGTAGCCCTAAACCACTAAACCATCTCACCTAGTGCCAGATCCAGACACCTCTTAAACACCTCCAGGAATGGTGACTCCACCACCTCCCTGAGCAACCTTTTCCAATGCCTGACCACCCTAACAGTGGTCAGAATTTTTTTTTCTAACATTTAATCTGAATCTCCAGTGTCTCATCTTAAGGTCATTTCCTCTGGTCCTCTCAATGTAGGCATGGTAGGGACTGGCCCTCACCTCGCTACAACCTCCTTTCACGTAGTTATAGAGTGATGAAGTTCCTCCTTAACTTCCTCTGCTCGAGACTAAACAAATCCGGATCCCTCAGCTGTTCCTCATTAGACATGTTTTAGACCTTGCATGACCTTGCCCTTTGCTGAACAGGCTTCAGCGACTCAATGTCCTTTTTAAAGTGAGGCGCCTAGAACTGAATGCAGTACTTGAGAACCACTGCTGAGTACTGGGGATGATCACTTCTCTAGTCCTGCTGGCTACACTATTCTTGATACAGGCCATCTGTCATTTATCATTTACATGCCATTTACCTTCTTGGCCACCTGGGCACACTGCTGGCTCATATTGAGCCAGCTGTCAACCAGCACCCCCAAGTCCCTTTCTGCTGAACAGCTCTTGAGCTCCTCCTCCCCAGGCTTGTAGGGCTGCATGGTATTGCTGTGACCCAAGTGCAGGACCCAGAACTTCACCTTATTGAATGTCATGCTGCTGTCCTCAGCCCATTGATTGAGTCTGTCCAGGTCTCTCTGCAGAGCCTTCCTACCCTTAAGCAGATCAACACTCCCACCCAACTTAGTGTTTTCTGCAAATTTACTGAGGGTGCCCTAATCCCCATATCCAGATCATCAATAAAGATGTTTAACAGGACCAGCCCGAAACTGAGCCCTGGGGAACATAGCTAGCAACCGCTTGCAGTTCCCTCATTATTCTGAGGTGGGCTCACAGACTTCTGAGTGTGTCTCTGCATAGCAGATCACCAACCATCTCCTCTTGGATTAGGAGGGCTTCACTCATCTCCCGATCATCAACTTCCAGCTCAGGGAGCTGGGTATCCTGAGGACAACTGCTCTTGATACTGAAGACTGAGGTAAAGAAGGCATTCAGTACCTCTGCCTTTCCCATCACTACACTACCCTCTGCATTCAACAACTGGAGACACTCCTTGACCCTCCTTTTGCTGCCAATGTATTTGTTGTTTTTAACTGTAGTGGCCAAATCAAATTCTAGTTGGGCTTTGGCCCTTCTAGTCTTCTTCCTACATGACCTTGCAACATCCCTATAGTCCTCCCAAAATACCTCACTCTCCTTCCAGAGATGATATATTCTATTTTTTTCCCCGAAGTTCAAGCATAAGTTCTTTGTATAACCAGGCTGGTCTTTTTCCCTGACAACTTGTCTTTATACACATGGGGACAGCCTGCTCCTGGATATTTAACAATCCATTTTAAAGCACACACAGCCTTCTTGGACTCCTTTGCCCTTCAGGACTCACAAAGTCTCATGACACCCCACCTGGTGTACAGCATCCAGCTCTAGAGTCCCCAATATCAGAAGGACATAGACTGCTGGAGCACCAGAGGAAGCCATGAAGATGATCAGAGGGATGGAGCATCTGTCCTATGAAAACAGGCTGAGAAAGTTGGGGTTGTTCAGCCTGAAAAAGAGAAGGCTCATGGGGGACCTTATAGCAGCCTTCCAGTACCTAAAAGGGGTCTACAGGAAAGCTGGACAGGGACTTTTTACAAGGGCATGTAATGATGGGACAAGGGGTAATGGCTTTAAACTTTTAGAGAGAATGTTTAGATGCAAGGCAGAAATTCTTCGAATGGTGAAACACTGGAACATGTTGCACAGAGAAGCTGTGGATACACTATACCTGGAAGTGTTCAAGGCCAGGATGGACATGTCTTTGAATATCTGGTCTAGTGAAAGGTCTCCCTGCAATGGGGTTGGACTAGATGACCTTTAAGGTCTCTTTCAATCCAGACCATTCTGTGATTACAAACAGCAATCTCTGAACTGTGACATGAATAGGATGCTTGAAATTGAACTCACTAAGAAATTTGATGGGCAGATAAGGTATAAACATATGTAAAGCAGTGCCTTTGAAAACTTCATGGTTTTGCTGAAAATCTGGAACAATATTCAGCATTTATGGCATATCCTCAGCTTCCTCTGCAGAGCAGCATGCATCCTGTCAACAGTGAAGAGGTCCCAATGATGGATCTTGTGTAAGACCAACTTTTTCTTGAAGTAAATGGTGAAGAAGCAGCTGATTTCATTGGGAAAAGATGGGCTTTGGTGGCTGAAGATGATCTGGCAAGTGTTAGAGTGCCACTGCTGAGTTACCTGTTTCCCTGTCTTATCTGTATGTACTTTACAATATTTTTAGAATTCCTTAGTTAAAAAATGTCACATAGGGAACAGCTGGTTCTGCCTGTGACACTATACTGATCTGATTAAATTTTATTTATGTGGCCATCATAAACAGGAAAACAGAGAACTCTTCAATTCCAGAAGCACACTCTACATAGAGGACTTTGTCCCTTAATATTTTAACTCACAGAAGACAGTAGGGTTTAAAAAAAGTCCATCAGAAAACACCACTTTATTAGGAAGTGTGTAAATATGTTGGTTTTGAAGTGGAAAATAAGAATATGCTAATCAGTTTCTGGAGGTGAAAGAGGCACAAAGGCTTTCTTTGGTCTTGGTTTTAGTTCTCCTGAAGGTCCGGAGTTTCTAGGTTTAAACTGAAGCCCTGTTTGACCTGAGGGCAGAACAGAGCTACCTTCAGTCGTATTTAAATGCAGCTGCTGCCACTCATTTTCTTATTTGGCTTTCTTGATGGACATAGACAGGGATTATATGTCAAAGAACCATGTTGGAAAACCTCTCTGTAGACATCTTAGGTCCAAATTTTACTTTTCTCATGGTTGTCACAGTTCATAGAAGGATTAGGAAAGTCTCATTTGTCAGCAAGTGGATGCTGGGTATGTGCTGGAGGTAGCAGTGCAGCCTAGAGATCCCTGGTTTGGGTGAGCTCTGGGTATGGATGTCTTGATTAGTTTTGAAGTTTGTCAGGGTCTGGTTGATCCATAATATTGTTCTTCATGTAGAGTGAAGAAAGGCTCAATTTTACCAGTAAACTAACTTGTAACAGCTTGTTTTATACTGCCTGTGGTAAAGTCCATGAAGGAGCAATGGGAACAAGTGAAGTGTTATCAGCTGCTAGTCTCATGCCTGACAAATGGACAGAGGAGAGAATACATTCAAATAAGTAGAAGAACAGAACCTTCAGAAAAAGGTAATAAAAAACTATGATGTTTGTAATTGTATTTATTTAGTAAACCGATACATTTCGCCACAGTCCTGCTGTTGCTTTGTTCCACAGATTGACTTTCTTTTGAATCTTAAGTCAATATATGAGTCCTGTAGGTAACAAAGAGGGAAGAGTTTGTGTTTGATACTAAAATGTTGACCAAGAAATAAAATACACTTTGCTTTTTTCCACAATTATAAGAGCTTTTATTCTTCTGAGGATAGTATAAATGAGGTACATTCAGCCCAAAAAGCTTACTCCAGTGGTCATAAAAACACCACAATCTGTCATAGAAGAAGGGGTCTCCCTTTGTAATATTTAATTCAGTGCTTTTCAAATACCACTGCTATAAAGCTTGCAGTCCTGCAAGAAATGAAAAAAGTTATGTTTATGAATATGAATTTAAACCTTAAGTTAAAATGAAATTAAGAGTCTATATCTGGAATTATTTTTTAAAACTGTCTTGGGGGGATAGGAGTCCATACAGAAAGAAGCAAAACCTGATGGAAGACATCACTGAAAAATCCTCTGTGTGTGTGTTTCAAAAACTGCAAGGAGAGGTCATCTCCTAATCTGCCAGCTTTTGGTGGATTCAAACACTATATTAAATCCAACTCAGACCATGAAAGGATTTTTATTTAATGTGTTTCTGTTTCTTCCTGCAATTCACATGAAATTTTCCAGTTCGAGTCTTTATTGTCTTGTTTCCTCAAAAATCACTTAGCCTCTCAAAATCCTAGAAAAGGTCTGACTAATCCTGACTGGCAGGCGAGGGAAGCTTGAGATTCACATATTAGGGCTGACCTAGTAAATACTACAGAAACAGTGAAACCTCTACAAATGCAAATTGCTCTCAAAATACTGGGAATTTGGATAAAGCAGAGCTTTTCTAGAAGGGCTTTTTTCATAAGGTTTCATAAGGATTCATAAGGCTGTTTTCAGGGCTGAAATTAGAATGCTGCTCCTGGCCTTTGGAGTGGTGTTGGTGTTGTTGTTGTTGTTGGTTTTGTTTTTTTTTTTAATTTGTTTTTCCTTTCATTAAATCAGGTTTTCCAAGTAATTGGTAGCTTAAGAAAAGTTTAGCCCCACGATGGTGCAAAAATTTTCTCTGGCAGTCTTCAACCCAGAGCTGTGCTTAAATCTGAATTGAAGATAAGCAATATTCCTTTCTCCAGCAGACCCAAGCCTTTGCCAAAATTTCTCTGGAACTGTCTTGGATATTTGAAAAGCAGATTAAATTTGAAGTTGATTTTAAATACAAAGAAATCAGAACTAAAATTTTGCAATAGATCAAGAATGCAACTCAAACTCTGGTGAAACTCATTCTAATTAACTCAGCCAATTGACTTCAGTGAAGTCAGGATTCCTTGAAACAATTGGTAAGGTCAATATTGGGGACTTTTGAATTTTTCTGGCAAAGAAGATTGGGTGCAGAGTTCTTGGAGAGACGTGGATCTATATGGTTGTCAAAGAGAGGTTTGAAAGGCTGTGTCTCTGCCAAGAATTCCAATTTATGTCACAGCAGTCTGACTTCCCTTCTTTGGGAGGACTTCTATGCCTGTCACTCAGTTATGTGGGATGCAGAAGTTCACGTGAGCTTAGGCATGCAGCAGAAGATTGTCATGATCTTTCTTGTCAAGAGAGATGTAGGAGACAGTTTAGTTATTAAGATGCAAATAGAAATGTATGACAACAATGTATGTACAAACATCCTGAATGGCTATTTGTGTCATTTGTGTCATATGACACTATCTGTGTCATCACTTTAGGAGTGATTTCTTACACTAATAGAGATAGATACTGTTCATGCACAAAACTCCTAGCCAAGACAGAAAGTTCCACAACATCCATCTGTAGCATGAATCCTGGCTTGGTGCAAAGTTCATTTCAACACTAAGATTAGCACAGCTGGACATAAGATCCGTGCAATTTTTAACAGCTAAGGCTATACAGTGCCCTTGAGCTACAGCTGTGGCAGGCAGGGCCAAAGAACAGAAGCAGGCCATTAACCTCCTTACAAGGCCGAGCAGTTCAGATGGTTGCTGTAAATGATGCTCAGATCACTCTTCCTCCCAGGCAGCTGTTTTTCAGGAATTTACTAGCAATAAGCAGTCACTGGTGTCTGTTAAGCAATGAGTCTGAATACACAATTTAGGTATGCTCCTCTACACATATTGATGCAACAGGAACAGCTACAGCCAGATGGAAGAACTCTCCTTTTTCAGACTTGCTTGAAAAGTAAAAGGAGAGGAAGCTGTGGGAATTGAGACTGGGAAGGGAGAATTGGGAGTTCATCTACAAAAGACCATACGGACTAATAAAAAGGTTGGAGAGTACAACCAGATAGAGCATTTTAAAAATAAAAATTAAAAAAAAAGTGATGGTGGGAAAAGAGATAGTCCTGTGAGTTCTTCAGAGTCCTACATGTAAACACTTGTTAGACTTATTTACGTCCAGATCGAAATAGTTCACAGCATAACATATAAGCAAGTCATTTAGGAGTTTGAGTTCCGCTGAAAATCACAGGGACAAGGACTGCTTTTAAGGGCATTTGAAAATGTGACCCATCTGTAGCATTTTTTGAGTCTTTTAGGTTCTAGTGAAGGCCTTGAAGGAAAGCCTGGTTTCTGCAAGAACACTGCTGGTTGCAACTGCTGCCCAAAATACTGCTTCTGTGTTACCTTCTAAGCATGTCTTTGTTCAGAAGAATGAGGATCTCTTCTTTAGGAGATCAGTGCTTTGTTTTGTTAGAGTGAGGGGGAACTTACTTGGTAGCTTGGCCACATTTTTGTTGTACTACCTATCAAAATTCTTCCTCCCATGTGTTCCCATTAACACTGTCTGGGCAGTTATTCTTCTTTTTTCTCATTGCACTAGTGTTATACGTGCAGAGAGCCTACAGATTTGGATGCAGTTTGACTGGATGTGTAGAGGTAATTCATATTGTAGAGAGAGTGTCTTCAAAGTGCTTTTCTGAGAAAGGATTTTGCATAAATGCTCAGCGATCTCTAAAAGACTTGTTTCTAATTAGCTCTATTGCAGTGAAAATATTTTGCAAATGGAGAAGAATGAAATTCCTGAGTTATGTAAATTTGCTGAATAACTTGGAGTAAATTATCATAATGGTCCCACCTAGCCTCACATTCTATGAAATGTCCAATTTCAGTTTGAATAACCTATTTACCATATGAAGTCCTATCTGCTCCTCTTCTGGGCCAGAGGCAGGGAACTTGACTCTTCCCTTACAGCAGCCAAACTTTTAAGAGCTAGGTCTGCCGTCTCAACCATGGCACCTGGTATACAGAAAGGATAGGACTTATTTAAATACATCTTTATATCTGAGGCTTCTGCAGACATACACCACTCCTTCCCCCATGGTTTCTGTGCCATCTAGATACTTGTGAGATAGCTGGTATCAGGATGGAGTAGGGTCTTAAGAAATTAAAATCTTGCACAGCCTCCTTCATTCTCTGTATACATGCTCAGCACCTGTTCCCATCTATTCACCTGCCCATCCCAGTTCTCCCAAAATTTCCTCCCGTGTGGCAAAATATTCCCATGCTGAGACCACAGGACAGTGTTTTTGAGCTCGCAGGTAGCAGTACTGCCACGTCTCTCTCTTCACTTTCCTCACTTCCTTTCCTTTACCGTCATGTCTAATTCAGTGGAGCCAGCTGTGTGCTATCACATCTGTGTCATTCATGCCTAGGGAGAGGAGGAACAAAAGATGGGCAACCTTCTTTACTCTCTGCAGAAAATAATGTTGTAGTGATACAGAAATGGTGTGAACAGAGCAGCAGGCATCCTGCAAAAGATGATGAACCCTGCTGCAACTAGCAATTTTGAAGGTAGGAGCCTCTGTAAAACCACTTCTCCTCTGCAAACACACTTTCACTAGCTATCCTAGAAACCCATCATCATTCACATCACTTTCCTCTGTAATGTCTCTGCTGCTGAAGACATGCAGAGGTCTAGGAAGCTTAGAAAAAGAGCACCGGCTCTCCATGAGAAGTTTAAAAGTTGTATTTTTCTAAGAGTGACATTTAATATCTGGCCTGCTAGTAAGGAAGCACTATCAGGACAACAGCAGTCCTGAGTTGCTACACAAAGTAGTGTGGCTAAAAGGCTTGAATAATATTCAAAATCTACCATGGTGCTGAAGGAGGGGAAAGTTTGGAGGTGGGGATGGGGAAGTGAACCCTCTTTTGGAAAGCGAACACTGCATCTTTGTGTAGAAATTTTTTCTCCCACTGTTTAGGCTTGTTCAACAGTAATCCAAGTATTTCAGATTGTAACCCAGAGTCAGGAAAGGATCTGGCACAAACCCACGAGATTTAAAATTCTGCGTCACACCAGCTGTCTGTTAGCAGACAGAAGGGGTAAGTTGTGTTCGGGGGGAGGAAGGTTGGAGGGGGAAACAGTAACAAGCAACATTTAGATCTAAAAATAGCAACAAATAGATTTACTTGAGCTTAGGGCTAGATGCAAATTTGTTTAGTGACTTCACACACACAGCTCGTCTGGCCTGATATAATTCCAGTCCATGTTTCCTGTCTTCTTTCACCCAGAGTATGAAGAATGATTCTCCCCTCCCCATTTTCATGCATGCAATAACATCACAGAGCCATTCTGCGTGAAAAAAGCTGGACAGCTGTCTGTTTGGCTCCTACAGAATCTAAATATGTTAGTTTTACATGGTAATGATGATTAAAGTAAGTTTTTAACCTGTACATGCTTGTTTCTTTCAGGGTCTAACAGCTTTTTGCCACTGGGAGAGTGGAATTCCTGCTAAACAGTATTACGTACTTCATGATACATCATGATACATCAATATTGCCCATATAGGTGCTCTGCAAACTTCTGCTTTGTCTTATTCCCAGTACACTTCTTGTTGATTCATTTTCGTTGCTTTGTTCTTAGTGAAGTGAACAGGATATAGCTAAAGAATGCCCAGTAAAGACTGTGTATCTCCTTTTTCTGAGACATTGTACTAGCAAGGAAGGGGCATCCCACTTGTTGACATCAGTTGTTGCCATGTAAATACACTGTGAAGCACATTTGGCCCCTCTGATCCCATTGTACACTTAAGTGCCACATTGTCTTCCAGTGGGAGAGACTACAGAATAAGCATGTTGAAGTACCAACTATCCTGTACTTTGCAGGTCATCACCTTTACTAATTTCAAAGCTAAATGTTCCATAAGTAATTTGTAGTGGCCAGCTAGATAGTAGAACTCAGGCTAAAAATTTATCTATTTTTTCAAATAATAAATCTATGAAGGTCATACACTATAATGGTTTGACTTCGCTTTTTTTTAGGATTAATATTGAGACCTGCTCTGTATTTTTTTTAAGGCTTAGGACTTTATTTTCCTGAAATGTACTTTCCTGTAACTGGATTTTTATGAGCCCACGCTTCTCTTGAGAATGTGATTTGCATGAAGTACGAGAGAGTTTGCTTGTTGTGTACTGTGAAAAAGCAGAATGAACAGTAGACACGTTCTTTCAAAGTGTTAGATTTTCAGAAGCAGACTAATTTTCCTTTTTACTTCATATTTTTCTTCAGCTGAATCCATACCAAGTACAGTAGCAGGAGCTTTTTGCTGTTGTTGTGGTTGGTTTTCTTTGTTTATGCTTTTGGTTGTTTTATTTGGTTGTTTTGTTTTGCATGAGAAGTGATGGAAAACTGAGTAAATATAGAGGAAGAACCTCAAGATTTCAGTAGTTGTATGGGCTATGTACAAAATCTACATGAGTGAAATCATATTTTTAGAAGTTGTTAGAACAAAATTTGCTGACTTCTTTTGTAGTTAAGAAGCCAATTTATTAGAAGCCCAGTCAAGTCTGTTTTCCAATACAAAGCCATTTCACTAGTGAAGTTGAATTTACCCTTCTGATTTGGGGGTACTGAAAACTGGTGATACAGCTGAAGCACTAAGTTGTCCCTGCAGTTTTCCTCTGCTCCTTGCAGATCCTTGTACCTCAGACTGTCTTGCTCAAAACCATCCTAAGCATACAGTATTCAATACAGATCAATTAAGTAAACCTTTCCTTATGTTGCTTTTTCTCCTCTTTCAGTATACATACTGTGCCATGGAAAAATACACTGAAGTTAACTGTCCTCTTCTGATAGCTGGTGGTATTTATCAAAGTTTGAGCAAGCCATGATTGTCCTTTCTTGAAATGAAGCTAAACAAAATTATGTCAATTTATCATAAATAATTTCTATGTCAGTGGAAAAAATAAAGTACCTTTAACTAATACAGCTCTCACACTCATGCTTCAATAAAAATATTATAATTGTATATGGTCCTGCCCAAGGTCAGTAGGGGGTTGCTTTTACACTAGCTTTGGGAGATAAGATCAAGCCATGGGTTGAGTTTGTATTGCCAAATAGTTCAAGTCAGTTGTATCCTTATTATCTGTGGAAGCAGATCTCAAGAGCAACTCCCTTCTTACCAATCTCCTTTCCCCCTTCTTCTTTCCCCCTCTCCATTCTTGAATCCTGCTTTACTAGGGAATTGGTGCCCAGCACTCTGTGTGAAAAATGAAAGAATTTGGACTCCAGTACAATTAAAGGTCATCAGCTCTCAAGAGAGCATATAGTATAATAACATTGTTAACCTCAGTCCACTCAGATCATATCCATAACACCTATTTGTAATACCTCTAGGCTCTGTTTACTCTTTCCTAAATGGGTAGAGAAGGGATTTCAGCTATCTTGAGCTTGTACTGCAGAAAAAATTCCTTACTAACTGTGATCACAGAGGCTATTTCGTAAGAAGAATTTAAACTCGTTGCCTTTCCAGCTATGATTAACATATACTCAGTACACGTATTAGACATGAAATGAGCAAGTAGGAAACTGGTTTCTAAGCCACAGGTAAGAGCCCTACAATGGCAAAAGGTCACAGCTAAGCAGAGGCAGCATAAGAGATGTCAATTGATCATGTCCTAATGGTTGCAATAATTTTTGGAGATGAAGCTGTAAGTTTCTTTTTTTGTTGTTCTTTAGAAAACTCAGTAGTTAGACTGGTGAAATCGAATGGTCAGTTAGATGAACTAAAGTTTATAAAAATAGTATTTTCCTTGGACAAAATCAGAGTATATTTTCTGGCTTTGAATTATTTACATACATTGTTTACTAATTGTGACCTGTTGTATTTCTCAACTGTCTCCATTTCTACTGAAATCATTCCACCAGTTTCAGGTTGTGAACACTTCTTTGTGTACCTCCACCATGCATACCCATACTTCAGAACACACAGGCTTTTCTAATCTACTTCAAATGAGACAAGTGACTGCCTCATCCTCTCATGATTTCAGGATGTCCCCGTGTAGTCCAGGGCCCAATTTAAAATTATTTCCCTTGTTTTTTAAAAATTCCACATAAACCCTCCATCAAACTTCAAATATCAGCTGAAATCTTGCCTTCTTTCCTCACCCACTTCTTACTGTTTCTTCTCCTCTGCTGTAATAGTCTCTGAGATTGTACTGTTTTTAACTTAGCACGGTATTCTGGTAAAAAGCCCATGTGGCAGAAAAAATAAGTTACTTTTTTGGTTATTATTGACTGGAGTGTGAGTAAAGCAACAAAGGGGGTCATTCTGTTTAAATTAAAGAATTAAAAACCTGTCAGGAACTGATGGCATTATACCATCAGTATAGTCTGGTAATCTCAGCGTATTTCTGAGTTCTGGTCAGGGCTCCCATGGGATCCTGTGCTTTGGCAGATGCTGTAGTCTGTGCTGTGAGTTGATTTATACTTGGTTATTAATACAGACTTTGGTAATGTAACATAAATGCATCCCTAATCCTGTGGTGAAGATGATTATTTGGTAATGCACTGCATGATTGAGAATATTGAGCTGCTGGGAGAGAAGATTTTCAATTTATTTAAGTGATCCTGTCAGTCAACTTGGTCTGAGCCTCCAGCTGCCTCTCCTTTGGGGTGATGCACAGAGGGACGATGCCTACCCCCAGTACAATCTACTATGCCACTGTGATATGGCCAGAGATGGCACCTGAGCTTGCGAGCTGGGATATGCTCTTAAATCCTTCTGTCTAGACATGGTCACCAAGGGAAAATCTTGGGATATTTGGACCCATGAGTTGGAAGGGCCTGGGGACAAAAGCAGTAAATACGAATTGTGGTTGGCTCTTACAGAAAAAGATAAGAGGGATATCAGTCAGAAAAAAACACACCAATGGGTAAAAAAGGAGCAGAAAAAATCTTCCAGATTCAACTTGTGGACAGACATTTTTCTCTTTTGCCAAATTTCATTGTTTACAGCACTGTTGGTTTGCTAAACTACAAAATAGGATTTCAGTAGTGTTATCTTAACATCAATTTTAGTATCAGAAGCCCAGCTCTGGCAGGAAAGAAAAGAAAAGGACCTGAGAGAATGTGCAATGTTATGAGATGGACATTTCACTCCCGTAAGGTGGCTTTTTTCTCTGTTTCCAAATGAGTTGGTCATAGGAGCCCTGCAGGGAAGCAGAGATTAATAATCCTAGCTTGTGTGAGCTATTGATGCAGTGGGACTCCACTATTAAAGGACATTGTTGTGTTCTTTTGTTAACAGATGACTAAACTCCCCCATTGTACCTTACACATGATAATTATAAAGCTTTTTAAATATAGGAGGAAAAGTCCCTCCTTCTCCTTGAGCCTATGAACAACTAATTTTAAGTATTAGCTTGTGGCAACTGTTTTCCTAAACAATTGTGGTTCCTCTGAAAAAGTGGCTTTTGCAAAATGATCCTCATCAGGCAGGAGGAATGTTCCCTTTTCTCTAATCAGGCTTTACTGTAGGGAAAGATGAAACAGGAAAGCCTTATAAATATGATTGCCTGGCAAAAGATGCTGAGAATATGGAAACTATAAGTGACATTGAAATGAAAGCATACTTTGAGATACCAGGCCTTAGTCACTGAACAACTGGAAAACAATGGTATAGCCGACTGAAGGTAATCCCCTTTGATTGAACAATACCTTCTGCTAGCACAAGGGTCCAAGGGTTAAAGCAGACCCTGCTAGCTTGGCAGAAGGGGTCCAAAGAGTAGTTTTTGGGGTTTAAAATATAATGTAGTATGGTAATGCAATGATTCTTATAGGCTGTATGTAAATGCTATAGGATTTGTATCTTGTACTAGATTGGTTGATGAAAATAGAATACTCAACACAGAAGAAAATTTATTGTATTGTAAACGAGAAGCTCGCTCTTTTGCACCTCTCTTTATGCTCTCTTAGTACTCTCTATGCTCTTTACACTCTCTTAGCTCTCTTAGCACTCTTAGCTCTCTTAGCTCTCTACCCTCTCTCTCCTTTGCTTCACGCTTTCTGGCCTGCTTCTAGCAGCGGCTGGCTGCTTTAAGCAGGCCCACTATACCCATGCCCTGAGCAATAAACCTCATGCTCTAAGACCCGACTTCAGAGATCTCTTGTCTCCATCCGTCCCAACCGTCCAACCGAGGAGAAACATCCTACAGACTGGGCTTCCTCTTACACTTTACAGTGTCAGTGACAATACCAAGGGTATGGCAGGCAAGCTCTGATGAGGCTTGCTGCCTCAGCTGAAGGAGTTAACGTACTGGTAGTTTTTCCTCTCTGGTTCCACTGCAGAGTGAGCACTAAGGAGTGTACTTCTGATGCGGCAGTACAAAATCTGGCATCTTTGCTAAAAGTCACCATTGTTGGCAGTTTAAGCCAAAAGGTTGAACATTGCACTGAGGCAACTGGTGCCCAGAGGTGTCCTCGTGTCTGCCAGCCGGGCTGTGAGGGTGCAGACCTGTGGCAGGACACCGCATACAAGGCAGCTGGTGGCAAAAACTTTTTAAACCACTGCAGCAGATTCATTTTTTGCTAGTCTCTTGGTGCCCTAAAAAAGTTGTTGCCCTCTTTTTCACTAAGAAGCACAGATTGAGCCTGAAAACACATGCTGTGCTAGATCTAGGCTTACGCACTCTCAGCTGGTGGTACAAAGAGAGCACAGGCCACTGAGTTTTAGGGGCTTCAGAAGATCTACCTGGCTTGTTAAACTTCTTTGACCAACTGTGTGTACACTCTGAACCCATTGCAATGGCCAAGCAAAACAAAACACATTAGATGAAGCCACTGTGAGTGCTGATTGTGAGCTTCAGCCTTAAAATTGGGCCATTCCACCACCTCAGCAGGCTAAAGACATTTTTCTGGCACTTGTCATTCCTGGGCTGGGAAGTATCAACCCATTGAAAAGTGTCATCTGCATTCAAATGTGTGTACCTTAGGCCATCAATTACACATCCACCAGCTGGTGGCCTACGTCTGATCACTGCACTGGAGGTAGAAGCCTGCAGAGATTTTTCTAAGGGCAGATAGAGCCCCTAATCTCTAGCAGAGTGTGAGCAAAGCATGAGATTCTTATTAACTTTCCAATTTTAGTATAGATTTTCAAGGATGAAACTAGGCAAAGATCCTCCTATTACTTCTGCAGCACCCACAGTTTTATCCATATTCTGAAAAGATGCCATTAATACCAAACCCTGTGGAATGAATGTGGAATAACACCATATTAACCAAACCACTATTATGCGTAAAAAAATTTTAGGTGTTCAGGTAATTTTTCAGAGGCTGTATAGGAGTATAGCAATTCATATAGGTAGTTGATACTATGAGTTGTATGATTATGGGGCAAAACCAGGTCAGCTGACAGAGTTACTTAATTCCCCCAATCCTTCTGTCTTCATGTCTCTCTGTACCTACTCCGTTGTATTAACTCACTCAACTCTCTCAGAAGACTAAGGTCTGAGAACATCATTACCAAATGCACGCACAGATTTTGTGTGTTTCTATTATATTCTCTTCCTTTCCAGGTTCCTAGGTGCAGAGGAAGGGGAGGAGCATTTTTGCAAAAACTCAAATGTAGTGTTACTTGGGCTCAAGTCAAGAATTGTTGTGCAAAACCTGGTATAGCTAAAACCACAACCCTGAAGAACTAACAAATTTTGGAAAAGTGTCTAAAGGGGAAATACAGGAAAAAGCAATTTGGCTGAGGGTGCACTGGAATTAAATGGCAAAAGTAGAAACATATCCCTAAGAACAGACAACCTTGAAAAAGTTGATGGGCATCAAAGCACAAAGAGAAATTTTGTATCTCTATTTATTTCAATGGGAATTGAGTGGCCATACAGCTGTAGCTAGCTACATCTTATTGATGATTAATTACCTTCAAAAATCTGTCCTAATTTTATTTTGGGCCAGTGTACTGTCTTATTTCTCTGGCTACAAGAATGATTCATCCTCAGAAGAGGAGATACTGAAATAGTTGGCTCAACATTCTTGTTAACTTTATGGTTTTTGAGTTAAAAAATTTCATCTTACCCACCACCTCAATTACAAAATATCTATTTTTAAATGTCTTACTATTTTTTCTTAAATTAGGCTCTAGCAGCTGTCTTGTACTAGGACTGACTCACTTCATATTATACTCGTGCAAGTGTAACTGCATTAAGATCAGTGAAGTTATTTTTAGTTTACACTGGTTATATAGGGCCTACCTAGTGTGAATCACCTGCTAATTCTCTTCAGCATGAAAAAAAAATCTACTTTGTTCTAATTAATTTTTTTTAGTGTAAGCTAAATATAAATCTCTGAATAATACATTCCACAGCAGGTAACAGGAATTGAATGGATGTGGCAGTCTGAGCATGATGTGTGCAGTGAGAAAAGAAACTGAACTTACACAGATTTGGTAATATCAACAAACCTCTTTTCAGGCATGAGCACAGGATGGCCCACAGATGTGGGAAGCTGTAACATTACCTCCTTTAAATCTCTCTCATTCTTTCTCTCCTGGGAAAGAGGTATAGCTTGGGTTTCTTAAAAAAATCAGAAGTCCCTTGAGCTTGACTGGAAGTGTGCCTGTTTCCAGGTTTATCCTAGAGCATCTGCTAAAAGCAATTTCATAGCTAGCTCCTCTTTTCATAGACTCATCCTGGAGACATAAATCAAGATATCTTGTCCCACTTTTTTTTTTTTTTTTTTTAAATACAAAACCCCTCAGAACAAAACAACCCCCCAAAACCAAACAAAAAACTGCAAATCCAAGCAAACCTAAATCCACCTCCCTCCAGTTTCCTCTTGTTTATGCACACATGGTTGCTGATTCAAGCCAGTCTCTGATGCTGGCTGAGTTTTTAAAGAAGTACTTTCTAATTCCTTTGTTTCCAATAGTCTCACTTACTGGAAGGCATGTCTAAGTGGTGGTTTGTAACCATAAAGAAGATAGATGTTGACACTGTGTTTCCAAAAGCAAACTGAATACTATACTTACAAATAGTTCTGTATTATCAACACCATATTTTTATAATGTTGGTGAGTAGCATTGTTAGACCTTGTTTTTGAAATGCTGGAAGTTCAAGCATAGAGAATGTTTTTCCTGGATATCAGAATTTGCTAATGGTGTTCCTTTTAAAGCATGTGCGTACAGTAGTGATATTGAATCTATAAACAAGAGTTCCTCTAGTTACGTTGTCTTCAAGTGAAAAATGCAAATTAAGTGCTTGGCAATGCAGTCACTAACTTGGTACATGTAATCCTTAACTGTGATTGGACTGCAGGTGTGGAAACAACAACAATAAAAAACTGTATATATGTTTTTTAAAATTTGTATGACTTAGGCAAATTCTTTTTTTCCTAGTACTGTCATCAGTGGTAGTACAGCTTTCTAATGTATTAAAAATATTCTTGAATGAAAGGAACATTAAAGGTGTAACTGATCAGAAAAGTCATGTTATTAACCAAATGTAAAGAACACCCTAAGACTGGAGTTAATGAATTGTATCTTTGCTCAAATGGCTGGAAGAGAAACACTGTATAATGTTATATGAAAGTCACTAACCAATGAAGGGAAAAGTAGTTCTGGCAGTGTTGGAGTGAACCATAAGAACCTCTCAGGGGAAGAATTAACTTGCAAATAATTGCATTTGAAAACTTAAACAAATTTGGATTTCTTAGGAATATAGTCTTTTAATTAGTGTGGATTGGAATGGCTAATCAGGTGGGGTATTTTTCAGCAGGTTTTTTTGCCAGAAAGCATAATGAAGTTCTATATTTGTCAGAATATAAACTTCCTAATGTATAGTCTTCAAAATAAAAGTTCTACTTTTCATCCTTCTGAAATGAAAATGAAAAATTCTCATAGAGTAAGATTTTTCCAGTTGAGTTTCTGCTTTTATGTGTCAACATTCTTAATGTCAGTAAGCTATAAACTCAATAATGCTATGAATATTTGCTCTTTTACTCCTTTGCATCATTTCAAGTTTAAATAAGTAATTCTTCACACAGTAAATTGTAAATGAAATATTTTTTAAAGTAGCTATTTAGTATATTTATGATTCCAACATGGTCAGAATATAGAAGTGGGTACAACCACAAATACTATTTGTAAAGATTCTTGTTGGATGAAACATTTTACAGTCGGGAGACATTATTCATGGCTCTTTTGAACTAGAAAATAGCACTACATTCCTTTTTCCCATGTTTCTTATTTATAAGGAAAATTACCCCTTGTTTGGGTTTTCTAGGCCCACCCTAGCCACCATTTTCTATGTACAGTAGTATCAGAGATGGAAAAACACATTTGATGCTAATAGATGTACACCTATTTTAACACTATTACCTACACACTGAAAATGCTGGGAATATCTGTTAGTGTACTGCTAAATAACAGGGCACACCTCATCACAGTCCACATTGAAACTTGTTTCAGTCACTGCTTGTGAAGTTTAAAGATCATTAATTTTACTTTAAAACATAAAAGCTGAGCTGAGTTCAAGTAAATCAATGCCCTATTTTGCCAGCCTCTGTGCAAAGCCTTTGGAAACAGCTGCAGAAACAGCAGCTCACAGACAACATACAGTGCTGATATACCCCTGGAGGTAACTGTATAGCCACATAGAAAGCTATGCAGAAAGGCATGTGTTGCCTTTTTGTGTATTGCCTTACTGTGTGCATTGGCAGCCTGTGTCATTGCCTGCTGTTGAAGACAAAATCCACCATGCTAAGAAGACTAAGAGGTTTACAGCCTTTGCTGTAATTGATGTGGTGTACGTATTGGGGTGGAGAAGAGCTCCTGTATGCTTATCTTCTCTTCCTATGCTTATCTCCCATTCCTAGTCCTGGGTTAAGGTCTATAAGGTCTCAAGATAGGTGCAATGAAGTGAAGCTCTGTGGTGTGGTATGTGGAATTTGCTGGAGTAGAGAACTTGCTAGGATCTAGACTTTCTTTTTAGAGAGAGACTGCTCTAAAACCACTGGGGTTTTCCACTGAGTGACCACAGACAATATGGTTGGACACATTTCATCACTCCATATTAGTGGGATATTCACAGGTCTTACCTTACTTATCTGTTGGATCAGAGACATAAAAATTACAGCTAGTAAGTACAAGTAAGTTTCTGACACTTGGACTTGCTGCTAAGTCATTTAGAATAATAAATAATTTTTTCCTAGTTGCAGCAACCCTTTCTCACAAGAAAGGGCAGTATGTGCATACAAACACAATTTTTTCTCCTGAATTTAGTGGCAACCACCACTGAGGTTACTAGAAGGGAAAGGCTACATCAGGTTTGGGACAATCTTATGGCAGAAGTGACTTCACTGAATTGCTCCTGATTTCTGACCCTCTCCTTTTCTCCTCCTCGCCTTTGAAGCCTTCTCATCTCAGTTGTATTTTGTTCTTTTCCTGCAGGAGAAAATACAAGAAAACATCACAGAGGTAAGAGTAAATCGCAGAGGACTAGAAGGTATTTGTGAGTCATCTCTCCCTTTTTGTTAGGGGGTTTGAAAGAGGATTTTCCTGTTACCGGGTTGGTAGTTTTTTTCTTTTTTCCCAGGGAAATGTCATTCTACTGATTGTTTCCCCCTTTGAAGGACCATCTCGTGCTGCTGCTGCTCCCAATCTCCTTTGCTGCTAATGGTAGTCCTCCCCTCTGATGTTAGGGGTAGTTCTCTCTGAGTAAGGACAGAAATATTTGTCATTGAAGGTGAAATCCTAATAAACATCACACTGTTTCTTCTGTAAGGTCTTCTGGTTCTCACTTGTATTGCTTGCTTATGCTGTAATAACAAAATGAATTGCAGGCTTGTAGAGTTACTAATAATCTGTGCCATTGCAGTAGACTGAAGGAAAATGTGAATCCTGTTGATTAAGAGTCCATATTACAGACTCCAGGTGTAGTTATCTTACTCCTTCCTTGTAGGAGGCAGGCTCAATGGGGGTCTTTGACAGATTAATTTTCTTGCTTTGGAACACTTGAGTGTGCTGGCAGATAAGCCAATGTGATAATTTGATCGGCTAAGGTGTCACAGGCACCACTCCAGTTTGCTATCATCCTTTGCTGAAGATTATGGTTCTAATGCAGCAGTGACAGGACGGACTATGTGTGTGCTTGTGTGTCACAGACACAAGCAACTGAAGTGTGGTGGCTTGAGTCACAGACAGGGTGGGTTTAAGCTATGAGAGTTTAGTGAAAAATACTGATTTGGAGATTTCTTTGCTGATCTGTGTGAAAAGGCATTGGATAATGTGAGACACAAGAACAGGGAGAAGGTAAATATCCTCCCAGGTTTTTTTTCTAAAGGTGGGGCTGACACTGTAGTTCTGTTTGCAGCTTTACTTTTCTCCCCATTTCCCTTGCTGCTGCCACGATTTTTAATTATGAACATTTCTCTGGCCACAGGTCTTCAGCTGCTGCAAGAAGATTGTTTCCAGAATGAATGGTTGCACTGTGTTTGTGTGTATTTGTGAGTGCCTTGGACTGCTTGCATTGTCAATGGTTTAGGTATCTTTTCTGTGTGCATAACTGTGACACTAGCAAGGTTTTTATTCAGCGTCTCTTTTTTATGGGAGACTTTCTGTAAGCCTCAGAAGAGAGATGTAAGCATGTTCTACAAGTCCAATACATTCTTGTATCGATGACATACCAAGAATACAATATGCCAGTTTGTTTAAACATAGCATTACAGGGCTAAGTTTTGTCCCCTGTGGGATTTTGAGCTTTCTGTTTTTTTCTCTTATTGTTAACACATGCCAGCTGCCTGTCTGATGGTGTGCATCCTTGCAGCAATTTTGCAAATGGGCTTTCATGACCTTCTTATGTCTAAGAAATTGTGTGAGCTCTGCAGCAGCCAAGAGGCCACTCCAGGGACAAGCACACGGCAATTGCTGAACAGCTACTACTGATAACCTTGCCCAGTGGGTGCTGACTGCTGGCCCACAGGGCTCTGTAGCACAATGGGCTAACTGCTGTTTTTGCCTAGGAACCACACATTGGCAGCACCTAGGAAAACCTAGATGGCTAGTAAGGTTCTGCCTTGAATTTTCCACCTGCTGAGTGATTACGTATGATGCTAAATGGAAAATTGCACATACTGCCACCTGATGGAAAAGTGTAACATCCAGCAAAAAGAAGTAGTAGGACAGCAGTTCACTTAAAGTCTGATTTTAAGTAACATCTCCCGTTGGGTTGGTAATTTCAGCAATGTGTATAAACTGATGACTTGGCTCATGTGTCCACCTTCATTTCTCACATTCATTGATTGTAAGTTTTCTTTTTGCCTTTGATATGCTTTTTCAAAACAGTCTTTGTGCTTCCTACATCACTGTGCTCTGAGGGTGTCTGACACCTGAACTGAAATTATTTATTGCTTGTTTTTACATCTTCTTCCTTTTGTTTCTGTTTGGGGACTGTTATCACATAAGAATGCCTACATGATAGTAGGCAGCAGCTATATAGGAGAAACACTGCTGTCCTTTGTACCTTGTAGTGAGTGCAAAGAAACAGTTTCCTCTGAAGGCAGACCTGTTGGGAAGGAAAATGAAGAACGTGTAAGAAAATAAATGAGCTACGTAAGAAAATGTGATGAGAAAGAGCTGGGGTAAAATCTGAGCCATCCTAAAAGTGTAATTAGAAATGACAGATAGTGACTCTTACATTGGTCATTCTGTTAATCGACTTGACTTGAATGCTTTTGTAACAATAATATATTGGTATGATTTTCCTTATAAACTTGGAAGTTTCACAGCTGTCTAGACAACCCTAACTTCATTACTCCCAACCTGAATTGCATCTGAACTACTGAATGTGATGTAGATTAATCACAGCAATACCAGAGAAGCAGGATATTTAATCGGAACTCAAGTCATCTTACCATTCTGCGGTCTAGTTCCCTTTGGTAAGTAAACAGTAGATAGCTTACTATATAGTGACTGGGGAGGTAGTCAGCAAGAGGAAGAACTAGACAGGAAGCCAAAGCTCTGAACTTCCAGGTCCTGAGTTGGTTTTGCTTTTTTTTTTTTTAGCACCTGAGACCTCAGTCATATTTTATTTGACTGTTGAGACTCCCAGTTGTCCTGAAGACTGCCGGCTGTGGGCTGCTATATATTCCTAGATGACACTCAGCACCTTCAGCTCCCTGGAATGTTAAAAGGGAAAGGAGCATTTCAAGGAGCCCTTGGCAATCTTCTCCTAGGTTAGGTTCATCCTCTTAGGTGAATTCAGCTAATGCAGGCAATTTTGCACTTCTAAAGACTCACTAAAGTCCAATTTATCATCACAAAATTTGTCAGATAAATAATCTGCATTAGGTTACATGGCATAAATTTTCCTCCATTAGAGTCCACAGTCATGCATTTTTACTCCATCAGTAACACAGAATTTCATGTGTTGCTCTTTTAGTTTAGCTGCATGTTGGTTAATTGTACAGTTTAATTTTCTATTATGATGCAAATGCTTTTTTTACAGTGATCTCGTTTTAGATAAATGTCAGGAAAAAGGAGTCCTGGTATTTCATGTATCCATCATGGATAAACTAATTTCTTCCTCCTAAGTATCTGTTAATGCTTTACCTAAAGTAGAAAGTAGAAAAGGAAATGTTAAAGAAGAAGACACTGCTCAAACATTCTCACACCCTTCAGGGAGTTACATGCACTTGCCACCCCAGACTTTAACTGCAAGGCCCAGAGTCCCTTCCCAGCAGGCAGCTCCAGAGAGCTGTGGGTGCCTCTTTTGACTCCTTGCTCACACACACACTCTCAGGCGTGCTTCCTCCTTCTTCAGACTTGACAGTAGGTTTCCTACAGCAGGTCAGCTCAAGCTAGGTGCCTCCAGAGAGGGACCCAGAACACAGAAATCCACGGAAAATTATACCCTTATGACTTACGCACCTGCCCCTCGCATGCTCTTCATGTGCCTTGAATGCACTTTTCGGTCCAATGGTGATTTTTGTTTTGGGGTCTTCTAACATCTTCTTGAGTTATTTCTCAAGTGTTCCTGCAGGCAGGCCATTAACTCTTCATAATTTGTCAAGTTGCATCTTCTCCTGGTGGCTGTAGTCTCCTTATCTTCCGATTCATGATTCTGGTGCACCTGGTTGCTGGCAGAGCCTAGGAAACTAAAAAAGCCCTAGACTTAGGATAAACATTACTTAGCAACAACCAAAACATCATTGTGTTATCAATATTCTTCTCATACTAAAGCCAAGACACAGCACTATAGCAGCTACTAGAAAAATTACACAGAATATTAATTATCCCAGCCAAAAGCATATCTAGATGTAACTTCATAGCTTGTGGCCAAAGGCTTCACCAAATCCAGCTACTCAGGCCAAGCAAGTGAAGCTAAGAAGACTAAATCCACACAGTATTGTAACTCATTCTACTTTAAATGTACTTATTTATGCTAAAGAAGTAGTATATCAGCAGGAAATGTAACCAAAGGGTCTTTGAAATATTACTTTGGCCCTGAAAAAAGCATCCTAATGGGCCCTGCAAAATACTAATGTGGTTTCTTCAAAAAAAAATTGTACTCTGATTAAGAAAGGTTGACATCTGATACAAACCACATGGCCAGAATATCAAGACTTCCCTAATCTTCAGAAGGATTTTGTTTCTTCTGCTTCTGACAATCAGGCAGGAAACTCATAAGCAGAAATCTTTTCCATCCCTTTCCCACTTTCTTACTCTTTCTCATCTGTGTATGTGCTTCTTAGTTCCAGTTTGCTTCAGCCTTTAGTTAATATGTTCTTGGAGAAATGTATTTATGCTAGTGTGGGGCACAAGAGGTGAAACCATAAATATAATGGTGTTACTTACTAAATAAGTGGAAAAGTGTATTTCCCCCCCCAAATTTAGTTGATAATCATCAAGGTTACTTACACTGACACCTCTGTAGATTAAAACAATCCACTGTCATTTTTGAAATATTATTGCCTTGCAAATCTCATTCTAAGTAATCTTTAAATTCTGGCATTTACTTTCTCTGAGGAAAACTCTGTGCTGGGATTAATCTCATCCTTTAGTGTGGGAAGAAATGGGATGGAGTTGAGTTACAGGCTGTGGGACAAGGAAGCACATAGCAGCACAAAGGAGCACATGGTGGCACAGAGAGGCTTGTCTCCCCGGAACCTGGGGGGAGGAGGTGTCACACGGCAGAGCCCTACGGAAAGGAGCTGCCGGAAGCTGACAGATGGGTGGACAGTGCGTGATCCCTCCATAGAAGGACATTCAGAAAGTGTGTTGCTGATGTGGCAGCATGGGATAGGTCAGGTAGTGAGTGTTGCCATGTAAGGAAATACTGTGCCTTGAAGAAGTGTATAAAACCAGCTCGTTTCTTTGAATAAATGATTCAGATTCCCTGCCGGTCTGGGTCCGTGTCGCAATCGCTACGAATGGTGCCCTGCATCAGGGACTAGAGCTGTAGGTGAGCCACAGAGGACATGAGGGCTGGACAGTCCTCATCGGACCCGGCAAAGTCCATGTCTCAATCACCGATACTTTAGTGCTATTAGGCACACTAAAGAGATCTTTATTGGAATGAAGCATCAGTGCTCTCTCAAAGTTTATTGTCTGAGTAAGGGCATTATCACAGAATGAATAAAGTTGTAAGGGACCACAATGGGTCATCTGGTCCAACCTCCCTGCTTAAGCAGGGTCATCCTAGCGTGCATGGCAAAGGATTGTGTCCAGATGGTTCTTCAAAATCTTCTGCAAGGGAGACTTCACATGCTGTCTGGTCGATCTATTGCAGTACATGGTCACCCACACAGTAAAGAAGTCCTTCCTCATATGCAAGTGGATAGGTAGTCCATTAATTTTTTCCATCAAGCATTTATAGGGTATGAACTATAGCAACTTCTAGGCAATTTTCAGTACTGGGTAATTACAAAAATCTGGTCATTTGAATTATCCTAAGATGAAGCATTTCCATGACTAATTCAGAACTCCTCTGTCTTAGCTGTGTCTCAGATTTGCTTTGAATTGATAGTGAGTTGTTTTAATCCTTCTCTTTGATTTAGCAGTCAGACATCAGGAAGGAGCGGGAGGTAAGGAGGAAAGAGGTAGGAAGAACAAAATTGTTAGTGACTGACATTACCTTGGCAGTTAATATGGGAATGAACTTTTAGTTGGGGACATCCTCAGAGGGCGGGTGATGTAACCGAAGTCCTATATAAGCTTCCAGCCTTCAAAATCTCTCATTATTAAATGTGTGTCTCCCTTGCAAATGATGAAGGGTGAATCCTAAAGCATTTTGTTAAAAATCTATCAAATGCAAGGGATAAGGCATCTTTGCTCAGAGAATTTGCTCTAGGAGAGAATCAGTGTCTTGGGGTGACTTTATGATGTTGTATCCCATATCGTCCAGGCATGAATTTTGTGCCTTTCTGTGCCTTTAAACTGAGCCCAAGAGGGGAGAGAAAGAAAAAGCCAGACAAACTTTTTCAAAACAGTTCTGTGTTTCAAGGTCACTACTTTTTTTCCTGCACTCGACGGCTGCAGGGAGATAGCTGCTGCTGCGGCGGGGCAGAGGAAGCACCCTTCTTGTTTCTTCAGCCAGCTTTTTTTCTGCTCTGTTTCTTCAGAGAGAGATGGAGAGTTGAGCTTTGTTCTGGGACTTCATTTTTTTGGGTTTTTTTTCCCTTCTTCTCTTCTGGACTGTTTCAGCAACATCAGAACACATCAGGAGGGCTTTCCACCAAGGTCCCGGTGGTGGGCCCAGGCCGATCCCGCTCTGAAGAGGAGAGAGAGAGACCACATCCAAGGAAGGACTCTAAAATCTTCCCAGGTTTCCTTTCCCCAGCGAGAGGTTTTATTATTTAGCATTATTGTTCTTTTCCTGTGTGTTTGTAAAATAAATAGTTTTTATTCCTCTTTCACTTTCCTCCGAGGAAATATTTCTTTCCCGAACCTGGTGGGGGAGGGGCGGCTGTAACCTGCCTTCTATCAGAGAACGTTCAAATTTGGATGTTCCTCCAAATTTGTCTCCAAACTGGGACAATCAGCAACAGAATTTCCTGGCAACAGGACTTTTTCTCAAGAGAAATTTCTCACTTTTAGTGTGAATTACACTTGAACCATGTATTGTTTTTGGCTGGGATAGAATCAGTTTTCTTCTTAGTAGTTGGTACAGTGCTGTGTTTTGAATTCAGTATGAGAACAACGTTGATAACACACTGATGTTTTAATTATTGCTAAGTAGTGCTTCCTTTAGAACAAGGACTTTTCAGTTTCCCATGCTCTGACAGTGAGGAGGTCCACAAAAACCTGTGAAGGAGCAAAGCCAGGACAGCTGATGCAAACTGGCCAAATGGATATTCCATACCATAGAATGTCATGCTCGATATATAAACTGGAAGGAGTTAGCCAGGAGCTGCTGATCACTGCTTGATGATAGGCTTGACATCAGTCCATTGGTGATGAGCAACAGTATTGTGCATTCCTTATTTCTCTTGGATGTTATTTCTTTATTTCTTGTTCTCTCTCCTTTTCATATTTATTATTACGTCTTGCTTCAAATATTAAAGTGTTCTTATCTCAATCCACAAGTTTTACCTTTATTATAATTCTCCTCCCCATCCCACTGAAGGAGTCAAGAGTGAGGAGAGTGAGCATCTGTGTAGTACTTAAGTTCTCAGCTGGGGTTAAACCATAACCAGCCACTAATAAGCCTTATCAAATCAGGGAAATCTATAAACCTTCTTTCCTCATTTCTACATCAGAAAGTCTATCTGTTTGATTTCTACTGATTTAACTCTGTGTTTTCTTTAGAACATTGGCAATAGACTATCCAAGTATTTTTTCCTCCCAACAAATTAATTTTGTTTGCCCTGTTGTCTTGCCTATTTTGAGATGATAACTTGGGGATGGAATTTACTTTAATTAGATGACAGGTGAAGAAGTTCTTTATGCACAATCTACATAGATACTGCACTCTGAGCTAAAGGATTTATCACTGTTTTCACAGTAAGGTGAAAACATCTATGAGAATCTCTTCTGAAAACATCGTCAGATTCATGCTGAGTGCCATGCACAGGGTAGCATGGCTAATAATGTATTTTGATAGGCTGGCTTCCAAGTGTTAACACCAAAAATGGAAAATAAGCCTTATTAGAAGCAAGTATTTGGGCTTCCTTTGTATGTACGTTAGTTTGAAAAGGAATCACACATTAAAATACTTGATACATGTTTCAGTGAGCACTCCCACAGAGAAGAGTAAGAAGCAAATTACTATAGTTCTTCACTGGTGTATCTCCTTTCCTCAACCCATGCATCTACTGATTTATTAGAAGAGATGCAGATCCTATTACAGAATTTCATGTGTACATTTCCAGGGTTTGAATTCATATTTTGCTCCAGTGGATGATGATGTTAGATTTTCATCATGCAGAAGAATAATTGTTCTTGTGCTGAGGAGAAGGTTATCGAGTAGAAACTTCCAGTTGTTATGTAGTTACCTGCACATGTTATGCTTCACAAGGGTTTTGTAAAATATCTCAGGTGGATATAAATTAATTGTGGATTATATGTTTGACCGTACTCAAAGATGTGCCTGTGCGGATGTATAAGTGGGCACAACAGGTACATTATTAGATACATCTAGCTTATTAAAACTGACCCTAAGGTCTCAGGAGTAAGATTTAGTACATACATTTCCAAAGAGGTGGTGTGGATTTTTTGTGTTGTGGTTTTACTTTTTTTATCCCTCAGGCTGATTTTGGGAATAATTATGGTACAGAAGTGCTTTGTTTTCTCACAAGAGCAGAACTTTGAACATCTGGGCCTCCAATGCCTGGTCAGAAAACCTTTTTTATGTTACTGCTTTTATCAGTACAATTACTTATTCCTAATCTTCATTCTGATTCATAGAATACTTAAACCCACCTTCCCCCTCACCTAGCTACAGCCATATCTTCAGAGAGGATATATAACAATTGTCTGAACATAATAGAAGTGCTATAGTTAAATCATTATGTATTTCTGAGGTTATTCTTCTTAATATATACAAATAACTTATTTCTGAGCTGCTGTGCAACACATACAGATTTAGTGGTGCATGTAATTAAAGTTCAAACCTTTGGAACCTGACTTGACTAATATTTACATAAACCAAGTTTTCAGCTTATTTTGATTCCTGTCTTGTTTAATACAAGCTATTTTTAAAAGAGGAAAAAATATTTCTGTTCTCTTAAGTTTGTTGTCAGAAACAATGCTTCATGCAGTGCAGACAGTGCTCTTTGGGCTTGTTGATCAGTGATACATTCCAGGCTTGTAGACCATTGTCTTATCAGGCTGGTTTTCAGAGTTTGGGATGTTAGTAGTAATGAGTGGCTAGGATGGATGTGGTTCTTTCTTGGATTCTTACTTTTTCTTTCTGGGAAAATTCACAGCAGATAGCACTTATTTTGATTTTTAATGAAAAACAATGTAAAATTTTAAGAAGTAAAAGATGCTTACAACATTTCAACAGTTCTGTACATGGAATCTATCTATTCTGATTTCTTTGTCTGCTAAAGGCTGGTTTAAAATTCCAAGCATTTTTTTCCCTTGCTCTATCAAAACAGATACTACTATAGCTGAGTTCCACATTAGCTGATAATTTCCCTGGAGGTTTTTTCAGCTATCTAATAACATGTATAGAAATTCCAGTGGTACTGACTAAAGACTTCTTCACTTCTGTCTTTTAATGAAGACAGAAATGCTTATCTGGTACTGACTGCAAGAATTGTGTGATCCACACCCCAGAACAGAGATGGTCCTGTAATTTACATCTTGTTGTTTTGTAAGAGGAGTCATTGCCTTTGGAGCATCTGGTTAAGCCCTGCAAAGTGCAATAGCATGTTGATTTTCATGGGAATACTCAAGGAATGTGCAGGTGCAGAGACTAAGCTATTTTCCAACTGCTGCTGAACCAAACTCATTGTAGGTCATGATTAAGCATAGTGATGACAAAAATTTGGACTACAAATGCTGTGTTATGTATGGATGAAGAAATGAGTTTGATTTCCTGGGCAGCCGGTCCAACACTTTTTGGTAGGAGCTGTTCATGTTCTGAAAAGCGATTAGCTTGTTCCGGTTTTTTTTTTAGTTCGGCTAAGCCACAGGAGTGGTAGTACTTCAGCTTTCAGATTGCAGTTGCAATTCTTTTTTCTTTCACCTGGCAATACTGTGAATGTTTTCGGATTGTGATGACAAACTCTCCTTCTGTAAGTTTCTGCACTAATAAACAGTCACAGCATCACAGAAACGCAGAATGTGTGAAGTTGAAAGGGACCACACTGGGTCATCTGGTCCAAGCTCCCTGCTCAAGCAGGGTCATCCTAGAGTACATGACACAGGATTGTGTGTTCTTCAATATCTTCTGCAAGGAAGACTCCACACCCTCTCTATCTATTGCAGTGTGTGGTCAACCACACAGTAAAGAAGTTCTTCCTCATATGCTGGTGGAACTTCCTGGGCATCAGTTCCTGCCCGTTGCCTCTAGTCTTATTGCTTGTCACCACCGAGAAGAGCCTGGTGCCCCTCTTTTGACACCTTCCCTTCAGATACTTATATATATTGATAATGTCCCCTCTCAGTTGCGTCTTCTTGAGGCTGAAGAGGCCCATCTCCCTCAGCCTTGTAAGAGATGCTCTAGTCCCTAAATCATCTTTGTTGCCTTGGACTTGTGGTTATCAAGTTTGTCTTGGTGTTCTGTAACCCAACTCTCCTTGAGCAAGGGAAGGTTTTCCTTCCAATGTTTGTTACCCTTATTCTCCTGGGTCAGAGATCCCTGAAGGCTGGTCTTGTCAGTGAGGTGGATCTGCCACTCTGCATTCCCTGTTACCAGGGTTCCACCTCCATTTAGTAACAGGCCCACATTACCCTTTCTTTTCCTTTTGTTATTGATGTATTTGAAGAACTCTTTCTTGTTGCCCTTGGCATCCTTGGCCAGATTTAATTCCAGGTGGGCCTTGGTCTTTCTTGTCTCATTTCTACTTATTCTGACAATTCTTCTATAATTCTTCTAAGTGGTCTGACCATGCTTCCACCTCCTGTGTATTTCCTGTTTATACTTGAGTAATCACAGGAGTTCTTTATTCATTTATGTAGTTCTCTTGCCCCCTTTACCTGATTTCTTGCTCATTGGAGTGCATGGTTCTTGAGCCTAGAGGAAGTGATCCTGGAGTATCAACCAGCTCTCAAACTCTTTCCTGCAGAGTCTGTTCCCATATGATTCTTCCTGGGAGATCCCTGAAGAGACTAGAGTTTGCTGTCCTGAACTCCAAGGTGACAATTATTTGCTGCCCTGCTTCCTCCTTGCCCATTACTGAGCTCCACAGCCTCATGGTCACTACAGCCAAGGCTGCTCCCAACCTTCACATCTCCAGCAACTCCTTCCCTGTTTGTTTGTATAAGGTCAAGCAGCACATCATTCCTTCTTGAATTATCCACTACCTGTGTCAGAAGGTTGTCATCAATGCTTTCCAGGAACCACCTAGTCTGTTTGTGTTCTGCTGTGTTGCTTCTCCAGGGGGTAGTTAAGAGAATCCTACAAGAACCAATGCCTGTTTCTTTAAAGCTGCTTCTAGCTGTCTGTAGAAGGCCTTATCCACTTTGTCCTCCTGCTCAGGTGGCCTGTAGCAAACACCCACAACAACATCACCCTTACTAGTCTGGTGTTTTATCCTAATCTGTAAACTCTCGACTTGCTCATCATCCACCCCAAGACAGAGCTCAATACATTCCAAGTGTTGTTGCACATAGAGGGCAATTCCACCACTGTGCCTCCCTGGTCTGTCTCTCCTAAACAGTGTGTAGCCCTTCATGACAGTGTTCCAATCATGTGAGCTATCCCACTCCGTAATCGAAATGAGATCAAAGCTCTGTAACTGCACACAGATCTCTAGCTCCTCCTGTTTGTTCCCCATACTGCATGTGTTGGTATACAAGCACTTTATAGAAGTGTTTGATTGTGTCAGTATCCCAGCAGGTGTGCAAAGGGATGCTCCATAATCCCCATGCCCAGTGTTGGTTATGTCTTTGGCTGCTTGTGCTTGATTAAGATATTCACTCTTAAACTTCCTTTTGCTACTAGCGTGGTTGCTATAGTTCTCCCCTTCCAACACCTTATCTCTGTTGAGCCTAGCTATGTTCCTGTTCCCCCTTCAACTCTACATTAAAGCTCTCTAAACTAGCCCTGCTAAGTCCTTAGCTAAGATCTTTTATCCCTTTTGAGACAGATGGACTCTGTTTTGCCAGGGTCTGTCATATAAACAAACTCATGATCAAAAATCCCCAAATTCTGCTGGTAACACCAGTCCTGAAGCCAGATGTTCATCTGCTTGATTTTCCTGTTTCTTGCCCCATCATTCTCTGCAATTGGTGGGAAAAGGGACACAACTTGGGTTTCAGATCCCTTGGCCAGTTGTCCCAAAGCCCTGAGATCTCTCTTAGTTGTCTGCAGCCTTCTTGTTGGGACCTCAGCAGTGCCTACCAGGAAAACCAGTAGAGGGTAATAATCAGTGGGCAGTACCAGGCGGGGAAGTTTCTTTGTCATGTCCCTTAGCTGGGTTGCAGGGGCTCAACACACCTCCCTATGGGCTGGGTCTGGTTGGCATATTGGGCCCTCCATTCCTCTTAAAAGGGAGTCACCAATGACTACTACCTTTTTGAACCTTGAGGAGGTTGTGATGTGGGAGGTAGGCTGCCATGCCCTAGGCAACCATTCCATTCCAGAAGAACCTTCATCCACATTCTCATTTCCCTGCTCAGATTCTAAGGCCTTATATATATTGTATAAGGACACATAGGAAGGTGAGGTAGGTCAAGAAGGGATTTGCCTGCAACCCCGACCAGAAACCCTTTTCTGCTCCCCTCTGTCTCTACGCTCCCTTCCTTCTATCTGGTGGTGAGAGGGTAGGGGATCTGTTGCTTCTTGTGAAGTGGATGGTTGGGTGCATTTGTCCAAAACATGGTATAGAGCAGCATCACTGTCAATTTCGTCCTCAGGCACTAATACTTAGTATTTCTAATTCATCTCTCAGCTCTGCCACTAGGCTGAGCAGATCATTGACCTGATCGCACCTCACACAGCTGCTGTCTCTGGTGCCCTCTGAGAGCAGCACCAGGCTCTGGCACACCCTGCAGACTAAGACCTGGACCCTGCATGCTTTTGTGGGTGCTCCCTCTGGATTGCCACATCCTTTCTGGTGTGTGCAGTGGAAGAAACTTTTATCTGACTGGACAGCGTACCTGAGCTCTGTTGGCAAGGGTGATGACCACCGGGATAACTGCTTGAGCTGGCAGTGCCTCAGCGCCCTTCCTGCTCACCCTGCCTGTGCAAACCGCCATGCTGTGCCCTGGCTGATACACCACGCTCTGTTTGCCACACTCCTGGTCGCTTGAGCTCCTGGGGGTAGCTTATCTATGGGTAGAAGTGGGTGCTCTCTCTGCTGGCCCCGCCCACACTGAGTCAGAGCTGCCTCTGAGTGATGGCTCCATGGCTTTCCGCTTGAAGAGGAAGTGGCTGAGGCATCTCTTTCTGCTTTAGTAACAAGGTCTTGCCTTGGTATGAAGCAACGACAATAACAATTTGCTCTATTTCGTGTTATAGATTCAATTTTAATAACTTACAATGCGTGAAAAACTTGACCACCAATCTATTTATTAACAGAGGTTAAAGACACCAAGGACTGAAGTGACAGTAAGTATCAATAATCAGCCACCTTGTTGCTATCTGAAGCAATGCTGCATTTTGATGGCTGTTTTATAAAAAAGCTGTAAAGTTGAACAAGATTAATTAATCTTCAGTCCTGTTCTAAAGCTCATAGAGGTTGAGGGGCTAGAAGGCTGACAAGCACGGCAGTTTCCAGAGATGAGAGCTTTATCCTCAGAGGCTGAAGGACTCTGCTGTCAGCATGCACAGCAGTCACCTAGAGGAGGTCAGTGCTGGGGATCACTCAATGTTGGGGTGTGGAAGGATTGTCATGGCTACCTCACATTCACATCTCTAAGCTGTGAATATCAGTGTGGAGGTACAAGGATACCTGGAAAAGATGAATCTGTTCTGTTTTTAAAGCAAGATGTAAATTATCTGGAGGCCCCAATGGTTTCCAGTGGAGAGTATTCATGTGAAGAAAATCACAAACACCTGAAGATTTTGACTCTTTTGGGACCAACCCCAAAAAGAAGTTTGGTGATGACAGAAACAGTCTCTCCTAAATATCTCAGGAATTTTTGAATGACCAGTTCCAGTGCATGTTATTTATCAGTTTCATTTCACCCCGTTTCTCAGCTGGATGGTCTGAACACTGGGAGTACAATGTCCCAGTTATACTGTCTGTGGGAGCCTATTGGCAGGCCAACATTATGCTTTTTGTCAATGTCCTTGAGAAGCCGTAAGAGAAAAGTGGTCATCAACATCAACTCTCACATTTTTATTCTCTAGAAAGCGATGGTCAGCCTTTACTTATCAACATGGCCTTGATACTCTGCTCTTACCTGAATTCAGAACTGAAATATCTTCGAAGGAAAACATAATTAAAGCTGGATTTTCCTCATAATTTTTCCAATAACTTTAATTTGGGGTTTAATTTGCATACAGCCTATAAGAATCATTGCATTACCATACTGTGTTATATTTTAAACCCTAAAAACTACTCTTTGGACCCCTTCTACTAAACTAGCAGGGTCTGCTTTGACCCTTGGACCTGTCTGCTAGCAGAAGGTATTGTTCAATCAAAGGGGATTACCTTCAGTCGGCCATACCATTGTTTTCCAGTTATTCAGTAACTAAGGCCTGGTATCTCAAAGTATGCTTTCATTTCAATGTCACTTATAGTTTCCATATTCTCAGCATCTTTTGCCAGGCAATCATACTTATAAGGCTTTCCTGTTTCATCTTCCCCAACACTAGGTGAAAAAGATGACAAATTTCTTCAGTCTCTTCATCTGAAAGGAGATGTTAAAAGTTGAGAGAGAAGCAAAAGCAGGAATAATATAAGCTTAAATCATTAAACTTATATTCAATCATATTCAATTATATTCATCATTAAATTATTAAACTATTTTGTCTTCTAGCATAGCACTTGAATAGGGCTGTGGTTATCATCTGGATTGACATAGTGTGAGAGTGAATGAGGGACTTGCTTGGTGATACAAATGGTAAAGTTCTATTAGCTAAAGAAATGAAGAAAATGAGGTAAACAAAGACATGGCTAGCTTTTTCAGATGCAGACTTTGTGATAAATATATGTCTTTTTGAGGGTCCAATGCTTGTCAAGCACCAGTATGCCACGGCCTTCCTAGAGAGAGTGTCCTGCAGAGAACAACTCTTCTAGGGGCAAGGCAAGCCCTCCTAGACAGTGGGTGATCTCAGCAAGTGTAGCGATTTCTCAGCTACAAGTGATTCCAGCTCTTGTGATTCAGCTCTTTGCAGGATCACCCGAGGCAAACTCGGGGACAGAGAGACAGGAGCCTCGTATGGCAGTTCTACAGAGGTAGCCTTTATTGTCCAGCCACCCTGTGAAGGGGAGGCCAGGGACGAGAACTCCCTGACTCAGGGCAGACTCAGGCCCCTTTTTATGGGGAAGGCAGGGGGTGGGGAGGAAACCAATTAGCCAACTGGATACAAGGTATTACCATAGGGGAACAAAGCATGCTGGGGTTGCTCGCCGTAACCTAGAAGTGAATTGCTGGAGACAGTGTCCCTTTTTGCCCTCAGGCCTCTCTTCTCCAAGGGAGCACAGACGGCTCCTGTGCTAGAAGTTCACAGCCCTCTACAAATATATGTAACTACCCATTCTTAATTTGGAAAACTATTTTGTTATAATAAGAGCAGACCTTACAGCATACACCTGTCTCTTCTTCCAGCTGTTTGTTGAAAGGATGTAATTGTGAGAGCATGTTTCTTCAAACCATCATATGCACACTGATTCAGCAGAAGCTTACATTCTGAATTAGGAATATGCTAGCCGGGCATCTGGTTTTACGAGCATATGGCAGGTTTGTCTATGTTGGAAGGATTTCAACTTCAGGAATTAATGTAGGAACATTAAGGAAAGCATGAACTCAGTAGGAAACACAAAAAAATGTAGTATTTCTGCTTTGAACTAAAATTTGCTTTAAACTAATATTATTAATGTTTATAAAGGACAAGCATTTTCAGTGGATTAAGAAATGAAACCCGTGTTTTGGTCATGAGTACTCAGAGACATCTTCCAAATGCTGCTAGATTTGTATCAAGAGTAAACAGAAAGACACCAAATTAAGTTAATTTAACTGGACTCTTAGGCATTAATCTTCTGTAAAAAAGATGTTTAAGAAACAGGACCTCTAGGCTATTCACCATCTTGGTAATCCTCCTTTGGACCCTTTCTAATAGCTTTATATTTTTCTTATATTGTGGTGCCTAAAACTGAATCTCGTCATTGTGTGTAGCTGAAATATATTTGCAAATTGGGTTTTACTGAACAAGCAAACTTCTTGTAGATGCTATAGAGACAATATAGAGTATCAGGACAAAGGTATTATTTAAATGTTTTCATGTTATTTTAGTATTAAAGTAATACATAATATTATAAAACTAATAGGAAGTAGAAAATCTGTGTGTGAATACAGGTTTGTAGTCAAAGAAGGGAAGGAAGAAATGAGTGGGCAGTACTGGGAAAACAAAGGTGGATTATAGGACTGTTCAGCTTTGTTTCACGATATGAAAAGCAGTCCTGGTTGCAGTTAAGACTGCTGAGTGGTTTATAGAAAATCACCTTGATGACTTAAGCAGTTTCCCAAATTATATCACCTGAGGAGTACTGTGGGAAGAGATAGGATGGAGTTGAGTTACAGGCTGTGGAACAAAGGAGCACATGGTGGCACAGAGAGGGTTGTCTCTGCCGGACCCTGGGGTGAGGAGGTGTCACACAGCAGAGCCCTACGGAAAGGAGCTGCTGGAAGCTGACAGATGGGTGACCAGCACGTGATCCCTCCATAGAAGGACATTCAGAAAGTGTGTTGCTGATGTGGCAGCATGGGATAGGTCAGGTAGCGAGTGTTGCCATGTAAGGAAATACTGTGCCTTGAAGAAGTGTATAAAACCAGCTCATTTCTTTGAATAAACGATTCAGATTCCCTGCCGGTCTGGGTCTGTGTCGCAATCGCTACGAATGGTGCCCTGCATCAGGGACTAGAGCTGTAGGTGAGCCACAGAGGACATGAGGGCTGGACAGTCCTCATCGGACCCGGCGAAGTCCGTGTCTCAATCACCGAGAGAGTACCAAGCTATGATGCTTTTCCTAGATGAGGAAGTGATGGGTTCAGTGCATCTTACGTTTTGTACTGTGTTTTTAAAAGTCTTTAAGAGTACTCTCCAATGCAAGGAGAAATACAGAACTCTCGGCTGTCTAATCCATAAAGACTTCATGTGCTCTGTCTGCTCATATTGTTTAAAACTTGTAAGTTAATATCTATATATTTTCATTCTGTTATTTGAAAACCATTTTATTTCAAGTTATATCTATAGCATTACTAGATCTTTTCAGTCTGCGTTGGACATGGATTTCAACACAGGATATTAAGTAGACACTGGCACAAATTTTTCTGAGAAAGGCCAGAAAGTTTTATCTCCAAGAATATCTTTTGTACAAGCATAATGACCACCACCTTCTCCAAAGTGAAAGAATGACAAAATAAAAAATGAATGTTGATTAATAACTATTATGGCTAGAATGATTCATTTTTAAAAACTGGTGTTCTTGAAGTGGAGCTTTTAGGAGAAGAACTGTACGATAGATAATTGTTCAGATGTAAATGCAGTTATGTGACCATATCAGAGACCACATGGCAGTTTTCTCTCACAACAAATATGCATGGTTAGAAAGCTTCCAGGGAACAATCTTCTCAGAAATGTTTTCATTACGCATTTACCATCATCAGTGAAACTAATGGTTGTGAATGAAGATACCATGAAACTGATTTGCCTCTTCCCCTTCGAATAAGTTAATTGTGTTCCTTCACACTGATTGTTTCTAAGCCATGCTAGAGCATGCTTTGTATACAGCACACAGCCAGTTTTGTAGTGTATGAATACAGCTTGGTGTCTACTCAAAACCTCTAATTGATTAAAATTATCCTCGGTGATACCAGTTCAACATGTGTCACAGGACACATGAAGAGTCTTTGAAGAATTTGGTACTCTTATGCCAGAATTCTGTCCAAATGATACAGGTGTAATAAAAGGGGGAAAACAACTGAGGCAACTGAGTAGATTATAAACTACGCTGACTGTATAGGTCTTGAAAGGCTCAAACAGCTCCTCAACTTAAACTTAGTGCCCTGAATGGAAATATGTGCTTGTTTTATACTTGACAGAACAGTGATTTTGTTTTTCAAAGAGAAACATTATATCTGAAATTATGTCTGAATCATTGCAGAGAATAATAAGCTACAGACCCTGCTAAAGGAAGTTATATTTGCCCTTTCTGGAAAAATACATTTGTAAAAAGGTATTGCAGTTTGGGTGGCATGACCTTAACTTAAAGTCATATTTCTCCTTTGCTTTGTTTGATATGTTTAACATCGCAGTCCTCTTATTTGTTAGTTCGGGGATAATCAACACCAGGTTTGCAGATTTGTGGGTGCGGAAAATCATGCCGTAAAAAGGCAGTGTTCACAAAGGAGACAGAGGAGTCCTGCAACTGCGTTTGAGTAAAGGGAGAGAGTCCAATAGGCCATTCCTCTGTGGGGTCTCTCTTGAGTTTTTGGAGGATGCAGCCTCCTTTTATCCTAAACTCCCAGCTGCATGTTGCCCTGTTCCTTTCCCCATTGGCTGGGGTACTAGAAAGGTACAGTCTTCCTGAACCGCCTACTATGTGTTCCCCCTTGAACATGTATCCCACCCTCATCATGTACTGTATGACCATTAAAATCAGCTTTAAGCCCACCCTGGGCAGAGAAGTTAATATTCATAAATCTATTAAGCTGTGTATTTTTCCCTAAAGTTCAGAAATTCAGAGTGTGCTCAGTTCTGCAACAAACTTGGGTGCCTTGATGTTTATAAAGACCCCCACACCCATTCTTCCAGAACTTGATTGATCCTTTCAGATTGACTCATTTGTGAAGACATTAACACCCATTTCTCTTATCATGTGGGAACTTTTTCAAATGACTTGAGGTTCACTTTTAGTGTTCAGAGTATCTCAAAACTGTAGCAAACTAGTTTACTAAATTTGACACACCACTTTTTGCCTTTTGTTTTTATTTACTTTTTGTTTTTATTTACTTTTAATAATTAAAATTACTTAAATAATCTTTCCTCATCTCTTATACAATTTTTTAATATATTTACTGTGAATCTAGTCAGATGTCGTGAAAATTGGTCTTCTGGATGTTTTCCTCTTGCTTCTCTGTACATTGTAAACTAGCATTATTTAAAAGAAATAAATTAGTGGGGACATATTTTGTTGTTTGGCACTCCTTAGATTATGAAACAATGTTTACTTCACTTGAAATTCTGAATCAGTTCCAGTCATGAACAGAACTTCTAAAGGTATTATTTGTGGAAGGAAAGAATGCACTTCCTTTATAGCTTAAAGAACAATTTTTAAATGGTGAAAGTTGTAAGTGAAACCCTCACTGAAACTTCACAGGGGATCCACATGACTTGTCTGCTCACATTTTCCCCTGTATGAGCGCACAGGGATATCTAACAGTCAGCATCCAACTTGAGTGTTGCTTCTTGTGGGTTGAAAAGTACAATATATGCTGTTCTAGCCCTTATAAAAACATTTGGACTGGAGAGCTGAAGGACCTTTAATTCACGAGCTTGTTATGGCAAACAGTTGTCACATTTGAGCAACTCCACATTCTGATAGTTCACATAGAGTCAGTCGCTGTGTGCGTTGTGTAGTGGGGCAGGTCATGGCAGGCTTTTCTTAGGTTTTTGACAAGAGCTTCTTTATAAGCCTTAAAAAGAAGGAAATAAATAGAGTGAAACTGTGGATCTTAAAAAAAAATCAACTTACTTTAATCTTGTGCAGAAAATCGTGCTGTGAAAGGCCAATGTCCACAAAGGAGACAGAGGAGTCCTGCAAGAATCAACTGCATTTGAGTAAAGGGAGAGAGTCCACTAGGCCATTCCTCTGTGGGGTCTCTCTTGAGTTTTTGGAGGACACAGCCTCCTTTTATCCTAAATTCCCAGCTGCATGTTGCCCTGTTCCTTTCCCCATTGGCTGAGGTACTAGGAAGGTACAGACTTCCTGAACCACCTACTATGTGTTCCCCCTTGAACACGTATCCCACCCTCATCATGCACTGTACGACCATTAAAATTAGCTTGAAGCCCAAAGATATTTATAAGTCTACTGAGTCTGTGCATTTCCCCCTAAAGTTCAGAAGTTCAGAGCAGGCTCAGTTCTGCAACAAACTTGGGCGGCTTGATGTTCATAAAGACCCCCACACCCATTCTTTCAGAACCTGATTGGTCCTTTCAGATTGACTCGTTTGTGAAGACATTAACACCCATTTCTCCTATCAATTTGAACAACAGTTCCCATTTAGGCTTTTGAGCTTATTTTTAAATGCCTAGTTCATGTTAAATGTGTGCAGCCAGCTGTTAGACTAGCATTTTTGAGAATGTAGATCACTGTTGAGGAACACACCTAGCGCAATTAGCTCAGTGTGCAAGTGGCAGATTGTGCCCTGGGGTAGTGGGAAATGGCAGGAACCCCTGGCAATGAGCTGTGAACTGTTGCTGACCCTTTGCCTAACAAAGGGCATGGGGACCTGTTGCACCAGGTGGCCAGCTTACCCAGAGGCTCTGTCGAACCCAATGAAAAATAAGAAGACCCCAGACCAAATATCACCTTTGCACCAAGGTACATGGGGTGAAAAGAGAGTGTAAGGGATGAGACCATAGTCTGTAAGGGTACAAATCCCTGGGATTCTTTTGTTCATGGTCTGTCCCTGAAGGCACCCAGACTGAGATGTTACTGTATTGCTGCTCCACAGTTTAATTACTTGAAAGAACCAGACATCTGACACTGCTACAGGAAACCTCAAGTCAAGCTGTTGAGGGAAAATTGTCTGACTGCTCGAGAGTGGTGTGTGTAGGGGCACCTGTCAGCTCACTGGAACCACCTGTTGTGAAAAGGCTTCTGTCATAGCAGTGAAAGTCTTGTGTGGTGTGAGTGCGACTCCCAGAGTGGCTCCCAACTGGTCAGACACAAAAGTTTCCTTAATACCTCATCTCTTTCT
>VZTE01000301.1:6971-48677 GCA_013397775.1 Eulacestoma nigropectus
GCAGTTCCTGCTACAGCTGTGGAGTTTCTGATACATTTCATTTATTACTCTGCAATTTTGCTCGCCTCTGCCGTTCCAGCTGGCTGCTTCCAAGGTTCCTGCTACAGCTCATTTCGCCATCCAGAGGGGCACCAGGACTGGCTGCCCCGTCAGTTTATAAAGGAAGCGCCTTTTCCATCTCTTCCGCCGGCTCACCCGCCATTACCACGTGCAGAGAGGCTGCTGAGCTCGCGCTACAGCGCCCCCTGCAGCCGCGGGGGAATCATCGCACCTGCCCTGCCCAGCCAGGAGCCAACAGCGCCCCTGCCGGCTGTGACCGTAACTGCACCAAAGGGGAAGGTGCCTGCGGCCAAGTGAAGGTTGTTACTGGGTTTCTGGTTTTGTTTGTTGTAGCTGCTGTTGTTGCTGTTTGTTTGCCTTGTTATACATACTAGTAAAGAACTGTTATTCCTTTTCCCATATTTTTGCCTGAAAGCCCCTTAATTTCAAGGTTATAATTGTTATGAATGAACGAGGAAAGTTGGCTTTTGTAGGCCCAAATAATTAATAGTTGGAATGTTTGCAGTTAAACAGAATTTACAGTTAATTGTTAAATGAGAGTTATAACATGTTATAACAGTTTGGAGGGGGAGAAGGCAGTGTTAGATTCACTTTCTGTATTAGCATTAGAGAAGGAGTGATTGACAAGAGCAAAAGAGTTTTCTAGAAAGAGATGACATCAGAGAAATTATAATAAAGAGATAGATTGGGAGTTTTGATTGGACAGAAAAAATGACCAATCATTCAACGGCTGGACATCACCTCATTCTAGTGGACCAATTCTCAAGCTGACAAGCTAGAAGACTCCAATCAATACACTCCTGAGGGCGGGACCTTTGAGAGAGGGGTGGTGTTCCAAGGGGGGGGTATAAAAACAACTTTCTGTAAGATTTCTTGGTCTCTGACCGCTTTGCTAGACGGTGGTCGGGCACCCAGCACGGTCCCCCTTCCTCAAGGGAATTGGCTAGTCCGCTGTGGAGACCCTAATTGTTCCTCATTAATAAACTCATCGACTTAAAAAAATTGGCTGCTGTTCATTTCAATAATAATTTGGAAGGAAGGGGGTTACATTTTCCATTCCGAGGGAGGTCCCCACCTTCCTTGGCAGACACCCAGGCAGTATGTGAAGCAATATCAATCTGTGCTCATGTAAGCTGCTCCATCAGCTTTGTCACTGTTGGTTTTGTGCAGCTGGGTCAGATTTCTGAAGTGGCAAAAAAGGGTGTTCGCATAGCAAAAGCAAAGAATTAGGATGCTGATAGGCCTTGTCGTGCACTGTGTTTGATCTAAGAAGTAACAAGGAACAGCTCTATTGTGACATCCATATTCTTTCCAGACAATAAAGCATGTTGGAATTTCTGTGATCCCTTTCCCCGTAAACACAAGCATTGTTCCTGTTAGACTCAGGAAATTAATTTTGAGCCTCCCTTTCTTTCGGGTTGTAGTTGCACATGAGCTGTCCTATCAAAGAACCCTAGTTATTTCTGTCTCCTGAGCATGTCTGGAGTAATTAATTCTCTCTAAGGTTCTGTCTTCATTAGCAAATTAGACTTGCCCATGGCTGCTTTTCAGCACTGAGACCAACTGGCACTTGATACCCCTTTTCCACACTGCTGAAGTCTATTTGTGACCAAAACATGGTGTGTGAGCATCTAGTGCTATTTCCCAGACTGTGCTTAGTGGCACTTGAGGAGGGGGTCAGTTCATCCAGGACAGAGGCATCCCAGGGGGAGCTTAGCAGCACTGACACTGATGCACAGTCTGAGTCCTCATTGTGTTTAGTTTACTGGAGTAGATGATGCTCAAAAGACTATACTGGATATTAATTTTCACAAGATATTTGCTTATCTTCTAGAGTTTCTTGATACTCTACAATTTCTTCAGAAATTGAACAGTCCTTGACCATTTCTGATTGTCTAGAAAAAAGGCTTCGTATTAGTTTGGACCATAAACCTTCAAAGCTGAAACTTGAAACTTCATTAAGACGAAGTTGCATCTTTCCATCTTAGTTTAAACTGAACATATTATGAAGGATCTATCATTCCTAATCCTTTATGCATCAACACATGTGGCTTTGATCTTTTATGCCTCAGTAGATGTGGCTTTGCACACCATGTCTTGAGAAACTATGCTACAGGGCACATTCTCATGTAGGAGCATAAGAATATGCTTTCCACCTTTGATTTTTTCCTAATGAATCCTATTCTTGGTAAGGTAAAAAATATGTCTGTCATCGCTTTTCTTGTGCAGGTGTCTGTACAAAAACCACAACAGCAAAAAAATGCTGACAAGCAAACTTGTGTGGTGCTCCACAAGCCACAAGCTTTCAGTGGTAGAATCTTTACTGAGAGAAATTAAACCCATAATTAGCTATTTCTTAGGCTCCCAGCCTCTTTTGCAAGAAAGGGTCTTTTTTGTCTCTCATCTGAGGACTGGGGAAACATTTTTGGTGGAAAAGATCTTCATCACAAGAAATGCTAGTGTTTCCAGCATTTAAATTTCGTCATCATATCAGGAGAAGCATAAGTAAACCAGGTTGGATGGGGCTTTAAACGACCTGGTGTTGTGCTCCAGACCCTTCCCTGGCACCTCAATGTCTTTCATGCGTGTGCACACACAGTGCTCTGTATTGGCCCAGTCACAGGGAGTGAAAAGACCTTACTGCCTCTTTCTTCTCTCAGAGAACCCAAGTCAGAGACTCAGCCCTGTGCTTCTTGCAAAAAAAATGTGTGAAAGCAACTTCGTAAGCATAATCTGGAACATTCACCTGTTATCCTGAGTCACCGTCGCCCTTTCTATGAGGTGTCTGTTCTGCCAACAACCAGAAATTTCCAGCAGCAGCTTTTCAGATTGCTCGCCTACCATAATGATGCCGAAATGATTTTTGCTTTTATATAGTCTTTATATATATTTGTAGCTATGTAGGCTATTATTGTACAGTTATATAGTTTCCTAACACCAAAACTTTTCCTATTAGATGAACAAATTCCTGAAGGCCTGTTCTAATCTTGCTTCTTCTGGGAATCAAGACCAAGACACCTTCCCAAGACACTTTCCCATGTATTAGATATAAACAACTAGCAAGGAGAGGAGCTTCAGAGGGGGTTGAACCAAGAGGGGGAATTACTTCATTACCTTTGTTTCTAATTGGGGATTCTTGCCAATTATGCTAATTTGCTAAACTTATAAAATTTTACTTGACCTGTATCCTGTGTGCATTTTTGATGCATTTTTGGCATGTATTTCAGCATGTTGTGCACCTGGAGGGATCCTTCCTTAAACGGTAACTGGATTTTTATCACCTTAACCTTGTTTGGCTCTTGATTTTAGGGGCTTAAGGCAACAATACCAGAATGGCCAAACCCCCTTGACTTGTAAAAGTCTCAGTAATGCACCATTCCTTTCTGTGAATACCCACATATTTCCAAAGTATTTTTTCTTTTGGGAGAGCAGTTTTGCCTCATTTAGCTGACAGTCAATTCCAGTGATGCCATTTTTCTGCAAGCTCTCAGAATCCTGTGAGACACCCAAAAAAATTGGTTTAACAGTTTTGCAATGTGAGAATTATTGTTCAAAATAATAGAAAAGAAAACAAAGCAAAAAACTACAATGAGGTATAGTGAGACCAATAGTAATTTGGTTGAAGAGATTCACATATTCACATCTCAAAGTTTGTTATTTTTTTCCTATGTAGACAAAGTAAATGCACAGATATTAATTTTAAACATATTTTTATGAGTAAATAGCACAAAATTATATTTGAGATACTTAGAATCATAAAATCATAGTATGGTTTGGGTTGGAAAAGGCTTTAAAGACCATCTAGTTCCGAACTCCCTGCCATGGGCAGGGACATCTTCCACTAGACCAGGTTACTCCAAGCCCCATCCAAGTTGGTGTGTTGGTTTAAAATAGCCTGGTTTTTAGTGGGGGCGGGAGGAGCTGCTTGAAACTTCTGTGTCCGGCACAGAGCCAATCGCGGAAGGCTCTGACGATGTGCAGGTTACTAGCCCAATTAGACAAACTGGTAACGCCTCTGTGATGACATATTTAAGAAAGGAAAAACCACGGGAAGTTCTCTCTTTTCTTCTCCCGAGGGGTGATGAGGCAGCCGCCGGAGCCCATCTTGGCAGGGGGGCCGCCGGGGCCCGCATGGCTGGAGCCCTCCCGAGGCCAGGACTGCATGGCCGGGGCCCTCCTGAAGCCGGGACTGTGTGGCCCCGGCCCGCCTGAGGCCGGAGCTGCCCGTGTGGTGCCAGCAAGGGCCACGTGGCCAGCAGTGAGAGACACGGTGAGCAATTCCCCAATGCGGAGCCCACACGAGATCAACCTCTCAACTGCAATTTACAGACACCAGTGTGAAAAATACATATTATGATATTGGCTTTTTGCAAATATTAAAATGGATGCTATATGTGTATAACGTTAAAGTAGCTTCGCTATAAAGATGTAGGTTTTTTTGTAACAATAACTAATGCCTTTATTTCTGTTAACTAGACTTAGACAGTAGTAAAATAGCTGATATAGTTATGCTTGTGATAACGGAACTGCCTGCTCGGTTGGATAACATTCAATGAACGTATGGTGGGGACCCCTGCTACGGACATGCCAGCTATCAGCAATCGCCATCTGCAGAAACCACAGACCAGAGCCCAAGCTGGAGGTGATAACAACAACTGACCAAAACCACAGCCAAGAAATGCGCATGCTTTAAAAAGGCGGACCCAAGGAGGAGCCATGCAAACCAGTTCCTGGAACACGTAAACTAGTTTGGAGAAAAGTTTGAACATGTATAATTGTTTATGAATATGCATTAGGCTAAAAGTATGTAAAGGGTGCTTCTGAAATAGCAGGTGTGCTCTTGGCTGACAGCCAAGGGCACCCGGTGCTGTATTTTTGCTTTATTGTCTTTGTCCTCTATTGTCCTTTTATTAAACTTTTAAAATTTTAACAGGAGAGTGAACCTTGTTTTTCACACCAGGTTTCTTCCAAGTCAGAGAAAAAGGAAAAATAAGGACACATGAGGAAAACCAACATAGTGGCACTGAAGTCAGTTAAAAAAAGGAGAGGGAGGAAGTATTTCAAACGCTGGAGCTGAGATTCTCCTGCGAGCTGTGGCGAGGACTATAATACAACAAACTGTTTTCCTATAATTCATGAGGTGCATGGGGGCGGTGTAGAGATCCATGCACAGCCCATGAAGAAGAGTACTCACCCTGGAGTGCGTGGATGCTGAAAAGCTGTAATCTAGTGAGGAACTCGAACACAGAGAGATGACCCTTGCTTTTAGAGATAGAAAAAGAGAGCCTTTGCTTCCAAACTAGAACAGCTCATCTTTAAAAGACTAAACTCCATGAACTAAAATGACCCACGCTAGGCAGTTGTGGGAAGACTGCGTGACCCGTGGGAAGGATTCACATTGCAGCAGGTTCGGGTGGGACTGTTGCTTGTGAAAGTTAAAATCACACTAGAAAAGTTTGCAGAGAACTATATTCCATGGGGAGGATCCCACGGCACAGCAGAAGAAACTCTTTTCCTTAAGCATACTAAAGAAAGACTTTTAAGAAGTAAAATACTGACCAAAACCCCATGTTTTGTTTCCTTGCGTGGTTAATGGAAAGAGGGAGAGACTGGGAAAGAAAGGTGTTCTGAAGGTTTGCTTTGGTTCTCATTACCCTTTTTACTTTTAATCCTGTTAATAATTAATCTTCTTTATACTGTTTAAGTTTGGAACCTGTTTTGCCTTAAAGTGTTAGGGTTTTTTCAATAATCCTTATCTCAGCTCATGAAAATGAAGTTTTCATTTCGCCCTTCTCTGCTCAGCTATAGCAGAGGAATAAGTAGATGGTTTTTTCATGGGTGCCTGGTGCTTAGCCAGCTTCAAACCGCGACGCCTGGCCTTGAACACTTCCAGGGATGGGGCAGCCACAGCTTCTCTGGGCAACCTGTGCCAGGACCTCACCACCCTCATGCAGCCTAAGTGCTGAAGGCCTAAGATTTCTTACAGGACTTACAGCATTGTATATGTGTTCCTCTGCCTGGTAGCTTCTGGTTGTCTTCTCCTAGGTTATTTTTCTTCTGGGAAAGTGTGAGTTTAAGCTATCTAAAGAGCCTCAGAAAGCTGGTGAGCAGCATTCCTGCCTCTGATGGTCATTCCCTGAATTCGTCCTATGACATCTGAAGATCTTTGCTATGATGGTCATGTAAGGCGGTTGAGAAATGGGAAAGTCTGTGTTATGTAGTGGACTGGTGAAGGGAATCCAGATGAAACACCATTTCAATGAGAAAATAGCAGAGCATATGTGAAGAGACCAGGAAGCTGGAAATCTTCCCTTCCTCCCAACTGAATCTTCTACCCCAGTACAGGAGTCAGACCCTTCCTCAGCTCTCCTTTTGACCTTGTGTCTAGGATGTGTAAGTGTTCTCTGCTGGGTCTGGCTCGTGCGAGGAGAGGCTGGGAGAGGTGTATGTGCTTGGGCAGGCAGGCAGGGTGTGGGCAGGAAGCCCTGAGACCTACCTTGTTGTCCACTGTAAGCACACCCATCTCTTGGGAAGCTCCTGCTTCTGCCTTGTGTGTCATGGCATGGATGGGAGCAGTGTGTGCCCTCTCAGACACTGCTGGTTCAATGCATGGATAGCTTGAGCACTCAGCTGGGTATTCCAAGCTCCTCCCAGACTGTCTTCCCAAGGACCAAGTAATCCCAACATCTCTTGTATCACCCAAGCAACCTTCTGGTAGGACAGTGGTCATTGGTCTTAGTAGAAACAAGAAACAAAACCTGGGTAAGACACAGGTGTGTTTGGTACAGGCCAGTTGGAAGATGGGTATCCAAATTCAACAGAGAAACCAAAAACCTCTTGCAATTCATTTGATGTTCTTGAAAACTGAGGACATACATGTATTTCAGAAACTTAATAGGAAAGTAAACCTACATTAAATGCATAGGATCCCTTACTTCATCTGAGTTGATTGTCTACTGAAGTATCTAAACTTGGGGCCAACCACCTCAACCAGAGCCCTGCTGGAAGGTGCTTTAGCTCCTTCCTCATGCATGCAGGTTTCCTTTCTGGGGAAGAAAGGAAGGAAGAGCGCAGGAAGCACAGGAAGAGTAGAGGAAGGGGTGCAGCTGGGTCTCCTTCCTACACACACTTAGGAGTGAGAAATGTTGCCTGTTCCTACTGTTTTGCTGTTACCTGATGCCCATCTCACACTCCAGCCATTTCAGGATACACATTATAAGTGACCTTCTGCCAAAAATCCCTTTTCCTTCCACACTCTTTTCCACGTATGGATTTGGGGAGCAAGCTTGGGCATCCAGGCATTATCTCAGTGTAATCTTCTGTTGGATCGCTGCTTCATTCAGGATGTAAATTCTTCTGCTCTTTGTCCCCAAGGAGATTATTAGAAATACTACCTTGGTGCACCCATACAACCTGCACAGAGCAGCATCTGGGTGAAAGGCCAAGTTGTGTAGCACAGATTGTTAGCCAGTGTCTCCTGGATGAAGGTTATGAAGCTTTTCACTTGCTTTGAATACTCTGAATATTTTGTTGTTGTTATGTGCTCTTTTCTTAAGAGTCTCATACAGGACCACTGTTTCAAATTTTTTTTTTTTAATTTTTTTTTTGTGAGGAGAGAAATTATTTGTGGTTTCTTTCACTAGCAGCAAGAAAACAGGTAACAGATCTTTTGATTAAAAACTAAAATGAAAAATTCATCATGCAGCAAAAAGAGCTTTGAATGATATCTTTCAGACTAACTTCAGGAAAGGCGAACAGGTCCACTATTTTTTAAGGGATCCACAGCCCTGAACATCTGTCCCAAAATATTCAGGCTCCAGGCTGCCAGCAAAAGAAGGACTGGAGGTTAAGGGCTTGACCATCCTGAAGAAACTGTTCTTGGCCAAAAAAGACTTTGTCTCAAAAGCTCACTGGGGGATGGATAAAGTTTCAGCCCAGAGCAGAAACTGGTGCCAGTAGTTTGCTCAGATGCAACATTTTAACTGGAGATTTATTGAGGGGTTTTTATTTTCTTTGTTTTTCTGTTGCTTCTCTTTGCAGAGAAGGTAACACTCTGTTTCAGTCTTTTATATGAATTATCAGACACTTAAGAAAATCAAACAAACAACGTAAGTTCATAGTCAGCAAGTTTGTAATGAAAGGTGGACTGCTGACCTCTTGACATTCAGCTGAGATTTTGGCAAAACTAAAAGTAAAAAGCTGTTTTCCTTATTTTCTGCCAGCATTTTAATGTTTCCACTGGCTTCACTGGGCACCAGATGGACACTAAATGTGGACAGTATAATTTCCAGCACAATGCATGATGTATGACACCCCTCACAAGGCTGTGTTTGGGAAAAGTATTGTACCTCGTGGTCTTTGACTAAACACAGGTGAAGCTCTGAGTTTATTTGTAAAGTCTGGGATTACTTCAGCTGTCACCATGGAACAGAAAGATAAACAGAACTAATACAGTAATGAACCTTAAAAATTCCTCCCAAGACTTCAGCCCATCTATAATTTGCACAGTGATTTAACAAACTGCACTTGTAGGGGACAAGGAATATGGGGCTCTGAAGCCAGTTATTTGGCTTCATAATAGGGTAGGCAGAGGTCTGTCCAAGTGTCTAAGTTAATGTCTACCTAAAGGTACCCCCAAGTCTGTCTGATAGCAAAAGAGGGTGTCATTGAGCTCAGGATCAGGACCTCAGAGATGCAGTGTCTGACTCTTTCCATAGTTTTGCTTATTTAAACTCAAACTTTGTTTCCTGGTCCAGCCCAGATGTAACCAAGTGCAACCCACCCCTCTGACCTTGTGAAATTTCCATTATTTATATCTTACGGGATTAACTTCAATATAGGACAGGAAGCCCTAAGCTAAATCTTACAAACTCCATATTTTCATTTTTGCCTAATACATACCTATCACATCCAAATGAAGGGAATCCCATCCAAATGAAGGGAATGGGTTTCTTTATCCAAAACCCATAAAGTCCCCAAGATGACTCACGAAATCTGTGATAATATGTCTATGTGATTATACCAAGTTTATGCTCTATCTTGTTTTACAGTAGTGGAGGGAATTTGCTCAGGGACTTCAGTCTACAAAACACCCCAGCTGGCACCTCTAGTCCACATTAACATTCAGAGTGAAGGCAAAGGTGCTGAAGAAAATAGCAAGATGATTGTTCCCTTAGTGTAATGCTTTTATCCTCTCAAAGCAGTGCTGGGCAGGACAAAAGCTTCTTTGTCAGGGAGCCTGCCATTCACAGCTGGAGGGCATTGACTCACAGATAGAAACTGAAGGGCTGAATAGGGTCTGAAACAAAACAATAATAAAAGTCGTTGGCCTTTTTTTGAGGGGGAAATTAATTTCTGCTCAGGCTGAGTGGAATAAGTGGGTTGGAATAATCATAAGATATGACTGTCGATTATAATAATCAGTGTATTGGGTCAGTCAGGAAATACCGGCTCTGCTTCAATGACATAAATGGGGAAAAAATTGCTTCAGGGTTCTTGTTAAACAGCAGAGGGAGACAGTCAATGAGGTATCATACCTCTATCCCTGCACACCAGTGTAATTTGCTCCATGGGTAAGTAATCATGCAAAGTGAGTCCAGAGGAGGCCACAAGGATGTTCCAAGGACTGGAGCCCCTCTGCTCTGGAGACAAGCTAGGAGAGCTGAGGGTGTTCAGCCTGGGGGAGAGAAGACTTTAGGAAGACCTCAGAGCCCCTGCCAGTGCCTAAAGGGGCTCCAAGAGAGCTGGAGAGGGACTTTGTCCTGCACTTTGGAGTGACAGGACAAGGGGGAATGGCTTCAAACTGCCAGAGGGCAGGGCTAGATGGGATACTGGGCAGAAATTCTTGGCTGTGAGGATGTTGAGGCCCTGGCACAGGTTGCCCAGAGAAGTTGTGGCTGTCCATCCCTGGAAGTGTTCAAGGCCAGGCTGGATGGTTCTTGGAGCAACCAGGTCTAGTCGGAGGTGTCCCTGCTCATGGCAGGAAGTTTAGAACCAGAGATCTTTTAGGTCCCTTCCAACCCAAACCACTGTTATTCTATGATGAATATTTCTAATTCATGTCCAATCTCAGTAATTTAGGCTTTTGTTTCTATACCAGTGGTTGCTCTTTCCCTTTTTCCCGAGATTCACACCAGTACACTCCATGGGAATTAAAGTTTTTCTTGAAGTAAACATGGTGAAGCATCAAGGGAAGCTGGTGCACTTACTAGTTCTCCTGACCCAGTCTGTAAGAAATGCAATCAATATGGCACTGTCCTGCACATTATCCAATGTGGATATGTGGATAGAAATAATTACTAATGACCAAGCAGATTGATTGCTTCCCCTGCTGTACCAGGAAACCAGCACAACACAAGGTTCATTGACATTTACCAAAATTTTGATTATCCTGGAGTTTTCCTTCCCAGCATATCTAGGAACTGATCACAGCATTGTTGTGGCTATTAAAAGTTGGGCATTGGGTACTTACTGAATTCCATGCCTAACTGCCTCTCACTCTACAATACAGCCCAAAGCTGCAGATTGCCTTTGCACAAAAGATTACTCTTGACATGTCTCTTTTCTTAGCACCATTTCATTTGCTTTCTGCCTTATAAATGCTGCATGCATCTCACAGCAAATAACATAGATATCTGTGTGCCCAATTACATATGGGCACTGGCTTCTCTCCAGCCCCTTAGTCTATCTCACCATTGTAAAGTCTTATGAGTTTCTTTTTCTCTTTCTTGCAGCATTTGCTTTTGGCCTGGAATAGCTGGGGAATTTCCACTTAAAAATTATTTATCAGGGAGCCTACTTGGTGATTTGTAAATGTCACAGTCTTTTAACCTGAAAGACAAATCTTTTCTGGTGTGTGGGAATAATGTGTAGGGGTTGTTGGTCAATGTATTTTCCTTTGTCCTTTCTCAAAGTCACTTCTGGCTCCAGGACTTTATGTAAAATGTTGAGTTTCATAGAATCATAGAATGGTTTGTGTTGGAAAAGACCTTAAAGACCATCTAGTCCAAGGACCCTGCCATGAGAAGGGACACCTTCCACTAGACCGGGTTGTTCCAAGCCCCATTTAGCTTGGCCTCAAACACTTCCAGGAACGGGGCAGCCACAGATTCACTGGAGAGCCTGTGCCAGGGCCTCACCACCCTCATAGGGAAGAATTTCATCATACGAGCTCCCCTTCAGTGCCTTGTAAGAAAAAGGAGGATCAGTGGGGGCTCAGAGGGATTTGACTGCTTCAAAATACATCAAAACAATATTGTTGGGGGTAGGTGAGTTGTGGATACCGAAATGCTGCTAGCAGATGAATTTTCCAGCTTCTTGCATTAATTCTTTGAGAACCTTTCCTTTCTCACGCAAGATATGAAAACAGTAAGATAGTTTATCCAGACGATAGTCACATCTCATGTTTTGCTAAGTTCTGTTTATGGTACACTGAGAAATGTTTTACCATGGATGTGATAGAACCTGAACCAATCACCCTAGGAGGTGTGTGAACATTGTCCAATTGCTTTATGGAACTAGACTATATAAAAATGATTGGAAAATTAATAAAGAATTCATTCTTTCGCTGGATTTGATGTTGCTGCATCTCTCAGTTCCTGGCTCTACAGCGACAGTGGGTGGCATAAATTTGTAGCTTTACCTACACAGCTGCTGGTGCCCTTGTGCTGTGCTGCAGATGAGTGCCTTGGCTGGCTGCTGAGGTCCATGGTGGTAATGTTGACAGAATTATTTTTGCTTTTATATATTCTTTATATTCTTTACATATATATTTGTAGCTCTGTAGCCTATTATTATATTCATAGCTAGTCCCAGTACTTTTCTGTACCTTTTCCCTAGGCAGAAAGACAAAACACATTCCAGAGCTCCAAGCCCCACAAGGTACAAGGCCCCTATCCTATCTTAGTTTTTTCTGGGAACCAAGGTTGAAACCAGCTCTTCAAGACACATTTTCATAAACAAAGTTTAGTTCCCATCTGAGGGGGAAGGATTTAGAAAGGGGTTGAACCGGGGAGGAATTGCCTTACCACTTTGTGCTCCTAATTGGTGATTTTTGTCAGTTATGCTAATTTGCTAAACTCATAAAACTGTATTCACCCCGTGTGGGGGTGGGCATTTGGGCATTTAGGCATTTTCCATATCTGGCCCTTGGAGGCTTCCAGTAAAGACCAGCCTTTATATTACTTCACAGACTAATATTCTCTCAAAAGTGTGTTCTTTCATTTCTAGGTTCTTTAAGGCATCAGTATCACCTCTTGTGGTGGTTTCCAGGCTGTTAATGAGCAGGCACCCAAAAACAGCCTCTAAGGCACACCCTGGGGATGTCCCCACCTTGCACATGTTGAGATCATGAGGTTGTGGGGTCCACAATCATCCTTGCAGCAACATCTAGAGTCCAATCCCATCCCATCTTCTTCTTGTGCAGGTCAATGGAGCTGGACAGTGATGGAGGAGTGCGATCATAACTGAGCCAAGCAGTGTTGCCAGGATGTGTTCTTAGGTGTAGCTTTACCCATGACACTCGTGACATCCATGGCACCACTCACTACACTGCACAGTTGACTATTTTGATATTAGGTGGTGTGTGAGCAATACTGCCCTGAAGCCTGGGAGGAGTGGCAGAGGTGAAGTGGGTGAAATGGCAGAGCAAGGATTTGACAGAGGCTGGGCTTGAAAGTGATCAATTCTGTGGATTTCTCTTTATTTGTAAAGCAATGAAATCCTAATCCTACTGATGTGATTTTCCAGTGGATTTTTTTGAGACAGCTGCTAAGCTCAATTTTGCATAACACTGGTAAAAAAAGGTAGAGGTTCTTTGCTGCTCAAATTACCCCTGAACTCAGTTGTCTGAGTCCAGTGTTTGACTAAATGTTCTGAGGCGAAATCCACATATATTATATGACAGATTGTCGCCCTGGTTTTCCTACTGTTCTGTGTTTTTACTTTTGTAGTAGAAGTTCTCATGCATTTTCTATAAACATAGCTCTTGTTTTTCTAACCGGCATAGAATGTTTTCTGAACTTCTGGATTGTTGTTCTTTCCTTTCTCCAAGGTGGAGAAAGATGAAAGACTATGTTCCTATCCTGTAAAATTGCAGAGGTGTTAACCTCATCTACCAATGTGTGGTTGTTTTAAGAGGGGTATAAAAAGGTGAGAATAAAGGTGGGCAGAGTCCTTCGCTCTGCTCAGTGGTCCTGACCTGCTGTTTGAATCTGCGTGTTCGTGTCTGACACTGCGACAACAGATATGGGTTTTCGTAGCCCGGATGTTTTCAGAGTTGTCTCAGCTGTAATTAGCTATTGAGGACTTGTGGCCTAAGAAGGTTTAGAACAATTCCAAATTATCTTCCCCTAATTTGTGATAGTAATTTCTGAGAAGGGCAAGGCATACTTGAAAACCCACTTCTGCCTTTGTGCGTGGGTAGAGGTTTGTGTGATTCTAAGCTGGTCTCAGTCAGCATAATCCCCCCGCTGGCAGATCTGGAGGGTAAAAAGTCCCCCAAACCTGCTCCTGCCACCGCAAGTGATGCCACTCGGAGATACGATGCAATGTTTCCTCCAGCAGCAGTCTCCATTGCACAGACTGCTTCCATTTCTTCATTTTCTCTGCCCTAGCCTGATGTCGTCTTCTGCTCTCAGTCCTACCTAGCGACCTTTGCATCCTCAAAGCACTTTCATTTTAATTACTTTTATCAGCGCCTGCTTGCAAACTCATTGTGAGAACATCTCATGCCTGTGACTGGTGGAAACTGGGTCTTGTTCACAAAAAAGGGGCTAAAGTGTAATATTGCAGCATCACACAAAATTAACTGCTTATGAAGCTCACAGATTTACAGGTCTGAAGGCAATTTAACTTAACGTAAACTTGTCATTCCCAAAACCTGTAAGGGATTTTTGAAGCCTTGAGCATGGGATGGATTCACATTAAGCTTTGCAAAGAGGTCAGGTTTCTTAGGATGTTGTTCCAAATTTGGCTGAAACTGAACTTAAAGAAACACTGTTTCTGTCTAGGAGTTGTCTGATCCTCAGTAATAAGCAGAACCTAACAGGTAGGAGCCTACAGAGCATTAAAAGGTTACACAAAGGACACTGTGATGTCCTAAGCTGAATTCTTCTGCCTAGGAGAGGTCTTCTGCTATTCAAACTGTGAGGGAACTGGCGATCTGGGATGTGTCTGCAGTGGGATGTGTCAGTGAGGGTAGTTTCTTCCTAAGAAATTGTTGCTGCCAAGATAAATCATCTTGTGCAAGTCTTTGGAAAAATGAAAATAAAGTTGTTTTTCTTACCACATTTTCCCAGGGTGTGCTCCCACCCCAAGGCCAGAAGAGAGCAAGTTACCTACGGAAACCATTGACACTTTCACCTCAAATTGGCAAAGATTGGTCAAAGCAAGGCCAGACACATTTGTTGCAACAATTTGCCACAAGATTTTTGCCTGCTTTTTCTCTTTTAAGGAATTTTTTTCATACTTCACATTCAGCCAGTTACAGCTCACTTTGTTGCTTGCTGGTTTGATGCCACTATAATTCCTTGGAGGTACATGTGATTTGTATGGCTGTTGGAATAAAGACACTTTAATCTGCATGACTTGATGCAATGCTTGGTTTGATCCCCACTCTGTTTTCCTACTGGAGCCACACCATATATCCTTATTTCATGGTGATGGACAAGGGATCTCAATGGTGCTTTGGGATAATACCTGGATGCAGGTCATTCTAGAGGGAAAGGGATGGGGGGGGGAGCCTCAGAACACATCATCTGACCAAATGATGTGTTCAATCATTGCAGATTGTGCTGCGCATGTCTGCAGTTGATACACAACTTCAGAGCTCTGTTTGCGTTTGCTCTGAGGAGTTGGGAGCTTTTGGATGCCAGGAAAGGACACTAAATGCCTTGGAGATGTTGACCAGCAATTTTGACTCAACTTGATGTGGGTGAGAAAAGCAGAGATGGGATCCCCAGGAGCTCTCTTCTGAAGCCCGTGTGAGTGATGATGTGCTCTGCAAAGTGCTGTGTGATGACTAGGAGGCAAGCACAGTCTTTCCATCACCTCCAGCCCATTCTGGATCAGGCCCAGGATGTATCATTGTGGCTGTGGTGTGTGGTGTGGTCCCACTGTATACACGACTCTGTTACCAAGTAAGGTTTCTTTTAAGGATGTAGCTGATGGTGCAAGCAAGACTGGAATTACAGGGAGGGGACAGTGTAAGCTGGTTAACCGTTTTAAACCACACATTCCTCCTCCCACATTTCTTTTTAGTTTTATTTTTTAAAATGGTCTGTAGGGTTTTTTGCCAAATAGCAGTTCATCACTATTTTTGGTGAAACTTTCACAGCTGGGGACTTTCCATGGTTATTTGGAAAAAGTGATGCAAATTGTCTTAATTTGACTTAAAATATCTAAACCTCAGACAACATGTCATCATACTGAAGATAATACACATGCTCAGAAACTCAGCAGGTATCCTTTGAAAACTCGCACCAGCAATAGAAGTTCCATTTATTTTTATAAAAAATAGTTAAATTCTATAGCTGATCCTAAAATGAGATAATTAAATTTATGCATCAGATATACCTTTTTTTCCCTTCCTGGCTCATAATGGGACCATACAAGAGAATAACTGGGGAGAAATAAATGGCTGTTGAAAAATTTTAATGGGATTTCAATAAGCAACTGGTAAGTTAGCTACATTTCTTTTGATCTGTTGCTCCAATACAGAAAAAGCATGGCCTGGAGTTCAAAGCCTACATCTTCAGCTAAATATAAAATCATGGAGTCATAGAATGATTTGGGTTGCAAGAAACCTTGAAGATCATCCAGCTCCAATGCCTTGCCATGGGAAGGGACACCTCCCACTAGACCAGGTTGCTCCAAGCCCCAACCAACCTGGCCTTGAACACTTCCAGGGATGGAGTAGCCACAGCTTCTCTGAACAACCTGTGCCAGGCCCTCACAACCCTCACAGCCAAGAATTTCTGCCCAGTATCCCATCTAGCCCTGCCCTCTGGCAGTTTGAAGCCATTCCCCCTTGTCCTGCCACTCCAGACTCTTGTCCAAAGTCCTTCTCCTGCTCTCTTGGAGCCCCTTTAGGCACTGGCAGGGGCTCTAAGGTCTCCCTGAAGCCTGCCCTTCTCCAGGCTGAACATCCCCAGCTCTCCCAGCCTCTCTCCAGAGTAGAGGTGCTCCAGCCCTCAAAGCATCTCTGTGGCCTCCTCTCTGCTGGAGCACTTGCCAGTGAAGATCAAGACAAAACATCATTCTGTATCTCAGCCTTCTCCACATCCTGGGTAACCAAGTCTCCCATTGCCTTATGAAGAGGCATACATTTTTCCTAGTCTTCCTTTTATCACCAAAATACCTTTAGAAGCTTTCCTTGTTGCCCTTGGCATCCCTGGCCAGATTTAATTCTACCAGGGCTTTAGCTTTCCTAACCTGATCCCTGGCTGCCCAGACAACTTCTCTGCATTCCTCTCATGCTATCTTTCCTTGCTTCCATCCTCTGTAGGCTTTCTTTTTGTTTGAGTTTGTCCAGGTGCTCCTTGTTCATCCATGTAGGCCTCCTGGTGTTTGTGTCTGAATACCTCTTTGCTGGGATGCATTGCTCCTGAGCTTGGAAGAGATAATACTTGAATATTTAACAGCTTTCTTAAGCCTCTCTTCCCTCTGGAGCTTTATCCCATGATACTCTTCCAAGCAGATCCCTGAAGACACCAAAGGTTGCTCTCCTGAAATCCAGGACAGTGAGTTTGCTATGTGCCCTCCTCTCTGTAAGGATCTTGAGTTCCATCCACTGCAGCCCAGGCTGCCCTTGAGCTTCCAATTCCCCACCAGCCTCTCCTTGTGGGTGAGAACCAGGACCATCATAACACCTCTCATCCTTGGCATCTCTATCACTTGGAGAAGGAAGTTATCATCAACATTTTCTAGGAACCTCCTGGCTTATGCCCTGCTATGTTGTCCCTCCAACAGGTATTGGGGTGGTTGAAGTCCCCCATGAGGACCAGGACTCAAATGTGAGGCTACTCCTATCTATAGATGATCTTACCCACTTGTTCTTCCTGGTCAGGTGGCCTATAGCAGAGCCCCACTGCAATGTCACCTGTCCCTTTCTCTCCTTTGATCCTGACCTGTGAGCTCATCCTCATCCATCCCCAAGCAGAGCTCCATGCACTCCAGCTAGTCATTGACAACACCCACTGCTGTCTGTCCTTCCGAAAGAGCCTGCATCCTACCATTCCGACACTCCAGGTATAGCAGCCATCCCACCACATTTCCATGGTGCTTATAAGTTTATGGTACTGCGGGCGTGTGCATGTCTCCTCTTGTATTCCTCATGCTGTGTGCATTTGCACAGAGGCATTTAAGCTGACTTAGTGGCTGGAGCAGCTTTGTACTGCTCTTCAGGTGCTCTTCTGCTGACCTGTGATCCCTCTCCAGGTTCTGGGCATCTGTTGCTGGCCTTGGCATCAAATTGGTAGGAGTGAGATGGACTGAGGTTCTCTTTCCTCAGCGACTTTACAGCCCTCCTCACCAGGTTGGCCAACTTATAACCAAAATTGCTTTTTCCCTTTTCTGACAGAAGGACCCCATCAGTCCCCAGCAGAGCATATTTCTCCAAGCAAGTCCCACAGTCTAAATATCTGAATCCCTGGCTGTGGCACTACTCCTGTAAGGATTTGTGGACCCCCCCAAACTCAACTGAATGTTTCAAACCCCTTCCCTTTGACCAGGCGCATTCAGGAAAAAACTGTCTGCACTCCTGAGTCTCCTACTACCACACCCAGGGCTCTGCAACTCTTCTTGATACTCCTCATACTTCTCCTGGCTCCATCCCTGGTGCACACATGAAATAATGGCCGTGGATCAGAGTCAGTGGGGCTGTACAAGTCTCTGGGTGACATCCTTGATACAATATTCTCCTGTCATATGCTGCTATTGAGGATAGGGGTAAAGTTTGAGAGATTCTCGTGGGGTTTTTTTTCTAATCTCAGATCATTGCATTGCTCTTCTGAGTATTTCTGAGTATTTCCCAACAAAAATACAGGACAGAATGTTTAACTAAATTAAGAATGCAAATGCATGTCATTCAGTGGAAGTTTATCAGATGTCTCAGTTAAATGACATCTTACCAAAACTATGTTCTCTTCTTTTAAAACCTGATATAAGGCATGTGCATATATTAGTACAACTTATTTATTCTTGTTTTATTATTTAAAAAAAAAAAAAGTATAGTCCTCATACTTTGCATCTTGAAGGGATTCATGGGACTTTATTCTTAAAAGATACTTAAAATAGTGATTTAAAAAAATTTTAAATGAAATTTCCCCAAAATTCAATGGGACAACATAGATATTATATCTGACTTATTTTGAACAAATATCCTAATTCTACTGAAAAGCAGCTGTTTGGTAAGCAAAATAATCAAAATTACATGTATTTGACAGTATATTTCCACTAGAACTTTTATATTCTGTAGATATTCAAGGGAAGAAAAACCACAGAATTTTCTTTATTTTTGAACCATGTTCTCAAATTAGACCTTAAAACCTATATTTAGACACTTTAAGGCTGGTAATATTTCAAAGGTGCTGAGCACCTCTGCTTTCCATTGACACAGAAAACTTCTTGACACTTCTCTGAATGAGATCACATTTCTCAGAAAACTTAAACATGGTTGTAGGAACCCAGTTTTGACTCATACGCCTGCAAATTTCACAAAGAGAACTTTGTCTCTAAACTAAAGACAAACTAAACTGAAAATTTAAAGTTAAGCAAACCCCAATACTTCAGGAGCTTGTGAAAGATGTACATGGTAGTTGTGATCCTTTACAGGGAAATGTAGGTTTACCAAGGAATTTGATCACTAAAGTTGCAGCAAAGGCACCTCCAGGAAAGGCACCAATAGTAACGTTTATTAACTCTCTTGTGTGCCCAGAATGTAGAGGCTGGTATTGAGTCCTTAGAAATTGTATCATAAGGAATCAAGCAACATTTGAACATTGCTCCCCATCCTGCTCTGAATGCAGCCAGGGCCACCCCAGCAAAGAGCAGAGCTCATACCAGGATGAGGAAAAATCTCCTTGTTGGGTCTTTTCCACCTTATTTCAGTTGAAGGCACCCATCTGCCATTTCAAGGTTTCTGGTGGTTTCGATCTAGAGACATTGCAAAATTCCCCATCTCTTACAGCTCTCCATGCTGTGTCTGTTGGAACCATCTTCATGACAAGAAAAAAATATTGTCTGAGCTAAAGAAACCCGTATAGCTCCAAGCAGTCTTTTGCCAGTGCAAAGTGCCCTGGAGGAGTATCAGCTGGGTCACAATTTTTCTTCTTCTCACCATTGTTGAAATGCCATGAGACCACTGAATATATGCCAATGGACCATCTCCAGATGAAAATACCCTCTTCTTACCACTGACTTTCTCCTAAAAGCCACAGCTCATAGCAATATTAGGGCCAGGTAGTGTTTGAGTTCCATCTCTGGAGCAGATTTTGTTTGTGTCAAGTCTCAAATCCATGAGGGATTTGTCAGATTCCTATTCCTCTTCCACGAGGAAGCTGTAAGAGCAGTCCATCTTCTCCATTGCTCTTTTGAACTCAGAAGTGCAGCAGTAACTTAAGGAACAAAAAGTAATAGAAAACATACATTGCGGGATATTTGGGGTCAGGTTTTCCGCTCATGTTGTACCAAGCTTTCACACTTTATGCTTTGTATGACATATTGTGGGATGTGAAGGCATTGCATCATCTGCATGCGTCATACACAAAGCATGAGCCTGATTCTCCACAGATCCCCCAGAGACTTCACTGGGATTGGCGATACTATTGCAGCAGAAAGTTGGTACATTTCCTGTAGTCCACAATGTGTTGACTTCCTATTGCTACAGAGATGTAAACCTGATAAATAACAGGATCTGAGTCAGATAAAGTCATGGGACCTCAGACCAGATTACCAGTTGGATTTTTAAAAGTTTAATTTAATTTAATTTAATTTAATTTTATTTTATTTTATTTTATTTTATCTTAAAGAAGAGCTTCTGACTTTGCTGCAATTGCAAAATGGCTGTCAGGTCCTGGGCAAGCCACAGAAGATATGATTCCTCACACATGACTTTAGATATTTGTGTTGATGTCTATACCTGATTGAGTCATCCATGACTGCCCTTACAGTCAGTAGAGAGAAGAGGGCACTTTTAGGCTATGTTTCATCTCATTTCTTTTAGACACTGCCTTCCCAAGAAGGTGAATTGCACTCCGAGAGCATCTTCCCTTGGGTTACAAGGAGAGCCCAGAGTGACTCAAACCCAAGGATGCTTTTGGTCAGACTGATCCCAAACTCGTGTATGCCTCTGTTTCCCCTTCTTTAAAATGGGCCCACCTTTCCTCTGGGACAATATTGGTTGATGGTGGTGCTCTTTGAATGCAGGGAATAACTTGCACTTCACAACTGATGGTTTCATTATCAAGGCCCTGGGGTGGTCAGAAGTGGTAAGGGAATGTGTTAGGCAAAGTTATTTATTAGTTAATTTGTGTTAGTGCTTAAGAAGCTAGAAGGGTGAAATACGATGCTGTAGAATATTACATCTAAGTGGTTCCAGTGCTATTTGAACTCTGATTTCATAGAAGCATAGAATGGTTTGGGGTGGAAGGGATCTTAAAGATCATCCAGTTCGACCCCCTTGCCATGGGCAGGGACATCTTCCACTAGACCAGGTTGCTCCAAGCCCCATCCAACCTGGCCTTAAACACTTTCAGGGATGGGGCAGCCACAGCTTCCCTGGGCAACCTGTGCCAGGGCCTCACCACCCTCACAGCCAAGAATGTCTTCCAAATATCCTGTCTAGTCCTGTCCTCTGTCAGTTTGAAGCTGTTTCCACCTTAATCATTTCAAATGGGAATGGAGAGACATTTAAGAAGCCACATTTTCCATGTTACCTTCAATAAACATGTTTGCAGGTTTCCCCAGACAACCTATGCTGCTGTCCTTACATTTTTTGAGCAGCAGATATAGAAATTATGACCAAAGATCAGGCACTGGACTATCTGCAGTTCAGTACTGATAACTTGTTTCCTGTAGTGTTTCCCAGGACAATTTGCTGGCTTTTTTTTTGAACCATTTAAAGCCTTTCTTCCATGGCATAAGACATACCAAGGCTTGATAACACTATTTATATTGGCCCAATTTCTCTGTCAAGCTGACAGAGAAAAATATAGATTAACCATGGGTAAATTCTAAAGAGAGCCTACAAAAGAGGTGGAGAGGGACTTTTGAGCTGGGCATGTACTGACAGGGCAAGGGGGAATGGCTTGAAACTGAAAGAGAGTGCATTTAAATTGGAAGAAATTCTTGGCTGTGAGAGTGATGAGGCCCCGGCACAGGTTGCCCAGAGAAGCTGTGGCTGCCCCATCCCTGGAAGAGTTCAAGGCCAGGTTGGACAGGTCTTGGAGCAAGCTGGTCTGGTGGGAGGTGTCCCTTCCCATGGCAGGGGGCTGGAACTGGATGATCTCTAAAGTCCTTTCCACCCCAAACCATTCTATGATTATGAAATCAAACCCACACCTGAGTCAGGAACCTGCCTGGATGCAAGGTGTTCACTCCATCATGAGGTTTTGAACCATGTCCTTCCAGTACCCACCAAAGTAGGGGGCCTGATGGCGGTGGTGTGAAATCTTGTCCTTTTTTCTGTTCCCAGCAAAAAGTCATGATACCAGAAAGGTTAAGTCAATATGAGCTAAGTCCATGCAGAGGAGAATTGCTCCACATGAAGTGCTCATCAGAGTAAAATGATGACAAATCATTAAAAAAGGTTTAGTTGATGCTGACTTGTAGAGTGCTCATAAAAAAAAAAGAAGAAAAAAAGATTGAGATATTGCTGTGCTAATTCACTCCCCAGGAATTTCCCTTCATGCAACACCAGATTCATGACTAAGACTTCTTTCCCAACTCGTCTGTGCAAACAATCTTGACTGTTAGGGTGATAATTGTTTGCACCAGTGCTTTGTTGTTTTTTTTTTCCTGGAATATGAAGGTGATCAGATTATGAGTGGGAAAAAAATTATGTAAGTAAATAAAATACAAACACACATACTCCCAAAATATCCCCAGGTTCAGAATTGCTAACTGTTCCTCTTGAAGAATTGGAGATGGTATTAAAAGAACTCACACATCTGCAGTGTGTCCAGTCTGCTGTTGGCAATACCTCCTTCTGTTGCTCAGGGGATCTTGATTTCTTTTAGTGAACTTCATAACAAAGACCCTCAGGAGTTTGATGTTCTCTGCTCCAGCCCTATATGACAGCAAAAATAGGTGTCCAATATTTATTATAGTTTATCTACCATAACCTACATACTTTCAGTATCTGAAGACATTTCTACACCCAAATAACTCATTTCACTGGGAATTCCTCATTGATAATGGAATTTATTTTCCTAAAAATGTCATTTTTGCTTAGGTTCTGGTAGTGTCTGATGACTTCATCTCTGATCAGGGCTGTGCAAGATGTTCTACAAATATGGACTAAATGGCATAACTAAAGCAAGTAGTTAAAAATAGTGGGCAAAGAAGATTCATTCTTCTGTATACTGTGTGGAAACGGAAGTACAGAGAAAAATCTCACAAGAGGAACATAGCCAGGAACTGGGCAGGGTTAGGTGGGATATTGGGAAGAAATTCCTGGCTGCGAGGGTGGTGAGGCCCTTGCACAGGTTGCCCGGAGCAGCTGTGGCTGCCCCATCCCTGGAAATGTTCAAGGGCAGGTTGGATGGGGTTTGGAGCAACCTGGTCTAGTGGAAGGTGTCCCTGCCTGTGGCAGGGCATTGGAACTGGATAATCTGTAGGTTTCTTCCTGCTGAAACTATTCTATGATTTTATGACTTTATGATTCTATAAATACAGATCCTGCACTACCTGGAGTGCCATTTCCCTCAAACACAGACACTGTCACTGAGGCAAGGCCTAGAAAACTACTCAGTGGTTAAGTGTACTCACAGGTCACCTTTTTTTTTCTGAATTGGTTTGTATCAGCTAACAGGTTTGTTGCCTGATTCTAAATATTAAGTTTCTCATGCATCATTGAAGTAAAATCTGTGGTAGTGCTATCTTCAGACAAGAATCTTTGAATTCTTAGTATTTTGAGCACTTTATAGACCTCATTGAGTACATTAGCAAAGAAATGGAGATAAAGCCAGCAACAAGAAATCTGACAGTCAAATCTGAGTTGAGGAAAGAGCAGCTGGATTGGTATGACTGTAATTCATTAGTCACCACTTGAGCAGACCGTCAGACGTTTTTTCTCACTGAAGTCACCAGAACACTGAGTACGTGTTCAGTGTTTCAGATTTGTCAAAGCAGAGAGGCCCATGCTAAATCCCCTGCACTTCAAATGGAATTTAAGCTCTGTGCTTACTAAAAATGGACACTTTGAATAGGTTGTAATCTGCAAGCCCTGGAGCAAATGATCAAAAAGTATATAAAATATTCCCTCCTGGCTTGAGCTTCTCATTGAAAATCCCAGTGCCCTTTTCCTAACAAGGTCATCACCCACAGCACAGATTGCAAGGTCGCATTTCTAACTGTGCTAGAGAAAAGCCATTTCCTCTGGGCAACCCATCCAGCACATCCAATGCACAATGGCAAGGCTCTTCCAAGAAGTTATTTCTCCAGTTATAAGACCCTTTGAAGAAAGGCAATGCCCTCCCACCCTGACCAAGTATTCCAGAAGCTGCATTCCAGCAGTTGTCCATAGCATAAGCCAAATATTTATCTAGAGGTCTGAAGTTTGAAATACAGAGAAACAAAAAGGCATGCTGTTGTAGTGACCTTTCCAAATTCCCAGTAAACAGGCTCTGTAAATGACAGAGATGATGTGCATTCACTCCACAACATGTTCGATTACCACTCTGAACAAAAGAAAAATATGGTGTGCGAGTGAACAAGCAAACATGGTCATCTAGGAAGGAGATGTGAAACTCTCAGAAAGGTCCCATGTTCACCATGACACCAGATGCTGAAGGATATAACTTCTCAGTCTGAATGATCAGACAAACTTGAGGTATTCTCAGTTCTTTTTCCAGGATGGGCAAAACAACCAGGCTGTGGATGGATCCTGGGAATTTTAGCCATCTTGGACTTTTGATATCCAGCCTGGGTTTGAAAATGAACAGTAATAAGGGACTTGGATGGGCTTTTGGCATGGAAGACTTCTGGGAGATAAAACTAGGTTGAAAACACTTGGAAAACTCTAGCTACCTTGTCCCATAAATATCTCTCTGACTGCAGGAAATGGGAATTGTCAATGTAACCCTATAATCTATCTACCTGAATAATTCCCAGTTCTGCCTCCCTGATCATCCAGAGTAAAGAAAAGCTAATTTATCTTTAGGAATGAGCCAACTCTATGAATTTTCACCCTCCATTTCACACAGTCTTCCAGCACTGCCCAGGAAATCTTGCACTCACAGTCCCTTCCAGGACACTCCCATGTGCTCCCAAAGACAGACACATGTCCGGGCCACCACAGTGTAAAACATCATCTGGGCTGCAGTATGGAGTTGATGAATCCAAACACTTTTTCTGAAAAGACACAAGCACAAAGTACAAATATACAGTAGCAACAGCTATGCATTGGAAACAGAAATAAGATTCCCCATGGCCCCCATCCTAAGGCTAGCCCTCTCTCCTTATGACAAACACCTTTAGCAAAGTACTTGTGACTTTTGATGCCTGAAAAAGGCTTTAGAGATCAGGCAAATGCCCTTCTTAATCCTGAAACCCTCTTTCAAAGACACTGGCATGATGAAGTTTGTGTGAGTTTGTATTGCTTCCCAAATTTCTATAGAGGAAAGCTAAAACTGTGGCTTGTCCTTATCCTTGGAGTGGGACGTGGCTTTTATGCCATGTGATCATGTCTGCTTTGTCAGAAACCATGGGTTCATCAGAGTCAGCAATGGAAAAGGCAGCTGGGTCGTGGTCCACCAAATGGTAAATGAAGCATGTTTCATAAAATACTGACATTTGAGCAGTTGGGTGAAACCATGTATTTCTAACTGGATAATAGCAGCAGGCGGAAGATCTGGGTAGAAATGTCTGTCTAGGAACATCAAGCATTTTTGTGCTTCTCGCACATTGCACACACTTTCAGCATGTTTGTTATTCAATGCTGCCATGGAATCTTTCTGCACACAAGATGCTTGAGATAAGTTCATCCCAAGATCTGTGAGTCAAGGCAGCTGCAAAACAGTAATTTTCTGTCTCAGGAGGGCATGGTGAAAAAGACCTTTGCAATGAATTATGCTCTTACTACAGAGAGAAATGAATGCATGGAATGATTTAGCCAAGCTGTGTATAGCCGAAGGCTCTGTGCCAAGAAACAAGGGAAGATAGTCAGATCCCTTTTATAGCTTAGCCCCACCCAGCTGGAAAGACACAGGGCAAAGTGGCTGAAATAGCACAGATGGAAAATGCCAAGAGTCGTAGAGAGCAAGAACAGGGAGCAGGGAGAACATCTGAAACAGCGCTTGTGAGGAGTTTTTCTTCCAAGAGAAGGCAAAAGGTACTTTAAGTTGCCACAGCAAATAAGTTTGGGCAAGTAGGCGTATAGATTGGGAGTCCCTGAGACAGAAGCCTGCAAGGACATGAGGCAGCAGCATGCACACATTGTGCTTCAAAGTCTCTATTTCTGCAGAGACATGAAGGGAGATTTGAAGCTGTCCCCACTGGTAGCTGATCTTTGTTGCAGTTAGTTTAACCCTTGGGACAAGGAGGGACTTGTAAAGGACCTGGTGGGAAGTCATAGAAAAGGCTGTCACGATGCTTGTTCCTCATGGAGAGGCAGAAAATGCAACACTGAACATGTTAGCGGCCACCAGGGCAGTGACAAGAAGTTGTGTTAATATCTGTAGGACTGACAGGAGGTGTTTAGATTAAATACCAAATACTGTGGCTCTTTATAAGGATGCATTACCTAAAAGGCTCAAGGCAGTGAAGAGCACAAAGTCCAGGCTGCAGTTTTGGATGTTCATTTCACTGTCCAAAACCCTCAGGTTCTGCAGATCTCTGTGTTTCTCCCTGTTTTGCTTGAGCTTCTTTCTACCTACTGGCCTCCTATGACCAACCCTTGCTTAATTCAGGGTATCTGTTGGTCCCTAACCATCAACAACAAGTTCCCAGCCATCCTGTAGCCCCTTGGTGCCCAGGCTACAGTATTTCTGTCCCAGTTACCTGTTCTGCAGACAATGTGTGAGGGACCAGCACATTCATGGCTTATAGCTGAAGCCCCATAAGTATTGAGTTGTTCCACGTGTCTCAGAAAACTTTTCCTGTAATCTAACGGCATAAACCCCTGCTTGGATGAAATTCCCAGTATCATAGTTTAACTGAATACATTTATTAGTGAACTTAAAATTCCTATCTCACAACCTTTGCAATTAATAAACACCCAAAAAACATATTTTTACAGAGACTGAAAAAAAGAAACAGTTTGAGGACCATTAATATGTTTTTTGTTCACTGCAATATGCATTTGAAAGGGGGTAGTTTTTTCCTTATGAACAGGGACAAATTAGGTATGAAAAATACAGAAAAGTTCATTAAAAGGGAGAGCAAATAGCACAACAAATGTGTTCATGTGGTTGAAGCACTTGACTGGAGGTCAAAGGGTCTGATTTTGATTCCAGCTCTGCCACGGAGTAGTCTGTGGTCTTGGCTAAGATGCTTTGCCAGATCTGGACTAAATACATTAGTAACTGTCTGTCACTGTTGTGATGGACATGATAGACAGAACTGCTGCTCAACTACTGTCTAGACCTGAGGATACTACATTCCTGCTAGTTGGCACTAACATGTTAATATCTTCCAGCCAAGGCTTTGATTCGACTTTACATCAAAGCCCTAAAGACAAGTCTTAGGTTGGTACCTTCTGCTACCTGATTCTACAGAGAAGCTCTGAGCCTGAGCTGATACACCCTGCACAAGGGACAGCTAGGTGACCATGTTCATGTATGGATGGGTACTTCTTCACACAAGTGACCCAGGATCTTGTTCTTGCTCCATTGGATATGAGGAAGAGACTTGATTTGATACACTGACATATCCAAGACTTCTCTCACTCTTTCCTGGGACACAAGCTGTCAAGATCCTTACTGTCACGGGATGGAAAATATTCTCTGAATGGAAATTTTGGGCAATGGAATCTAGCAGCAAGGATACAAAGCCTGGTGCTGAAGCAGGAGGGTCATGTCTTGGCTAGAGGTGTTTAAAGCATGTTTCCATTTTCTGACCTAGCTAGTGAAAGGTCTTTGTTTCTCCAACTTTGGAGATCTCTTCTCTGTCTCAAGGAAGGCAGCACCTTGCACCCTGCAGACCTGAGGATTTCATCATGTGGCAAGGGGCAAAAAAAGCCATATTCTACAACAGTCACCAAATTCTTTTAAAAGTAGAACCTGAAGTCCTCAGAAGTACACACTTGCCCAGATCCTATTGATTTCCATTGTATTTTGGTGCCTCTTGAACCTACTCAGCACATCAGCTGTAAAGATACATCAAATGCCCCCTTTGTCTGGTGTACATAGAATGCTCTTTGGGAAAAGTTAATCTCTTACCAAATGTTTACTCAGTGTTAGTAGCAGCTGCTAGAGTGCAACCTGCATCTGTTGGTAACGCAGCTGATGACTGAGAGCAACCCTACTGAGAAGGGCTAGGGGGTAGTGGTGGATGAAAGGCTGGAGATGACACAGCAATATGTGGCTGAAGACCAAACAGTCAACCATACCCTGGGCTGGAACACCAGAAGTGTGACCAGCAACACGAGGGATGGGATTCTGCCCCTCTGCCCCGCTCAGGTGAGATGCCACCTGCAGAGCTGCCTCCAGCCCTGTGGTCTCCAACATCAGAAGGACATGGAGCCACTGGAGTGAGTTCAGAGGAGGCCACAGAGATGCTCTGAGGGCTGGAGCTCCTCTGCTCTGGAGACAGGCTGGGAGAGCTGGGGGTGTTCAGCCTGGAGGAGGTTCCAGGGAGACTTCAGAGCCCCTGCCAGTGCCTAAAGGGGACTTTTAAGAAAGATGGGGGCAAACTTTATGGTAGGGTCTGTTGAAATAAAGCAAGGGGTATTGATTTTAAACCAAAAGAGGGTAGATTTAGACTAAACGCAAGGAAAACATTTTTTACTGTGAGGGTGATGAAACAGTGGCACAGATTGCCCAGTGAGGTGGCAAATGCCCCATCCCTGGCAATATCCAAGGCCAGGTAGGACAAGGCTCTGAACAAACTGGTCAAGTGGAAGGTGTCCCTGACCATGGCAGAGTGTTGGACTAGATGACCTTTAAAGGTCACTTCCCACCAAGCTATTCTATAATTCTATTATGTCATCGGGAGTCTCTATGCACATGCCACAAGCCCTTAGAGAAGAGCTGTCAGAACAATCAGAGGTGTTTTGTGAAGGACTTAGCTGCATAACTCCCCTGTCTGTCATGTTTCCCCTTTCAGATTTGTAAGATGTATTCTTGCCCTGAGGGCTTTCTGGATGTAAGTTTTGGGTCTTCACTTGCCTTGAAGCTTTCACTCTCTTTGAGGTTCTGCAGTCAGTAGCAGGAGGAGTTTTCTTCCTAAAAGCAACTTTCACACACACCATGATGAGCCTTTTGGGTTAGCTGTCACTAACATTCTCAGACCACAGAAAAATATCATCATTTGGTGGCTCCAGGGATGACTGGAGGATATAAAAGGAGAAAGGGTGGAGCTAGGGGAGATCCCAGAGGACAGAGAGTAGCCTGTTCCCACACAAGGACTGGAGGGTGTGATGCCAATCCCAGTCATTTGCTCATGGTAAACCAAGGGCATGTTAACAGAAGTCAACAACATGAATTAAACTGGGTGGTTGGGAGAAGAGCCATTTCCAGAGATGGCATCAGCCACAGATGAGGTCCTAATGGGACCAATATGTTGAGAACTTTGTAGACTAAAAATCCTGTATCAGTGTTCCAAGCACTGGGGTTCTTTTGTTCTCTGAACAAAAATCCACCACAATCATAAGCTGAGGTGTTAGTCATCATCTGTAGAAATGAAAGCTGTCAAGGCAGCAGTTGCCTTGGTCAGAGATGTTTCTTATTTGAAATGGTCCCATATAGAGAAATTTTGAACCAGAAATGCAGGGAAGCCAAGAGAGAATGAGACATTAAACCACCACAAGGGATAAAAGGGAGAATATTTCAATATGTAAACAGCCAGAAATCTCCCAGATAGCAGAGTTGAATATTAACTCAGAGCAAGAGGACAATGGCCAGTGAGGACACAGAGTAAGAGGGATTGAAGCTGAATTAGTTTTGCTGTCTGCGCTAGGTTTTACATGCAAGTGGATTGAAAGATCAACAAATAGGCATTTCCTGACTGAACCCTCATTGTTCAGCCACTGCTGGTTTTATTTTAGTGTAGAATTGATATTAATTACTTGCAGAGCACCACAGATGTATCATAGACCTCCAGGAAGCAAGGCATGGGATCAAAACTTGGGAAACTGGCATCCAACTCCTTCCTGCACTGTCTCACCTCACAAAGCTTTTGGCCAGACTGCTTAACTGGCTCTGAGACTTTGCTCCCCTACAACAAAGACAAAAACTTGCCCTGGTCTCTCTTGCTTGCTGAAATATAAGCTCCTCGTGCCAACACTACTGAAGGGGTGCCTTGGGTTTGCCCAGGTCTCCCACCTTCCTGGGAAGTAGTTAATTTTGCAAGGGCTCAACATGCTGAAAGAAAGCAAAGGTTTGGGTCACTGAGCAAGTGATTCTGCTGACTTGAAGGTGGCCGGAGACCTTTCCAAGCTCTTTTACAAGCAGGTTAAGGGCATAAGGATGACTGTGTTGAATCAGATGAGGTCTGTTCCCTTTCCCCATTCCTTCTGGGGTGGAAGGGTGGGAAAGAAGCATACAAACAGCACCAGTGAGTAGTGATACTGCCCCAATAACTCCTCTGTGCCTACAGAGTTGTGGCTTAGGGACTTGTGAAGCCCCAGGTTATACATTTGTGTATGAATACAAATATCAGAATACTCCTATGAATATTTCATCTCTTAAACAGTGGTCTTTAGGATTGGTGTAAATGCTCAGTATTCATAATACCTGCTGACAAGGATGTCCATAACTAGGCTCCAGATTTTGTGAAAAGTCAGAATCTTGACTCTTTTATAAGCCTACTGCCCAGTAAAATCATTTGATGACCCTAATTATGCCATTACTAGAAACAATATGTAATTATTCTCTATGACCTGGAGTACCTGTTTTGTAGAGATATTTATTGTGTCTGTCTCATGTAATCTCTTATGAGGCTGGACAGTCATAGTCTGTTCATACATTTCTGAAAATAACATTCTTCATTCCGATCCTTTGAAATCTTTTCTAATTCTGCTATTTCTTTGATGAGGAGTAAAGCTCAGAGAGCAAAAGACCTTTCAAGACTTGTATACTCTGTGGTTTCTTAAGTGACATCATCCTGTAGTTCTCTATCCCTTCCCAAGTAATGACTTCCACATGATAGCTTTTCCTGAATGTTCTTTAGCCATAAATGAGTGTTCAGTTGACATTTTCATAGAAGTAATTTTGTATGATCCCAACATTTCTTTACTGAGTGCTAGAGTGTTTCAGAGAGACCTTCTCTTCGAGGAGAAAATGGTTGTTTATGTTAATCTACACAACATAGTCTTTACTGCCTTTCTCTTTTATCCCTCAGCCACTCCTTTTACAGAATTTGGTGTGTAATGGAATACAACTCATGGTTTTGGCAGTTTCCTTTAGTTACTAGAAATACCAGCTTATGTGATACCTACCAGTCCCTCTACTGCATTTTTCTGCCTCTGGCATTGGTCAGCAGTGACTGGAGTAGGGGAGTGTGATCAAACTCCTCTCTGCTTGCAACACCTGGCTTCGTGAGCAGGTACTGGAACAAGGGCAATTCCACAGCAAAGTAACAAACTGAAGCACTTTTTAATCGTGCTTTTCTGTCCTGCCCAGGACTTACCTATAGAATCAGAGACAGGTTCAGATTGCAATGGACCTTAAAAATCATCTTGTTTCAATCCCCCCGCCATGGGCAGGGACACCTTCCCTAGATCAGGTTGCTCCAAGCCCCATCCAACCTGGCCTTGAACACTTCCAGGGATGGGGGAGCCACAATTTTTCCATACAATCAACCTATTCTTATCATGCATTAGAAGAAATTTCACCTCCTTTATTACCACAATAAACAACAGTCTTCCAGGTGAATCACAAAGAAAGCCCTTACTGGCAGGCAGGGAGGCAGATTATTTCTTAATTGCATCGCTGTAAAGACTTCAGTTACAACCATTTCCTAAGTGTGGAAATAAACACTTTACCTGGGTTGCTCCAGCATTTAAGGACCTCCTACCAGGTCTGACTTACAGACCAAGAAAATGGTATTCCTGCTAGGTACGATTAAAACAAAAGAAGTATCTTGTTTTAGTCTTCCTAAATGTCTCAAAAGTCACAAATAAGCAAACAAGAAAAAAAACCCCACCCAGTCATATAAAACTATATGTCTTCTCATCCATGCTCCTATGTGAAACAGCCGGGAGCAGCTTGTTAAGAGACACCAACTTATGATCAGCCTAATCTCCTTCACAGAGAGTGAATAACAGGTGAAAACACGAGTGCTTCTCACAACAGCCCCCCTGTCAACGGACAGCAAACAAGGGCAACACTGGAAAAGAAATCTGCTTCCCCTTCTGTTCTTCATAAAAACCCCTACTGCCTAAATAGAGCTGGTAAAGCTCGTTCAAGGTATCTTGACAGGTCGATTTATTGTTAGTCTTTTTCTAGCTAAAGGGTCCAAAGCAAAAAAGAATAATTTTGGGGATTTGGCCTGAAGTTTATTTCCAGGTATTCAGGGAAATTTATCATTCCCATCCTCTCTTTGGTGTGTATGGTATGGATAGCTCCCTTCCAGCTGAGTTTGGGAGCAATAAGCTTTGTTGACCATAACCAGAGGAACCACTTCATCAATATGAAGCTTGACTTGAATCACCTTAAACTGCCCAGTAGCAGTCATGTCAAGGATCTGATAACGTTTTTATGCACCAGGGCTACTCTTTGAACTTTGTGGGGTAGCAGTCACCCCAGAGCAGTGGCATGGATTGTGTTAGGACTTGGGGACCACTGACCCACCCATCCCCTCAGAGGCCTTCTCATGAACCTCAGTAGATACCAGGACATGACTGTCCCCATCCTAATATGAAATCTAATAGACAGTTGGATTATTTGAGATATACAAGCCAAGGAAAGCAAAGCTTTTGCTGTGGGAGGACTGTTTCAGAGTAGCTGGAGGTCATATCAGAGGTAAGGAACATAAACCAACCCAAATCTGCCTTTTGAATGACTAATCGGGCTGAGCCACAACTGAAGATCAGATGGTGTCTCATCTGCAGCCAGACTCTGCTATCACACTCCACTGGTGCTAAAAATTAATAATGTGATAATCACCTCTCCAGAGGAGAAACTATTCACAGTGTAAAATGTGCATCTCACTTTTTGAAATGCCAGGAGTACTACAAACACAAGAAATTATAAAGCCCAGTTTCCCAATGAACTGGAGCTCTTGGTTGACTCCTTTGGTGCCTGTAAAGCTGGTGGGTTCTAACTCACGTTTTTCTTGCTTTGGAGTCATTTATAATGTTCTGTCTCTTACCGCATTCTCAGATGAGCATTTGGAAGATGTCTCTCCTGCCCATCTGATGGGAACATGACACAGCTGAGACATGGAACAGACACAAACACCCACTCACAACGCACAAAAGACTTCTTTTGGGGGATTGTACATGGTCAGAATGATTTACACCGAAATGCAAAGGAATTAAAGAAAGTTTATAATTTCCAGGACTTTGGAGCTATCTCGAACCTTTGAGATCTGGGTTGTACAATTCAGGCCAAAAACCTGCACTAAACGGTTTCTGGATAAAGCTTTTTTTTTTTTTTTTTTTTTTTTTTTTTTTTTTTTTTTTTTTTTTTTTTTTAATCTAACAGGCATTATCTTATGGAACAAACAATAAACTGGGATTCAATAGATCAGCATTTAGTATCTAATCTTCCATTTCATTTTGTGTTGCTTAATTAATTCTGTGCTTCAGTTCCCTCTGAGCAAAATATAAAAGACAATACTTCACTCTTTCACATTATTGTAACTATTAAATATTTGTAGAGTCATTCAGATACCACAGTGGTGAGAACTATGGAAAAATCTCTACATAAATCAGAATTGTTTATGTTTCTGCTGATAGCAGATATATCACAGAGATTTTCTTATATAAGTGGGGGAGGTGCTGGCGCAGGGTTGGTTTGTGTTCTTTTTTTATAAAAACCCCAAGTGTGGAGTAGATGCTCAGATGTATTACACACTGAAAAAAACCCTTAAGCTCGGCATCATCATAGTACAAAAAATGGAACAAATACTTATTAGCAGCCGTGTCATTCTTCACATCTTCAAAGCACTTTACAAATATCTGCCAGGAAGCTGACTTTCCACTCTGATGTTCAGATTCCCAGGGTATTGCTTCTATTTTGGTGAATTGTTTGTTACGACAGCATGACCTTCCTGAAAGAATAGCTTCAACGTTTGAGAACCCATTCCTAGCAGAGCTACATCTGAAACGGCATTTTTAAGTGGCTCATCTAAAATATATATAAAAGCATGTGTCAATAATCCCATTATTTCTTACAAACTGACAAGATGTTGTTCTTAGAGGGAAGAATGAACCAAGACTTTCTCCTCCAATGCCCAGTAAGGAGGTTGAAGGAATGCCTTCATGGAAGGAACTGGGATTTAAGACCATAAACACAGTTTTTGAGGGCAGAAAAGATAAAAGTTGAAATGGCATGTGCTAAGGAGACCATCCTCCTGTAATTCCCATCTTCAGAGGTGATGAAGAGCACAGAGAGCTGTGGCGTTGCTCCTGGGACAGTGAACTGAGAATAGAAAGCTGAGCTTTGGATGAGATGCTTGGAGGACTTGGCCTTGGTCTTGGGCAGTTAAAGTCAGTGGTCATAGGAAGGAGTCCTCTGCAAATCATTTCTCCTGGAGAGCTACGAAATAGACTTGCCTGAGGAACCGAGACCCCAGAATTCAGTCTAAGGACTTCAAGGCATGGCCCCTCCAAGCTCAGGGTTGGGAATACACCTTTTACTGTAAGTGAGCAATACAGCATGGCTAGCATGGGCTTTGGGGCTGGTTCCTAGGGCAGTGGGATTGTGCGAGTTGGCATCTATGTGTAGCAGAAGGATCTGTTTGCCAGACCCTTCTTTATAAATCCTGTAGTGAATGTGTTCCGGAGGGCTTCAAGACGGTGCAATGAAAACCAACTGCTCAGACAAAGTCTCAGTAAAGGGTCCAGCTAAGGGAAAAGCTGTAAAATGAACCCAGACTTACTCTGACAGCAGAAATCACCTGCATAACCTCAGTCTGGAGGAAACCATGGGCTTCTTTCACTTGCAATCTTAGATTCAAGGTAAAACTTGGTCATTGAAAAGGAGGGAGGAAGGCAGAAAAGAAGAAACTGCTCACTTGAGTTTTCCACTGTGAAGTTCTGTGTTGGAAACTGAGGAGTTAAAACTTCCACAGGCAATAATGGATTTGATTTACAGCCCTGGAAAGAACTCAGGTTAATGTGATGACAAGACATATAGACCCTAAGCAAGAGAATCACAAACCTATGCTCCTATAGCTATAAATAAGAAAATGTATTGGGTGATAAGATGAAGGGTTTTAAGTGTAGTAGTATGATTTTATAGTTTAAGTTAAGAATTTAGATGTTATAATACAAGTATATGGGTGTATGTGACTTAGGAAATAATTGGTTGAAAATAGACGCATTGCAGTAAAAGTTACCAAAGGTGATAGGTTATCAAGTCAAAACAAAGTTTCGTGTTAATTGCTCATTGGATCAGAAAGTTATAAATTGCTATGTAACCTTGAAACCCATGACTGTCCCTCATTACGGTGACTTGTTACTTAACTCCACGGCCTCTGAGACTGATGCCTTGTTATTTTAAGTAATAAATCGTGCGTAACCGTGATAGTCCCATCTCTTTAATCAAAGCTCTGACGCAAAAGAAGCAAGGAAGTAAAAAAGCCAGCAGAGAGAAAAGTTACAGTTCTGCAGTGATTTGGTTTTCTGCTTCTGTCTCCTCATCTAAGCATTAAACTTCACTTTTTCTTGTGAGCGAACACATCCCAGCGGCATGGGCACTGAAATCCACTACCAAGGCAGAACAGCCTTGCTGTAGCCTCCTCTAGCATGATGCAGTGCAGCAACAAGCAGTGTAACCACATCAGCTTGGAGAAATAAACATTAGACTAAAGATTATTTAATGACTGTTTCTAATTAAGTAATTTGCTGACCAAGGTCGGCAGCACAGGCTCCCAAGTACCATGAAGACCTAGAGGACTGTGGTCTGCAAGAAGTGTAAATCAGGGGAATTTCTTTGAAGTCCAGATGTTCTGCCAATTTATACCCAGATAAGGATGTGAACCTTTGAGTCTGTCACTTGCTTCCGCTGGAAAAAGGGCAGGCCCAGGTTTTGTTACTAAAAGAGATCAAAGAGGTCAGTGTCTTGGAATCAGGGGAAGAGGGAAAGACAGTCCTTAAAGATTTCCTGCTTCTTCTGTAGGAGAAGTGAAGAAACAGCCAAACAGAAGAAGCAAGTAACAGGGTTCCTGGTATAACCAAGTTTCCTTTTAAACATCTTTCTCCATCTGGGATGTGTATAATTACTATCTTCCGCTTCAAGCCACAAATAAAAGGCACTGTAAACATTTTAGAAGGGCCTGGATTTGTCCTACCTAAATATAGGCAATGAGCTGTGCTTTCCATGTTACAAGCACGTCATTTTAGGCGCTGTCTCTTACTAATAGAGCATGTATACTTTCTATGCCACTAAGCCAGAGGAGCAGTGGCTGAGACCTGGTCTAAGGTTGGTGTTTGTGGTTTATGGCTATCGCTGTCTAGAGTCAATGGTTTGCTTTGAACCTGCCCAGCCTTGACTCTGCTCTGAACTGTGTGTCTTCAAGTCCTAGTAAGCCCAGAAAGTCCTGGGCTGCATCAAAATCAGCGTGAGCAGCAATACAAGGGAGGGAATTCTGCTCCTCTGCCCCACTTGGCTAAGACGCCACCTGCAGAGCTGCCTCCAGCTCTGGGGTCCTGCAGCGGGTTTGGTTCACCAACTGGGCAGAAACACCAATTTAGTGTAGTGGTTTGATCACATCTATTTCACTCTGTGGGATAAGAATTAGAAGAAATGCAAAGCAGGGCTAAAACTTTAAAGAATATAAAGAAGTTTATTACTAACAGAGTTAAAAGTAACAAGAAATAATAAGAAGTTAAAGCAAAACCCCCTTCCCCACCCCCCCCTTTCCCTCCAGCACTCCCCCCTCCTTTTACCACCTCGCACAAAGGGTAACAATTTTGGTCAGTGTTGCAGTCTTTAAAAGTCTCTTTCTTATGCTTAGTGAAAAAGGGTTCCCTTCTGCTGTGGAAATCCTTCACAACTCAGTAGTCTGCCTGGAAACTCTCTACTGAAGTGAAGTAACTCTCCCAAGAAAATTCCACAGTATACTGCAATCATGAACCATCACGTGGGGTTACAAGTCCTTTAAAGATGAATTCTTCCAGCCTAAACACAACGGTTCTCTGCTTTCAGTCTCTTTTAAACATGAATTATTCCAGCTTAAACACAAAGGCTCTCTGCTTCTCCACAACCTCTAAAAGCTGCTTCACAACTACATAGCCTGGCATAGGCATCTTCTTACATCTTCACAGGCTGCAACATAAATTCTCACAGGCATGGATTTTCATCTCCCCATACTTTGAAATGGTTTAAAGAGTTCAGTCCTCCGCAGCTGCTAGAAGGGGTTTTTAAGATTCGCGCTGGAATGCACACATCCTTTTCTCCCACTGCCATCTTGGCATCGTCTCACGTAACTTACTTTCTCTTTCTTCCTGACTGTGCAGCCGCCACGTTCTTCTCCCTCACGGGCTGTGCTGATGTTCAGTTTGGTGCGAGCTGTGCAGGCTGCAAAAAGGAGGCTACACTGGTCCTGCTGGGTCTGCGCAGGCTGCCTGAAGGGGGAGAGGAAGCCCGTCGGGTTCCTAGAAGCCAAGCTGGATAAATTTGGCTATGGGGCAGTCTATGGGTAGTTTAGCTGCCCACACCTCTGAGGGAAGGGAGAGGGGTGAGGGCATGGGGGATGGGCAGGCAGGAGCCCGGGCTGGGCCCGAGCCAGGCTCAGAGGCATCCCCCTTTCTCCGTCAGGAGCGGGAACAAAAGGAACTTCCCGCCCTTGCACGGGGTTTAAATAAGCAAAATTCGCAAAAGCATATTGGCGTAAATGCTTGTCATTTAACTCAGTTTCAACCCATTACAGATCCCCAACATCAGAAGGACATGGAGCTACTGGAGTGAGTCTAGAGGAGGCCACAGAGATGCTCCAAGGACTGGAGCCCCTCTGATCTGGAGAGAGGCTGGAAGAGCTGAGGGTGTTCAGCCTGGGGGAGAGAAGGCTTTAGGAAGACCTCAGAGCCCCTACCAGTGCCTAAAGGGGCTTCAAGAGAGCTGGAGAGAGACTTTAGACAAGGGCCTGGAGTGATAGGACAAGGGGGAATGGCTTCCAATTGCCAGAGGGAGGGGCTAGATGGGATATTGGGCAGAAATTCTTGGCTATGAGGGTGGTGAGACCCAGGCACAGGTTGTTCAGAGAAGCTGTGGCAGCCCCATCCCTGGAACTGTCCAAGGGCGGGTTCGACAGTTCTTGGAGCAACCAGGTCTAGTTGGAGGTGTCCCTGCCCAAGGCAGGGAGTGGAACTGGATGGTCGTGAAGGTCCCTTCCAACCCAACTTGGCAGTGCTGGTTTTACAGTTGGACTGGAAGATCATAACAGCCTTTTCTAACCTAAATGATTCTATGATTCTGTGTGTGTTTCCATTCAGGCTGTGCTGATCCCACCAGCAGTGTGTGGCAGTGAGATGAAAACACAAATGTTTCAAATGCTCTGGGTGGTAGATCAGGCCATTGGGGGTTGTTTGGAGGTACAAAGCTTTTTGAACCAGTGTTGGAAGACTGCATGACTGATTCTTCTCCTGGATCAACTTCAAGCCTTAACAGAGCCAGAGGGGTAGGGGAAAATGAATGAGGATGGGCAAGCCAGATTTGAAGGCTTAAGTACCTCTCTGGCATAATTTTCTTCAGTACAGTCTGTAGTAAACATTTATTTAGGAGTGCATTGATACACACAGACAGATGCTTTAAGACTTGATGTCCTGTTCACGTTCGCAGCTATGATGGGACAAAGTACAAACGTGATTTAGTGGTTATTTCCCTGCATATCAAATTGTGTGTGTCATCACCTCATCTCAGCCCCTTCTGATGACTCACATGGTCACTCTCCCACCACAAGTGTGGTACAGAGAAAATTTTACATCCTGTTAGTCCAGTATGGCAAAGCAAGGCTGGTTGCTGTGTCCCAGGAGAACAGGAACACTCACATGGGAGCTCCTGTGCTCATAGTACCAGATCCTCCTTTCTCAGACATGTATTACTAAGTTGTGTTCCTAGTCAGTTCAGACTCTTACATGGTTTCTTGAACTAGGCTTCAATAAACTCATCCTGGTGTGGGTAGCCTGCCCTGATGGACCCAACAAGTGTAAGAAAGGAAATAATTCTTCATCCCTGGTGGAATATTATAAGATATACATAAGTGTCATGTCTATAGAGACAAAAACGGGATGATAGAATTTAAGATTAATTGGAGAAAAAGTATCAAAGAAGATAATGTATTGGTGAGTCATGCTCTAGACTTGGCAGTTTTGATGGGTTGGACTTCTTGTCAAACTGTCTACTGATCCACAGTCTGCACTCCTTGGAGAACATGCTAGTGATTGCCCACAAATGTTCATCGATGGGATGAGCAATGCTGAGTCTGTGACAAAAATGGAGAAGCTGTTGGCAGCTCTGTTGGCCACAGCTGAAAAGTGCTGCAGCTCTTGCAGCATGTACACATTGGGTGAGTTCTTGGGAGAAATGAGTAAAAGGTGATGCTGTCTGTCTGGTTTATTGGTGTTTGTTTCCTAGAGACCTACTCAGTCCTTTGGGGGAACACTGGGATTAACAGGAATTTTGCCTGTAGGCTCAAGTGCTCTATGTTACCCCCTTTGTGTGCTGACATGCCAGAAGCTTATCCTGCAAACCTCTAGAGAAATATGAGACACCTTCTTTACATCCTCTTTGTTTAGAAATTTGGGGTTACTTTCTATTTAGTGTGGTATTCTTCTACCTTAGACTTCTCCATACACATAAAAGGTTCTGCCATGGAGGTAATGAAAGAGCAGAATGTCCTCTTTGAGCTAGAGGAGCACTCAAGCTTATTTTAGGACAGCATATTTACTGCAAGTGAAAGGAAATGATCTGATGTGGCATACAGCACTTCTGTACCAGCAGAGAGTTTGATGGTCGTTGTTACATAATTTGCTTTTTGGAAAAGAAGATTGCCCTCTAAACCAAGACAATAATAATAATGGTAAGAAATCTGAAGGTAGTCTAAACCAACAGACTCCTTTCAGCATCACAATTTGCTGTGCAAGGGCATGCAGGGAGCAGAATAGGTGGCACATATATCAAAATAACAACACCAGCCAGCTTTATTAGGTAGGTTGAATAGGGGAAAAGTATGTGACTTTTTCCCCTCACAATGATTGTCAAAGGGAATGCATGTTTAACCAGATCCTAAATGTCTCACAGTATTTTCAGGTAGCTGAAGGATTAACACAACATAAAGACTCCTCTCCTCACCAAAGTGCAGGGAGCTGTGTCTTGCAAAAACCCGTATGCTAAAGATTCAAAAAGCTCTCCCAGACATTTGTTGTGACTATGACTATCAAAATCACATCACTGTTATGTGAGCAGAGGGAGGGGCTGCGAACTCAAACATAGCTGCTTGTTGCCTGAAAAAGTGTTGGACCCTGAGAGTTTGATAAATTTTATTGGAGGGATTTTTTTAATCCAAAACCCAAAATCCAAAACAGGGGTGAATGGGACAACTTCAAAATAACTGCAGCCTCTGCCTGTATGTATTTAAGCAATTTCATATGGGGACAATATTACTTCATACAAGGACATAAAAAATTTAGTAATTCTTAGCTAAAATATCTCAAGCAGTAAAGCCTGTAGAAATTCCTAGGATTCAAGCTGACTTAAAGAAGAAATTAATAATACTCAAATACTGGAGACAGAAAGGTTAGGCTAGTCAAGAGAAAATAGTTCTAAATCAGCGAAGGTTGTTTACTTCCTTCACATTCTTGTCTTGAAGAGGCTTGTGGAGTGAGCTGCGAGCTTAACATCAGCAACTGCAGATAAATGCCATCAGAGGCTGATGCTCTGGAGGAAAGATCAGCTGTATTTCACAAAGCAAAAACAAACAGCAGTGATAACAACAAAACTGCCAGGAACAGGACTTCCACACAAAGGAAAGTTCTGACAGATCCTCAATCTGTCACCTATTCTTTCACTTTGAAAGAATATATTTTGGAAGGGAGGGGAAATACCACTTGGGTATTGGACTATGAGGAAGCTGTGGTATATTTGTTTCCCTACCTGACTTTTGGTCTTGTTAAAGGCTTATGTTGCTCACCTGGGTGGATCTGCTATAAGCCATCTGTTTATGGACTGGTTAATACCAGTATGTTTGTTGGTTGTAAAAGCCCCAGTTCTGCTTTGCTTATCTCATTGCACCAGGAGCTGAGCCAGCTCCTGAGACAGGATCACTGAGCAGGACAGCAGTGGTACTCATTCCCAGCGATTGCCAGATAGCTAATTGTCTGATAGCTTTTTGCCTCTAAAAATCCTTGTTGTTGCCAGGTTAGAAGAGGAGGCAAACAAGGGTGTTAATTCTGAGAAACTATTTTTTCAGTATCTGGTGGTCTCCAGGCCAGAGAGGTGCCTTACTTTTCCAGGCTTCAGTGGGACTCCTTTAGGAGAAAGATATCCTCTTGCTCAGAAACAACCTTTTTTTTCCCCCTTCACTCTTCTTCTGCATATTCTCATGGGGTTAGTTGATCACCCCATGGGTGTGGTAGAAAAGGCCAGACTGATAACTGTGCATACCAGGACACATATTCAGAATAATATTCTAATATTTGAGGCAAATGAATTGGAAACATATGTATCTCCACAGAACCAAAAGCCAAAGAAAAGCTGTTTATCTGCTGGATTTTATGAACTAATACTGACAAAGAAATCAGTTGTGAATAAACACTGTTGAAAAAAATGAAGTGCTAATTCAGCGTTGTCCTTAGAAATGCCCTTTCTTCTCCAATGCAACTATCTAAATGGCACCTACCTCCGAGCAGGCAGATGGCAAGGTTGCTATATTCATGCAGCTGCCTGCTGGTCCCAGGAGTGTGTGGAAGTCCCCACAGGTATCTTGGTTTGAAAGACAGGTGTCGGCTAAGGAAGGCAGGAGCCTCCCTTGGAATGGAAAATGCAACCCCGTTCCCTCCAAATGATTATAATTTTGAAATTAAGAGGCTTTCAGGCAAAGATATGAGGAATAGGAATAACAGTTCTTTACTTATATATATATATAAAGAGGCAAACAAACAAC
>VZTE01000301.1:56828-90157 GCA_013397775.1 Eulacestoma nigropectus
TGGCGGCTTGGGATCCCGGGAAGAGAAAGAAAATTATGAAAGAAAAGGGTGTAAGAAAAGCTTGCTCCACAAACCCCCTGGGCAGCCGATCCCGATGGTCAGCCGGACCCTCGGGAACAGCAGGCTGGAACAGCAGAGATTAGCACAAAATCCCAGGTGGCAGACGCGGTGTATCAAACTCTGGAACTGCAGGGGGAACCTCGGGACGTCTCGGCAGGCAGGAGCTACAGTGTAGCAAAGGTTCAAAGCAGTGGCAAAGGAACGGCGGCGGCAGGGCAGCTGCGGCCCAGCTCCCAGCGGGGCAGGGAAAGGCGGGCTTGGGATTCCGGGGTTTTCCCCGAGGCACCGGAGCACATGGTGAAAAGTCCCTCTTTTAGTGAGGTAGGGTGTTAAATGGGGTCCCAGTGCAACTGCTGCTGCTCCAGCAAGCAGAGCCCCCACTCACGGTAGAAAGAAGGCAGCAGAAGGCAGAACTCCACAGCGGCGATGAATTCTCCCCACAGCGACTGCAGCTTCTCTACCCTCTGAACCCCGAGAGAGCAAGAGACGTAGGGGCAGCACCCAACCCCTTTTTCCCAGTTCAAATCTCGCGGCATCTCTGCCCTACGTGAGAAAACCCCAGGTAAAAGTGGGTAGCCAGCTGGACCCTCCCCCTGTGGCCAGGTCTTTTTGTCTTTCTTAAGTACCCAGTCTTTAGTGTCTCTTGGCAACACTAGTATGGGGAAAATTCTTTAAGAAAGAAGAAAAAAAAAAAAAAAAAGAAACAAAAGGAGAACTCCTAAAACCCCAACAGCACTAAATAATGTGAGGATGGTGAGGCCCTGGCACAGGTTGCCCAGAGAAGCTGTGTCTCCCCCATCCCTGGAAGTGTTCAAGGCCAGGTTGGATGGAGCTTAAAGCAGCCTGGTCTAGTGGAAGGTGTCCCTGCCTATGGCAGCGGAGTGGAACTAGATGATCTTTAAGGTCCCTTCCAACCCAAACCAGTCTGGGATTCTATGATTCTGTAATTATATATTGCAAGAACTGAAGTAAGAAAACTAATATGATCATAATTTTAAACACTAGACAAAATTATTTTGCTAATCTTCAAACTAATCCCAAATTTTTACAGAATTTGCCAAATAGTTTCAACAGGAAGCTTTAGAGCAGGAGATGAAGGTAATGATGAAGAGGTAGTATTACAACAGCCCTGCCTTGAAACATTCAGTGGTTTAGTCTGGTTGTGAAAATGGAGACTCAATCTCTGCTTTGACAAAGGACATCACACCCCCTCAAGCTCTTTTGAGCAGCTTATTTTGAGCATCCCTGACTGCTCCATCCTTTCAAGGGGAGAACATCCCACCAATTTTTGAACTTTATTGCAGCAGATTTATTCTTTTTTTTTACTCTTTCATGGTAGTTAGAGTTATAGTGTGTTTGGCTCCAGATGACATATATGAGATAAGGTACTAAGGAAACGTTTGAAGCTAATAAAAACAGCACAAACTCCTCCCAATTCCTCCATCCTGCTAACTTCAAAATATACCAGTTGAACTAGAAGAGACTACTAGGACAGACAAATGTATGGGATATGAAATATTTCGGGGAAAAGCTTCTAAGATGCAAACCAAGCATCTTATGTTAGGAATCATGTTCATTAATCAGGAAAGAATTGTGAACTCATTCTGATCCTCACTACCAGTCCTGGAGGAAGGTCACCACAAACTCAAGGATAGTATGGACCAGTGTGTCCTTGCTTCTGAAATTTTTGAATTCTCTAGTGTTTCAAAAAGGATAAACACTTTGGCGTAGATCACGAATTAGCAGCATGTTTTTTCCCCAGAAGTAAAAAACTGAAAATTATAATCTTAGACTTAAACATTCCTTACATTCCTTATTAAACCTTTTATGTGCAGGAAAAAAACAGGAAAAATGTATCTGTTGTAACATTTAACCAGGGCCATATTTAAGTCAAAATTTAATGCTTTTCTCACAAATACTCTTTTGTGCAAATAGAAGCTTGCCCAGAGGAGCCTGTCCTTTGCGTTATACAGGCAATCAGGTTGAAAAATTAAATTGGTCCACTCTGGTTTTATAATCTATGAATCAAACTCCATCTTACTACTGTGGCTGAGAACAAAGTCATATATGCATGGCAAGCACCACCAGACCCTAAGCAGGTATCTGTCCTTTTCGGAATCCCACTGGTCCAGACCTCTTGGATAGGTAGGCAGAGACATGGTCTTTCAAGCAAAGTAGGGGTTGCCCGGTTGCTTTCAACCATTGCTTAACATAACTAATAAAATATTAATGAAAAAATAGGGCAAAGGTGAAATCCTGAAGAAACCTCAATTCCCAGCATTGCCAAGGAAATCCATGGTCTAAAAGTGGGTGTTTTTCAAGTATAAGTTCCACAGAACTCACTGTCCTATAAGCATCAGAGGACAACAAGCTGTGATAGCAAAGACAAGCAGTTCCAAGAAAGAGCACGACACAAAGGGCTTCCTCTTGCATTAGGCACCACGTCTGGGATTTCAAGGAACTGAAGAGACAGATGAATCAGTTATGCTCAACATTCCCATTCCTGACAAGCCTATGGAGGAGCTTCTGGAGGGTTCTGCAGACCCCTTGGTGTTGAAGTGATGTAAATGAAAATAAAATTTGACCTGCATGTTTCTTCTTTCCTTGTAATGAGAAAAATCAGGAATTAAAGCCAAGAAGAATTAAATATCCTGCATCAAGTTCTACAAAAGTCTGGTTTCCAAATACGAAAACACTGCCTCCACTTTGGCTCAGAGTAGCAGCTCACACACTACACCCTTGGGGCCATGATTCAACCTTCCTGCAATACATTTTTTTTTTTCTGCTGGGAACAGCCTTTAATTTTTTATCACAACTCTGCTACCTGCCTGCATTATTTATATTATTTATACACGTGTGTACCAGATCCTCAGTTTACTAATTTATAGCCAATGAAGGATGCCAAGAGCTGATTCTTAATTTTCAACAAAGTATGTCCTTTTCTGAAAGCTATGACATTGTTCTTAAATTAAGTAAATTAAGTGCTTTTTTTGCCCTGGGGTTGTTTGGTTTTTTTTTTTAATTTTGTTTCAGGGAGGTTGGTAATTTGGGGTCTGTTCTGCTTCCTTGGATGAGACCCACACTCAGAGTGTTAAAGTCTTTGTTCTGGGAAATTCTCACAAGAAGGGGCTGTGTTAGTTGTCTCTTCAATGACAAAACCAGTGGGTTGGTTTTGAGGTCAAAGCTATGTGTGTGCAAGAGGACTTTGTGGTAAGCCAACTCATGCAGAAATCTCTATTTGGCTTGGGATTAAAGAAAATAGTGTTGTTTGTAATAACTTGGAGAAAGATTTCACATTTGCTGGACAACATTAGCTGGAAATGATTTTGTGGGGAATATGAGACTCCTATATTTGACATACTGTTTTTTTCTGCTTGCTTCTAATAAATGTGAGTGTTAATGGCTTGCTTTGTGCCAGCTGGACTTCATAAAATCCTTAAAGGAGGCTGCAGGATGATAAAACCGTGTGTTCAGAACAGCTGAGCTAGGTCCCATAGCGGAAGGAAAGGTCTCTATTTTGCTTTGGGTGGAGTTCTGAGCTGCTGGAGTGGTTGATAGTTGAAAAGGGAGTGAGGTGGATCTGGGATCTCAGTAATCACCTAAATGCTGGAAAAGACCTGCCTTCTCCTGTCAAGTGGCCAAGAGCCTGGAGGAGAGACTTACTCACCAAAAGGCTGCTCTTCCCAGTGCTGGTGAGGTGCTGGGGTGCCAGATTTCTGTGCTCTTGTGGGGCAGTGTGGACCAAGGTTACCACTGGGGCCCAGGGGTCTGTGGCCTGAGGAGTTTGCTCATGAGCCTGCAGTAGCATTCCACAAAGCCTGTGCCCCTGGGAACACGCATCCTTAGGGAATATCCTCTTATGGAAGACAAATTTCATTTCGACAACTTCAGGCTCATGCCAAATATCAGATCAGCTCAGAAACTCCTGTCCAGACAAGGAGAGATCCAGCATGAGCAGGGAAGGAAGGAGCAGCATTGTATTGTTCCCAACATTTCTGCACAGCTAGCAGAGGAGCCAAATGGAGTGTCTTCCCTGTGGGACAGGGAAACTACAGAACTAAGGACAACCCCTGTACAAAGAAGGGACCATGAACAAACCTCTGGGCTTTTGCATAGAGAATGAAATGTGCCATGTTTAAAGTGTTGATCTATCCAGGACTGAAATGAGGTATTCTTGATGCAACTTGATGTGAAAAGGTAATGACAGTGGACAACACTGATGTTCCATATAACACAAAGTGAAGCAAAGAACTTCCATCTGCATATGAAGAATAGCATCAGTTTCCAGAGACAATATTCATAAATTACTAAGCTTAATCAAAGCATATTCCATATTCTGCTATTTCAGTTCTCATTCCCTACTCACTTTCTTAGGGAATACCAGGTCTTGGGAGAGATGTCTTGATCATTTGCAGTTTGATAATCCTACCAGAGCTTTGATGTCACTAAAACCCATGATCAGTTATTCACAGATGACAAAAACACTGCCAAAAAAGGCAAAGGATAAAGGGGAAAATTAATACCATAAGAAAAAAAACTAATACAGTATCAAAACTGAAAGGCACACTTATGTGATGAAGAACATTATGGAAAGCACCAAGGCTGAAGAGACCTGTGAGGTTTCTGCTTAGATGAACACAATCATCTCATGACATCTCAGAATGCATTAATAGGGGAACTAAACACAACAACCAAATTTGGAAACATTCAGGCAAAAGAACCGAGGATCATTAAGGTGTTAAAAATTTGCCTTGCAGCAAAAGTCACAAAGTATCGAGATTGTGTAGCTGTCATAGCTAGGATAAAAAAGTGTATCTTGATCAGATTCTTAGAGTGCTTTGGAAGATGACAGGAGAATTGTCAGTCTTAGGAGAAAATAGAGAATAAGACCTAGAGGATGGAGGTTGGATCTAGATGTGTAACGAGTCATTGGAGCAGCTTAGAGCAGCGAATGTGGTTGAATTTCCATTGCTAACAATTTTCCAAATCACCACAGGATATTTTTCTCCGTTTTGAGCCTGAATTAACTGCCAAAATCCTAATGACCTCTTACACAAGAGGTCAGACAAGATGATCAACCTTGATCTCCTCTGATCTTAGAGCCTATGACTAATGTAATCATGTGTTTGTTCTGTCATTCTCTCTAGAGAAGAAGGACATAGAGTGGACTGTTTTGTTTTGGAAGTATTATTGGAAGGCTTTAGTGTTCTGTACTTATTTTAGAGGAGTGAGGTCAGAAATGTGTTATAGTTGGACTGTTTGGGGGAGTTCTTTATGGGGAGCTTGTTCCATCCTGGCCACTGAGAGGGCTCTGTATTTCATACTTCTTCTATTAGAAAGTGTTGTGGTGCCAGAGGATTGAGATATTCCAAGTCGGAGAGCTGTGGGTGATCTTTTGCCCTTGAACCCTTAAGGAGTGAGTTTATGACTTGGAGTCGTAGGAAACTACTATGTACAGAAAAGGCATTGTCTGATTCCATATCTGATGCCACTTGGTGCTTTGGGTCCCACAGAAAAACAGCCCACTGCTGATTGGAAGACCCGTGTTGCTCCTCTGTTCATCCGCAACTTTTCTTTCATAGAAAATGAGCAATGTACAGCCCACCAATGCTTGCTGAGGAGACAGCATTGGCCCTCTGAACTCCATCAAAGTTCAAAGATGAGCGGCAGGACTTCTTAGTCACTTTTCAAATATTAAGATAGCTCATACTAACACTTGCAACCAGCCAAAGATAACTATCGCACTCAGATATATAGAAGCTGTAACTAATCAAAATTATTTTTAAGGGAAAAATAGTTATTGAGGACAACAGATTATATTCTGATTTTAAAATCATTGCTTTGCAGTGCCTAATGAAGTATGCAAGATCATGCTTGCTGTTAGTTTCTTCTGCAACAAGAAACTATATATAGAGTGTGTATATATATATATATATATATACTATATTCTATCAGAAAATACCAAAAAAAGAAAAGGGCAAAGTTTTGTAAATATACAGCCAAACTTTACTATCATATTGAGCAAAACATCCCATCCCTGGAAGTGTTCAAGGCCAGGTTGGATGGGGCTTGGAGCAACCTGGTCTAGTGGAAGGTGTCCCCATGCATGTGTGGTGGTTTGACTCTGGCTGGATGCCAGGTGCCCACCAAAGCTGCTCTATCACCCCCCTCTACAACTGGAGAGGGGAGAGAAAATATAGAAAATGAGTTGGCATAAGGGAGCGATCCCTCACTGAATCAGCGAAACTGACTGAACTTGCGGATATTAATTGATTTTATTAGCAACAGAATTAGAGCAAGATAATGAGAAGAAAAATAAATCTTAAAAACATCTTCCCTCCACCCTTCCCTCCTTCCTAAGCTCTCCCTCTCTCCCAGTGATGCAGGAAGATGGAATGGGGGTTACAATGAGATGAGCTTTAAGGTCCCTTCCAACCCAAACCATTCTGTGATTCTATAATTCTATGATTGTCATCACTCCCTAGGACACTACAACAGAGCACTGAATTAAGGAGACAGTTGTTACTTTACATGTAAAGAGAGGTGGGACTACGTACCATATGCACAAAAAGGAGTCAGGACCAAAAGTTGTCTGAAGCAATATGTACCTGGGTTTTTAGAACCTTTTTAGGTCTGACCAGAACTAACTGGTCCAAAGTCACAGACAAAGGGATATAATCCCTGTTCATTCATCACAGCCTGTAAACAATAACTGCTGGACTATTTTTGTTAATAAGACCTCAGCTTTCTGTTATGGAGGCTTTGTAATTTATCCAAACCAGAGCATAAGAGCTAAAATCCTGAATTTGAAGAGAGTTTGGCTTCTAATTTTAGATTTTACCTTCTTATTTTTGTGGCCAGCATTAAAAAGAGATAGGAATAGACCATCATTGGCAGCACTTGCGCTTCAAGGAATAGGGTTTAATCTGCCACTTTTTGCTGAACAATCCAACCCACAAAACAGGCAGAGGTTACGCACCAGGAAAGAACTGGTTCACTATTTCTATAACAAATCATCATTTGCCTTCAGGCACTATTCATACGTACAATAAAACTTTCCCTGAAAATCTGGCACTCTGTGTTAGTAAGAAATACAGAGGCTGAGAACACAGAATGAAATTAATTGTTCAATAAAAGGAGCAGAAATCAGAATTAGAACCAAGATTTTTGACCTTTATCATTGTGAGACTGCTCAAGGAAGGGGAAATCCTGCTCCCTTCAATTCATTAGCAAAATGCCAACGTCTTTCCAGAGGGTACACACTTTGATGAACTTAAGGTACTTTTATCCAACCTCCCCAGAACCTTTCAGGTCTCAGAGCAAGTTTTTTTCTAAGATCAATGAAAAAGTGCAGGTTTCCACTTATATTTGCAATTTTTGAAGAAGTTGTTTGGGCTTGAACCCTGTGGAATCTCTGTTATCTGCTGTAGCCAACTGCAGCTGGGGTGCTGACCTCTGTTTTCTGGGGTCTTGAAAGTGCTCAGCCATTCATGATTTTGCATCTTTGAGGAAGGAGGTCTGGTCACAGAAATGATCCTGGCAAGTCTGAGCGGAAACCTAAACCAAAAGATCACATCGAAGCTCAGAGCATCACATTCTTTTGTTCATATAGTCACAGAACCAAAGAATCCCTGAATCATTTGGGTTGGAAGGGACCTTAGAGATCATCTAGTTCCACCCCCCTGCCATGGGCAGGGACACCTTCCACTAGACCAGGTTGCTTCAAGCCTCATCCAACCTGGCCTTGAACACTCCCAGGGATAGGACAGCCAGAGCTTCTATGGACAACCTGTGCCAGGGCCTCACTATCCTCACAGGAAAAAATTCTTCCCAATATCCCATCTAAACCTGTCCTCTAGCAATGGGAAGCTGTGCTCCCCTGTCCTGTCACTCCAGGCCCTTGTCCAAAGTCTCTCTCCAGCTCTCTTGCAGCCCCTTTAGGCACTGCCAGGGACTCTAAGGTATCCCCAGAGCCATCACTTCTCTAGGCTGAATACCCTCAGCTCTCCCAGCCTGTCTCCAGAGCAGAGGTGCTCCAGCCCTTGGAGCATCTCCACGGCCCCCTCTGGACTCACTCCAACAGGTCCAGGTTCTTTTTGGGGGGCCCCAGAGCTAAACAGTGCAATTAGATGTGATTTTTAGAGCTTCAGATCCTCTTGTGCAGTTTAGACCAATATTTAAGCAAATTTTTAAAAATTAATAAAAATAGTTTGCGAAGGAGAGGAGATTTAAAAAGAAATACTGCTCAAAACTACTCCTCAGAGATCTTGCAAAGATCTATTATAATAAATGTATTAATATATTAATAGATCAAAACCAGTCATAATAGATCTTGGGAAGTTCTGTTTTAGTGTATATACATTAATATATTAGTAGATATTCCCAAGATCTGTCAGAAGTGGTTTTGAGCAATATTTGGTTTTAATCTCTCTCCTTTGCAAATCTTTTTTTTTTTTAACAGATATGCTGTGAGACCCATCCTGACACAGTCTGGTGTGCACTCTCTGATGGTGCCAAGAACTGTGTTTCTTGTTTCCTTTCTCCCAGCACACTCCTGTATTTCTGATGAAAGAACTATTATACCTCATGTGACTCAGATTTATTCAGCATGCTGCCAGACCTGGTATGCTGTCAGATTTGTTTATTGGGATTATATCCTTCCAGGCCTTTTATGGAAAATCACGGAAAGCCACTATTTTAGCATGTACATTTTTGGTATCACCAAACCACTGAGTCCCTCCCCTCCATGATAGCTTGTCATATAAAATTCTCTTGTCTTACTCTTTGTTCTGAACCTACCTGGTTTTACCCACATAGATGAGGAAGACTCAGACAAGCTGAAAAATTTTTGCGATATGTTTTACGCTCAGGTTTGTTAGCTTGTATGACATTTCTAAAATTTGGGAGTGCAGAGGTGCAACAAAAAAAGCTGACTGAGAAAGAACAAGTTCTTAAAGTGCCCCGTTTAGGTTGTCCTGCTAGTCAAGAATGACTGTGCTAAGGTAAATGCTTCTGAGTAACGTCAGTAATCACTTCAGCTGTGCAAATCTTTTGAGTGTTGCTCCTTCTGGAAAGAGGCAGTGTTGAGATAAAATCATGATTTATTTTTCAAGAGGGTTACAAGACCTTTTCCCAAACCTACAGCAAGATCTGTGCAGCTCCCTGAGCTAAAGAAGAAGCTCATCCCTCATCCCCTGCACAAGCCCCCCCAGTCACTTGCAGCAATGACCTTTGAGAAGTGGGTTTGAAGAAGGATGGCTCAGGTTTGGCAGCACATCTCCCCTGACCTTTACCAAAATGCTGCTTGTTGTTAAGGTGTCCTCACCATGCGTGTTCCTGCTCTCAGTACAGCTCAGCTGTGCAGCGAAATGCACCTGCTGGAATCTCTCCCCTGCTGGAGTGTCTGAGCAGAGTCGTGCTCTTGCACATTAAGAACATGCACAAACCAAGTACCAGAGCTAAGCTGACAAATCTTAATCACTCACTCGATTATATATAACTGCTAGCCTAAGGGCTTTCTTTTACTTTTCAACCCCCTCATGCTCTTAGTATTTATACACATATTTAACTTTATGTACACAAGTGTCTGATGTCAATTAGCCCACTCTGATAAATGAAACATGACACATATGTAAATACTTACAGGAAGAAAGCTCTGATCCTGTTTATATCTTTCATATCTCTAAAGGAAAATACGGTCTATAAATCCAGTCTCTATAAAAAAATAATTTTATCACTTCATTTTGCTGTTGGCCAACGATACTGCTGCTGCTGTGACACATGAGCACTACAAGAGGACACTGGCTTGAGACAGCCAGTCCTAGGTGAAGGTCCTTCCACAACTTTTAAAACTGGATCAAAAATGTCCAGAGTGAGGGAGAAGTGTCCAGAGTGAGGGAGAAGTGTCCAGAGGTCAGAGATTGAGGGAAACTTTTCCCACGTTTAAATCAAAACCCTTGCCCTTACTTGATGCCAGAATTTTACCACTGGCCTTTGGCTTTGAGCATGTTAGAAAAAATATATGTTAAGTTGCCAACCTGTAGTGTAAAGTTAATGTGTTATCAGGCTTAGCAATGAGGTGAAATAGGAGTTATATGTCTTTTGAAGTTGAAGTATAAGGTGCTGTTCCTAGAAATGGCTGGGATTTGTAACCCAAGAAGTGCCTTCCACCTGAAACTGTGCAAGTGGCCACTCATTTTCTGATGGCCCATTTAGCATAACACTGTTGCTGTCCCTAAAAGTGGGATTCGTCACCTGGTGTGCAGACAGCCAATCTCAGATACAGAGCTGAGGTATTTGATTATTTCATATTTTCAAAGATGGGTGCTAGGTAGTAAACCCATAAAAAGGTAGCACAGATTCTCAAAACTTTACTGTATATATACATTTTAGCAAACAAGGAAGTCTTGGTTCACTGGCTATAAGTTATCTAGTTCTCTTATTAATTAGTATCCTACCTTCTATTGGTTGAATGATTCTCTTGCTTCTCCTGCTAATTAGTCTGCATGCTCAGTCTTTCTCTTCTTTTGAGTCACTGGGTTTCTTGAGTGCGTGATCCATGAGTCAGTGGTCGCAATCTTCCCTCACGGAATTACCTCTTGCTGGTTGGCTCCATGTGCAAGCTGCCAGGTGAGCTCTGGGTGGCAGGAACCCAAGGCAAGAGGCCTCATGCTGGCACCAATCCCTTGAATTACAAAGGACACCACAGGGACCTGTGGGATAAGCTGGGAAACAAGAGATACAGCAGGAGCAGAGGACTCAACAGAAGACCCCAGACTATGAGTAAAGGGTGTAACTGACCCTTTTCATACACACATGAAGAAATCTTTCCCTACTCCAAAGACAAATTCTTTGAATTGCTTTGCTTATTATGTGCTGTGCTCATCTCTCCATTCAGCTTCATTGTAACAATATAGTAGAATGTGATCTTCAGTTAATTTTTTTTATTCATGTTACCTTGAAATTCAAATACATTTCTTTGATCCCACAAGTTTATTAACACCTGATTGTTCAAAGCCAGACTGTAACTATACTCACTGTTATAATTTTTCATTTTGTTGGAGGACATACATGGAATTTGGCTCCTGATGCAATCTGAAGAAGCCCACTGTGACATATAGTCACATAAGATTCTGGAGAATATGCAATTTTCAGTTCTACGTTATCATTCTCTCTTCAAACCTTCCATCTACTCGGTGCTAATCATCTTCTTGCTTAAACATCTGGCCTTTGCACAATCAGAAAAAGTGTATTAAATTATAAACTCTGAGGTTGATCTTCAACCTCTCACATTATCACTCAATAGCAGATATCACAGACACTTTATTCTAATAAACATCATATGCATAGCAATGGCTTTGGAGATCTTCCTTTGCTAGAACATAGGAGATATCCAGATGCACTATCAAGACTACAAGTATTCAAGACTAAATTGCACAATATGTGTTTTATATTTGAATCAAATTGGTGGGATTTGCCAGATTAAATATAGATGTATGTGATGTTAATATTTGTGTCTGAGGTCAGTGGTTTTGCCACTGGAGAGAAAGAGGTACTTTTAGAGACTGATTGTAGAAGAGTCTCCAGCAACTGATCCCCTCCAGTCTTACAGAGAAAAAGATTGAGAAAGTCCTGAAAAGGTCACCGGTATCCTCATTCAGTCTCCAAGGGTGGATCAAGCACTTCTGGACTTCCCTTAGCAAGAGCTTCTCTGAGCTCTTTCTAATAAAAGGGAAAGACCAGGTTGTGTTGGCTTCAGTAGAAAAGACTTAAAATAGAAGTAGAAAAGACATTAAGATGGCTTAATCCCACACTAATTGGTGAAGTGTTAATAGCTGGATCTGACATTGTATTTCAGCTTCTGAAAAGTTCTGTGCCTGCTTTAAGTTGTACTTCTACTGTTGGCCATGGAAAGAGTGGAATCTCATGGAATCTCTGATGAACATCCTTCATACCCCAAAATATGTAAAATCCTTTCTTGGTATGTGACTCCTCTGAAGGCAACTCTGTATTGCTGTTGGTTGTAAAACAACAAACACCTTAAATTATCTACCCAGCATTAAGTGTGATGGAATGAATCTGACCACCATCAGGCCAGGACCCAGAGCTCAGATCTGAAAAACCATTTGCATAAGATCACCCTGAAGGTGTTAAGATTCTAGACCAAAATAGTGCCAGGTTTGGGGAAAAAAAAATTTAAAATCATCTACAAAGGAAGTGAAAGGCTTTTCCTGGAAATTGTTTCGGGTTTTTTCCTCAGTTTCAGTGCTGTAAATGGCCCATCTTGATCCTTTCAGAGCTCCTAGGTCAAACCACACCTCTTTTTATACAGGATTTTTCAGTAGCAGTGGTGCACATACAGTCCAAAACCTCAAAGTTCTGTTACTAACTTTGCAAAATGCCTGAGGAAGTAAATATTGTGGAAAGGAATAAGGACAACAATTACATAAATAAGGGAATAACTTAAGTGTCTAAGATAGGATTTCATATGACTCTTTCTTAATCATTACATTATTATGCAATTTTTATATATCATTAACAGTCTCCCTTTGTAATCTGCGTACTTTTTTATTATAAGACTCCTTTGATGATAGTCCATTTTATTAGGCTTGGTGACGTTTCTAATTACCAGGATCTTACCAGTGCATTTTTTGCAGCTATTGAACTCGTTAATGATCTGTGAAGCTTTTTTTCCCTCTTTGATTTTTTTCGCAGCTCAACACATTATGAAACAGGCAACACTTTGCTGTAATGGGAAATATAATTTTGAGAATTAAACTAATTTTCCCAGTAACAGTTTTCTGATAATTTCCTGTTTTCTGTTGAAGACCAAACACGTGTTTGTAAATGTCTCTTGGCGTCAGAATGCTGTCTACATTTTCTGGAAACTGTAAGACTGAAACTGCACATTTTCTAATACCAATGATGCACTGATTTATGCTGGATCCTCTCTAGACTCACTCTTAGTGCTTTTCAAGTCCTCAACCAGATTTACTTAAGCTTCATCTGGATTTATGTGAATCCCAGATCTCCTGCCAATCTCAAATAATGCTATAGAAATAAGTGAGACTGGAATACCAAAACTAGAATGCAATAAATCTTAATTCATTCAGAAAAATATCAAAGACATATCTACTAGGAGTCAAAACTGGGAACAAGTATTTCCAAACACAAACAACAGGCCAAAGGGAAGAGATTATAAGAAACAACATGTAAGGGTTTTTTGCATTGTTTGTAAGAAAACAAATGCCAAATACAATGTTTTTGATAACTGCTTTATGAAAGAAGCACAAACCAAGTTTGGAAGCAGAAATCCACTCTCAGTTCAGTCATTGAAATAAGGATTAAAGTTGTCTGTGCCACTGAGGCATTAGTCAGCTCTGCTCTGTTCCTGCTTCTTGAAGACATCTGCTTTGTATTTCATTGAGACTACTGCAAAATTGCTTTCAGCTATAAATTTCCAGGGAGTTTTTTGTTTGGTTGGGTTTTTTGGGGTTGGCTTGTTTGGGGTTTTTTTGGTTTGTTTTTTCCAGAAAATGAAAGATACAAGTGGCATCTTACTAGCTAACAAATCATTCCTGGGCCCAACAAAGGCTGCAGATGCTGCTCTGAAGGGTAACTGTCTCTGTCTAGGCTAGAGCTGGTGGAGATATGGTTGGTGAAGATTAATCTCATCAATTACATTGCTGGTTCAGTTTCCAAAGAATAAAGTAAACAGATAGGTTATATCAGCTTCAAATGAAATTTTCAAGCCATTTTCTGTTGAGGTGGTTCACTTCTCTTTCTCCTTCTCCTTCTCCTTCTCCTTCTCCTTCTCCTTCTCCTTCTCCTTCTCCTTCTCCTTCTCCTTCTCCTTCTCCTTCTCCTTCTCCTCCTCCTCCTACTCCTTTCCAGAGTGCCTGGTAGCACAGTAGTCTGGGTACAGGCTTGGAGGTGAGAAATGGGCATCGAGATTGCCATGTCTGCCTTCCTCTGCCCTTCTTTGTCATGGGATCTGTCTCCTTGGACAAGGCTGCCCTGTGACAGCAACTCCAGCAGTAGCATCAGGGAAGCTGTCACATGTCATCAACAGTCATCAATGATATCAGCAGGTTCATGCTGGGTTTATGTGGTTATTGATGCAAATTTTCCTGTTGAAATTTTTTCCGGACATATAGCACAGGTGAAGCCATGATTTCAGGTCAGCCTGATGTGGTTTTTTAAGAAAAAAAAGAAATAAGATCATCTCAGCCTTGTTGGAGCCATGTGCCTGTGCAGTGAGGCTTCTTGAGTCTGCAGAGGTGTGATCAAAGCTCCATTCCACTTTCTGTTGTCCCAGATGAGTAGGATAATGCACAGTGAGCCTTCCTTTTTGCTGAATGACATATATGTGAAGCCACATAAGTAGTTCTGGGATAATGTTGGCACATTGAGTTGAATTAAGTCTGTAGAGCTGATGACTGATGCTGCTATTTCTCCTCATTTCCATGGTAACCTCTCACAAAGTGATGATATTTTACCCATATGCAAATGCTCAACAAAGGCCATATGCAACTCGATTTTATATGATGTCAGCTTCTATACAATAACCATGGTTGTCCCACTGAAAAATACCTTCTGCAGTTGGAGTTCTGCAGTCTGATAGTCTTCAGAAGTCTGTTGAAACTCGATTTTTCTATCTCAAGTGAAATAAGCAAAAAATATCACAGAATCACAGAATATGAGTTAGAAGGGACCCATCAGGATCATTGAGTCTGACTCCTGGCCCTGCACAGCACCATCCCTGAGAGTCACACCCTGTGCCTGAGAGCATTGTCCAAAGGCTTCTTGAGCTCTGTCAGGCTGGTGCTGTGACCACTGCCCTGGGGAGCCTGTTCCAGTGCTCAAACACCATCCAGGGGGAGAACCTTTTCTAATATCCAAACTAAACCTCCCATGACACACTTTCAGGCCATTCCCTTGGGACTGTCACCATAGGGCAGAAATCAGTGTCTGCCCCTGCTCTTCCCCTCATGAGGAAGCTGTAACTGCAGTGAGGTCTCCCCTCAGTCATCCTTTCTCCAGGCTGAGCAGACCAAGTGCCCTCAGCCACTCCTCATACAGCTTCCCCTCAAGGCCTCCCACTATCTTCATTGCCCTCCTTTGGATGCTCTCCAATGGCTTAATGTCTTTCTTACATGGTGGTACCCAAACCTGCACACAGTATTCAAGGTGAGCAGAATAGAGCAGGACAAATAGCTGTTTTCCCTGATCCCTGTAACAGCTTGTCAACATGCTGGAGGGAAAGGATGTCATGCAGAGGGGCCTGGACAGTCTGGAGAGGTGGGATGGTATGAACCTCATGAAGTGCAACAAGGCCAAGTGCAAGGTCCGGCACATGTATTGTGGCAATCCCAAGCACAAAGACAGGAAACCTGGAGAATGGATTGAGAACAGCCCTGGGGAGAAAGACTTGGGGCTGCTGAGGGATGAGAAGTTCAACATGCCCTGGAGTGTGCTGTGTGCTGGCACCCAGAAACCTCTTGTATCCCAGGCTGATCGCACAGTGTCAGCAGCAGGGAAGAAGGGATTCTATCTTTCTGTCCTGCTGAGACCCCACCTGAAGAGCTGCTTTCAGCTCTGGGGTCCAACATCAGAAGAATATGGATCTGTTGGAGTCCAGTGGAGGCCATGGAGATGCTCCAAGGGCTGAAGCCCCTCTGCTCTGGAGACAGGCTGGGAGAGCTAGGGGTGTTCAGCCTGGAGAAGTGAAGACTCTGGGGATACCTTAGAGCCCCTGGCAGTGCCTAAAGGGGCTGCAAGAGAGCTGGAGAGAGACTTTGGACAAGGGCCTGGAGTGACAGGACAGGGGAGCACAGCTTCCCATTGCCAGAGGACAGGTTTAGATGGGATATTGGGAAGAATTTTTTCCTGTGAGGATAGTGAGGCCCTGGCACAGGTTGTCCATAGAAGCTCTGGCTGTCCTATCCCTGGGGGTGTTCAAGGCCAGGTTGGATGAGGCTTGAAGCAACCTGGTCTAGTGGAAGGTGTCCCTGCCATGGCAGGTGGATTGAAATGACATGACCTTTAGGTGTCTTCCAAGAACGTTCTATGATGTATTTTCATTCCATAGCAGCATGAGTGGATTAAGAGTTCTTGAGAAAGTACTGTGTATGTACAAACACTGGTTTTTTCCCATCTGCATGAATAGTGTCCCTTATCAGGTTTTAATTTGTAGTTCCCTTTGTACTTCTTTAATTTCCTTAAGGAGTTCTCAGATTTCCTGTCTCACTTGGCACTGGTGCTATGGCTGGACTCTTGCCACCCTCCATTTGGATGCACAACCAAAACCCCAAGTGGCCCCATTTTGGTTATGCTATCAATTAACCTTATTGTGAAGAGCAACATCTCCAACATGCAGAACCTTTCATACTTGGGTTGTCAGGTAACTTTTATATGTATTGTTTACTCTTCAGGTTATTTATTCCTCTGATGTTAATTCTAGGTTGTTGTTTATTTCTGCTAGGCTGACTAAAGCTGCCAGGTTTCAGAAGTTAGAGGTCTGCAAACAGTACAAGTAATGCAAATAATACAGGGGTACGAGCAAGAGACCATGAGTCACAGCTTCTACATTCAGCTTCCACCTACACTGTCCCACTTAATTAACTCCTGCAAGGCTCAGTTTCAGTATTTTGCAATATTTTGCAGTCCAATAATTAGTGTCTGGAGTGTGGTGGTTTCAGCAACCTTAGAAGAAAGGAGCTTAGATATTCAAATGCTGTTAATTAATTGAAATGTTGTAAATCAATAAATAATAGTGATTAATTGGCTGTGATTTCCATTCTTACCCAGTGATGACAGCTACTTGCTCTCCTCCAGACCTCTGCCTTCCAGCAAGACAATTCATGTGCGTTGTGATTCAAGCCAGAATTTATTTGAAAAATGAATAACAGGTCCTGCTACCTCTACAGCAAGTGAGAGCCACCTGCACGGAGAGCAAGGACACAACCAAAGGGAAGCAATTCCAGAAGAAAAGCTGTTTGTTTTGCTTCATAAACATGGTTGTTAACTGGATAGATAAAAAAGGCGACAACAGATAAAACAGTGAAAAGCACTGTCCTGCATCCTGTGTCCACATGCACCCCAGGCTGCTCAGATTGTCCCTGACACTTTGCAAGCAGAGGCCGCAGACTAAAAGTACCCCAGGAAAAGAGGACTTGCTACCTTGCATGACCTCTACCTGCACTCCTGATATTTCATGTCCATTTGGGCATTTTCCAAGCCACCCCAAAAGGGACAATACTCCCACTGGGGTGGGAGAAGAATGTAATATTTGTTTTGTTAAATTGATTATCTTATTCTACAGTTGATAATCAGGGATCTGCTTATCTGTTAAACATCTCCAGTCAGGAGCAGGCAGCCAAAGATTCTGCATGAGCAACATCACTGGATCAGCCAATGAACTCTCCCCTGGGCTGCTGTATGGCCTCCCTGCACCCCTCCCAGCCCATCTCCCCTCTCCAGTAGTTATTCCCTACCACTGGATCCAAAAGCATCCTGGAGGGGGAGCTGAGCCCCCTGGGTTGTTTTCCCTGCTCTATTCCTCCCTCCTTCCCTCTGTTGGAAAGAGGGCCTGCTCTTCAATGTATCTAAGTATTGCTAAACAACAGAAAGGTGCTCTCTCACAACATCCTATGGTCCAGCACCCTTTCGGAAGCTACACATGGGTTTTCCTGACCCAAGGGAGGGAGGAGGGCAGTCATCCTGCCAGAAGAACAATACGGGGAAATCCCATTCAACTGAACTTTGGCCAAGGAGCATATCATTGGTCTGGTTATTAAACTGGAAGCCTCAATTTTAGCTCCTATCATGGGGTATCTGGGAAATGGCCATTGAAATAAATTCAGCAAATATCCCTTGAGGTTAGTGCAGAGCCTTCACTTTGTGCACAGTTTCACCCCTGGCCAATGCAAAATGTGTTTTGCTGCAAATGTGGTGTGTGAGCTACCAACACACTTTGCAGGGTGAGAACTGTGTGCAAGCAGATATTTACTGCATGAGGATGCTGCAAATGGAGGCACATTTTGTAGTCTCTCTGTGTACTTGGAGGAACTTATGCAGGTCTTCCCCATATGTGGAAGAAGCCAGGTTATTTTTCTTTTCACCTATTTTTGATTGAGTTTGACTAGAAGATCTTCAGACATGTTTTGATACACGCCAAACACACCTGATCCCTGCAGGACTCTCAGTATGACTGTAATGTAGACAAGTTCTCACCAGAGGAGTGTAAAAATAACAGTTCTTCTTTCTCTGTCTAGATTCAAAGACTGCATTGATTTTTACATTAATTTTATATGGCTTCTGATGAAAAATCTGGCTTAAAATGTAATTTCCAATTTTCAAGTTATCAATTGCTGCTTTCAAGTCTTCTGCATGTGCTGAATGTTAGGGGTAACACACTCTACAACATGATGGATGAAGTAAATGCTTTCACCTATGCTTGATGATCCAAAGTGGAAATCAACAAATTCAGGAGAATGTGTCTATAACATAATTCTCCCATGAAGATCTGACCTTTTCAGTAGGATTACAGTGGGGGTTTTATTCCTATGCTATGAACAGTCACGACTAGACATCATTTCCCCTTAGTCTGCATCCTGTTTTTGAGAACAATAGCTGCATTTTTGACCGAGTGCCAGCCCATAATTCATGCTTGCCTGCATCCTTTGGAGCACGGATTTGGCAGATACTGTAATAATTTGGTGCATTGAAATGGCTGTTCCAATTAGAACAGGGCTTTGGGGGTTTTTTCCTAGTCAGTAATATTATTTCTAAAGATTTAAATATTTTAGAAATAATAAACAAGGAAGAGAGGCCTCACCTCTTACGAAATAAGAGTGCATAAATTCCCTCGACCTAATCTCTAGTCCACTCAAATATGATACAGCTCGAAGTTCAGTTTAGGATCAAATTTTGTTGAGTTTATGTCCTGTTTGGGACAGACAGCTTGAAACAGATAAGAGGAATCCAGTGAAAAACAGAGGGAGAGGAAGGCAGTGGTCAAGACGGAATAAACGCAACAGCTGGAGGAAAAACAAATAGATTGAAAGAGTGAATATCTTGTACAAAGCCTCAGTTTTGATGGTGTCACCGGCTTTCACCCAAATTGTCCTCTGAGCACATTCCAAAACCTTGCTGGATGCATTGAACTTGCTGAGCATCAATCACCATCAGTCCCATACATGTTGTTGGTACCCTTTGCAGAGCAAAAAGCGAGCACCAAGAACAGTAGTGCCTTCACTGATGTCACAGAAACTGTCCCACCAAAAGGCTGCTCCCGAGCAGGCATTTGGAAATGCTGGTTTAATTGTTCTGGGACAACTTTTATTCAGGCAGTTATGCTGATCTGAAAACTCTCCAGGATAATGAGAGTTGCCTCTGAAGGCCTGAATAATTTGCATTCTAACACCTGTAAGTGCAAGCCAATGGGAAAGCATCTGCTCCCTTCCTCTTCCAGGAGACAGACTCTGCTGGGTTCCTCGGGTTCAGGATTGATCCCAACACACATTTACTTCTCTGCCACCAGCAAGACTGTAAAAATCCACCCAACATTTAACTTACATTTTCTATGTGTTTCTTCCTTCTTCCCTGCTGATTCAGAATGTTTAAAACATCCCTTTCTGTTTATGTGCTTTAATTCTCCCCCTTCCACTGTGAAACAATTCTCATAACCTTTCTGCAAAGGTCCCATTTTTCACACCTTTCCCAGTTGCTGTTGGATCCCCTCTGAACTCTCTCACAGTGTCTGGCTGGAAAACTTTGCCAGGTTTTATAACCTCGCTCTTGAGACCTAAAGGGATCTTCAGGAGCCCCACCTGGGAACTCTGCAAAGCAAGACAGCGGAAAGCAGATAGGAGCAGCTGCCATGGAGCTGTGTCTCGTGACCTAATAAATTATCCCTAGTCAGTATGTAAATGTTACTGGACATAGTCTTATCCTGGTCCATTTGTCAAGTGAAACATGAAGATGATTTAAACTGATGATTTAAACTACTTCACAAGCAAGGAGAGGTGTAGAGAGTTGTGAGGGCTCAGCCGGTGAACAGATTGTAAGTTGACCTTGTTCATTTACAGCTGAGACATCTTCAAAACCTGCACTGGTTTAACCAGAAATATAACTGTCATACCTTCCTAATGTGCACAGCATGTTCAAATTTGTGGGATATCTGAAATAGTGCAGTGGAAATGCAAGAGAGTTTTGAATGTTTGTATGGAAAACTTACATATGTCTTTTAGGCCTTCATTATTTTAAGAAAGCTTATTAATATTATTATTATTATTACTGTTATTGGAGGAAGGAAGTTAGGGAGATCTGCTCTTTTTATTTCATCCAAATAAAGCAAGATCTTTCTTTGAAATAGGACTTTATTCCCATAATAACTCTTGCACAAGACCAAAATCCAAACAAGTTGTGAAATACAAAGTGGTAAGAAAAAACACCAACACCGTTTGGGTAATGAGATGCTGAAAGCATTGCTCCACAGACCTCAGTAAGTGATTTTTTTAACTGTGCATCACTCAGGTACTCTGCTAGGAGACATCTGAGAATACTTTGTGTGGGTGAATCCAGAGGTCCACTGAAGAGCAGTAGGAAGTGTGTGATGCAAACCAAATGAAATGACACGTTCTGTAGTGCACGAACAGGTAATGCCATTGCATTTGATTGCATCTACTTGGAAACCTCCTCATGAGCTGCCTAAGGAAGCAAGACACTGGAAAAGCAATTACATGGTGAGAAAAGATGACGATATGACATTGGATGTGCACAGGCAGAGAGTTGTGCAAAACATTCCTCATTGAAAGCTGGTCTTGATTTTTGGGTTTGACTACAGTTCCAAGAGAGTAAGCTGACATTAGACTTCAGAGATCAGATCTAACATATCAACCAGTTAAAGTAAAGCAGTTGGAACACAAGTTTTTCAAACTGATTCTGAGTTTCCTGTCCAGCAGGAAGTTTGACTGGATACCTACAAACTAGTGTTCAGTTGTCTTTGAGCTACCCTGGGGTTTGCTGCTTGAGTTCCAGCTGAGTGTCAAGTATAGCTCATTTGCCTCTCTATCCTGTATCATATCTGCAAATTCTGTATTTATACAGCCCAAACACCAGGAACATCCCCAATGACACTAGTTTCTTGCCATAGATTGAACTAGCTGTTTAGACAATTGATTCAAGCCTTTAGCTCTGGGGTAAGACTAAGCTCTGGACTGTACCAGCAATAGTGTGGCCAGCAGGACCCGGCAGTGACCATCCCCTGTGCTGGGCACTGCTGAGGCCACACCTCAAATCCTGGGGTCAGTTTTGGGACCCTCATGATAAGAAGGACACATAAGTGCTAGAGCATGTCCAGAGAAGTGCAACAGAGCTGGGGAAGAGTCTGAAGCACAAGTCTGGTGAGGAGTGGCTGAGGGAGCTAGCGGGGCTCAGCCGGGAGAAAAGGAGGCTCAGGGGAGACCTTCTCACTCTCTACAGTTCCCCGAAAGGATGGTGTAGGATCCTCCTCGGTTTGGACGGTCAGGGTGGATGGAGATGAGAGATCTCTGAAGTCAGGTCTTAGAGCATGAGGTTTATTGCTAAGGGCTTGGGTATAGGGGACCTGCTTGAAGCAGCCAGCCGCTGCTAGAAGCAGGCCAGAAAGTGTGAAGCAATAGAGAGAGAGAGTAAAGAAGAAGAAGTGCAAGGGCATATGTGTAAGAGGTGTAAGAGAGTATATGTAAGAGAGCGAGGTTCTCGTTTACAATACAATAAATCTTCTTCTGTGTTGAATATTCTAATTTTCATCAACCAATCTAGTACAAGATACAAATCCTATAGCATTTACATACAGCCTATAAGAATCATTGCATTACCATACTGCGTTATATTTTAAACCTTAAAAACTACTCTTTGGACCCCTTCTGCCAAGCTAGCAGGGTCTGCTTTAACCCTTGGACTCTTGTGCTGGCAGAAGGTATTGTTCAATCAAAGGGGATTACCTTCAGTCGGCCATACCATTGTTTTCCATTTGTTCAGTAACTAAGGCCTGGTATCTCAAAGTGTGCTTTCATTTCAATGTCACTTATAGTTTCCATATTCTCAGCATCTTTTGCCAGGCAATCATACTTATAAGGCTTTCCTGTTTCATCTTCCCCAACAGATGGTGTAGCCTGGTGGGGGTTGGTCTCCTCTAGCAAGTAATAAATGATAGGAAAAGAAAATGGTCTCAAGTTGTGCCAGGGTTTAGATTGGATACTGGGAAAATTTCTTCACTGAAAGAACATTGAAAAATAATTGAAAGCATTGGAAAAGGCTGCCAAGGGAAGTGGTAAACATGGGAAGTGGGGACATGGGTTAGTGGTGGCCTTGACAGGGCTGGAGAAACACTTGGGCTCGATGACCTTAGGTGTCTTTTCCAACTTAAATTATTCTATGATTCTAAGATACTTACATATAAATGCAAACATCACCATATGAGCTTGTGGTCAACACCCCTTTTGCAACTAGTGGAGATCTTGTCAACACAGCTGAAGAAAGGCTTGGCTCATTCCGTATCAGGGCTGTGGGTCTCCCAGACAGACTGAGTCTCCAGCTCATGTGGATGTAGAGACCATATGGGAATTCAGATGTCTGTCAGGGAACTCAGCTGTCATAATCCTTCATGATGGTACTTTAGTTTTAACCGCCTTCAGTGTCTTAAATGCCGTAATCTAGGCAATAGAGGGAGACAGAACTGACCACTGGTGGTTCACATTCCTCAACCTTCCTTATGAAACAGTAAGTGGAGATTGTGGTGGTTTTTCTTTCTCTTTTCTCCTATAACATAGTGTTCAGAGCACATATGACACATCATGACTTAATGTTCTCCTCTGCAGGAAAGGAATTGTTTTAATCAGTATGTCAAGAAATATGGGACATGGTACTTCCCAAGTGTCTTGTTCAGGCTCTTCCCCTCTGCCTTCCGCAGTCCCAACAGCCAGATTTTTGTGTGGAGAGAACAGTTCTGTCCTCCAGGGGTTACCTAAATGTCCTTAGGAACACAACATTCTGCATATTGAGACAAAACTGAGGATAAATTGATAGGATCCATGTAGCACTCCCCCTGGCCTGGAAAGGACAGCAGCACTTAAAGAACAGAAAAACCCATGAGGGTAGGGGAGAGAACCGGACTAGCCATCTAGACATGGAGTTATCATGGCAGCTCTGTTTCCAGCTACACCTCCTACAGAGCCTTATGCAGCAGTGATGCTTTGGCAATATCTATCCACTTAGGAGACTTGGTAAAGGGGCATTCAAAATAAGAGTTCTGTTGGGGCTTACACACATATGAAAATGGTTTTGTGCTGTTTGTGGCATTTCTGAATATCCCAAGAAGCAGAAATTCACAGGGAATTTCCACATCAAACACAGTCCTCTAAAGACTTCAGGTACCAGGTGGAAGAACCAGCAGCTAAACAAGGACTGCAAAGACTTATAATTTGGGTTTAAATATCTACAGTGGCAATTAAAGCACCCAAATAATTTTCTGGATCTTCACCTCAGTGGGCATCATTCTTTCCAAACAGGAAAGGAGCTTGATTTAGGGGTGATGGGTCCATTTCAACAATCCAATTACTTACCTCATGCCTGTAGTGTAACACAGGGAGAGATTAAAGAAAACAAGCAGTCTTGAATCACATATGTGAGGCAAAAAACTTATGCTAAAGTCTGCTACAAAGTGTTTTCCAAGAATAAACAACAATCAGTGAAAATGGGGGTTTGAAACTCTTCAATCTATGCTTCTTGTCAGAATCTTTTGTAACAACATTTTAAAATGAAAGGCAGTGGAGTAATAAAACTTGTAAATATTATTTTTAAAAGCATGAATTACAATGTCAATACTCATGATGGAAGGAAGTTCTACAACATAAAACATTTTTGAATTAAAACCTTACCTGATGGGTCTCTTCTAGAATTTCAAAAGGTAACTACCATTATTTTATTTTATGTTCTTCCTGTGTCCCAGCACTAATTGATATTTTAAAACATGAAAAGATTTATATAATTTCAACAGCCTAATATTTTATGTCTATTTTATTTTAGTTTATTTGGCTTTGCATAAGTCAGCGATAACCGGGAGGGTTGTTATTTAGCATTAGCCGATTGAAATATTTCTTTATCTTCTCTAGAACAAATATCATAAAAGCAAACTGAATGTAGAAATGTTGGGGGTTTTTTTTAGATTTTATTGTATGTGCTTTCTGCAGTAGAAATATCTGAATTAAAATTGAAGCTCTGACCTTAAAAAGGAGACATTTGCCAACTTCATATTTTTCAGAATTTTCATGGAAAATTTTGGAAATATTAACTTTAATTTTGGGCTATAAAACTGGGGAGGGGAAAAAAAAGGAAAGATTATGTGAACTCAGACTTCCATGAGAGCTGACTAGCTCTGTCTGACATCATCAGCCACTCTTGCCATTTTTCTGGACACTTCTCCTGCCAAATCCCTTCCACTGCTTCAGTGCAGGGAGCAGATGTCACTTACAAGCTCTGTTTCTCTGCTACTCTATTCCTCACCTAAGTGCATGACCCATTCTTGTTTTCCCAAAGATTTAAAGAATAGTTCAGAACAGAAGGAGCCTCTGGAGAACTCCAACCCAGCTCCCTGATTGAATCTGGGCCAACTTCAGTGTCAGAAGTAGTTGCTCAGGGCCTTGCCCTGATGAGTTTTGAAAGTCTCCAAGGCCTTTCCAGAGTTCAACCTCTCTCATTATGAAGAATTTTTCCCTTATGTTTAGTGTGAACTTCCCCAGCTGCAGTTCTCAGCAGTTGTATCTTGTCCCTTCAGTGAACACTCCTGGGAGCTGATGCTTTTCCTTGTAGCTGTCGATCCAGTATTGAGAAAAGATTTCCTCTCAAGACTGTCTCTTCTCTAGGCTGAACAAGCCTAGTTCCTGCTTCTGTTTCTGATTTCATCCTGACCATTCCTTCCCCATTCTTCACTGTAAGGCCGACAGAGTACTACATTAGGCTGTCCGAAGAGATTGCGGAGTCTCCTCCTCTGGAAATCTTTAAAACCCTTGTGAACACGACCCTGTGCAATATGCTCTGGGTGAACCTGCTCTAGCAGGGGGGTTGGACTAGATGATCTCCAGAGGTGCCTTGCAACCCTAACCATTCAGTGATTCTGTAATTTGGATTCCAGATTCCTGGTTTAGCTATTGTTATTCCCCTTCTGTTCTTCTCGTGCTATACCCTCAGCCTAGTTGCCTATTCCAAACCTTCTTCTCTTTGGTGAGTTTTCTACCTGAAAATGGAATTTTCTCCTTCACTGGTCTTCAAGACCAGGACTCCCTGCTCCACCCCATTTTCTGAGAAAGTTAGGAACAGTAAAAAGGAAACTCTTCCATAGTTACCTTCCATTATGTTTCTTTATAGAGTATACCGCTTATGAACTGAAAAATCATGAAGTTGCAGAAAACACAGGTCTGGGTTAAACACAACCTTAAAGAACACCTAGTTCTAGTCTCGTGGGCAGGGACACTTTTTTGCAGTGCAGCAATCCATCCCTAACCTGTTTAACACCACCCATAGACTAGTAACCAAGTGGTTCCAGTAGTGGGACCTGGTTAATGGGCAAACTCCCCAAGGTTAGGGTGACAACATAGAACCCTCCCAGAAGACCTTGCACCCATATGTAGATGTCTCCCTGGGCATTGGATCCTTGTTTCCCCTCCCTTCCCCCCTATACTTGGTTATCTTCCAGAACCTTCTGCCTTCCTCAGTAGCCCATTGGCTCTTTGCTCCCTCTCCCCGCCTTCCTTGTTCCCCATTGGGCCTCGGTGTATTTCCCTGCCTCTGTAACACCCCTTTGGCCCTCAGTTATTGGTTCCCTAGGGTTTCCACGCCCCTCTTCGTCCCTGGTTCTTAACCCCTTGTCAGCCTTTGTTCGGGGCTCTCTCGGCACCCCGCTCTCAGAGCCTCATCACCCCGTAATAAACCCTGTTCCCGCGGAGCTGTGTCGGAGCCCCTCCACTTCTTTGCTTCTTCCCACGCCATTGCCACCTGGGAGCTGCCGAGCCCTGTGTGAGCCTCGGCTGCTTCCCTGCTGCGAACAGATTCAGCAACTCAGGACAGCCCTCTGGGTAACTGGCACTGCCCCTGGAATCCGGGTCGGGCAAGCGGTGTCAGCACCTTCCACTAGACCAGGTTGCTCTAAGCTCCATCCTACCTGGCCTTGAACACTTCCATGGATGAGGCATTTACAGCTTCTTTGCAACCTAAGCCAGTGTTTTACCACCTTCACAGTAAAGAATTTCTTCCTCATATAAATCTCCATTCTTTTATTTTAAAGCTGTTCCCCCTTCTCCTGCCACCATCTCCCTGTGTAAAAAGCCACTCTTCCTCTTTCTTACAAGCCCCCTTTAAGTATGGAAAGGCTGCAATCAGGTCTCCCATGTGTCTCCCAAACACGTGTCTGATGTGACAGCTGCTAAAAATGGCCTGGAGGAATCTGTGGAATGAACTTGGCTCTGCAACACAGCAGAACAGCCATGATCAATAGCTTGGAAGAAAAGAGACTCAGTGTTGCAGGATTGTTCCCTTATATTTGCCAAAATTTTGCTTAATACTATGGTGCATCAGCCTCCAAATGTCTTTGCTTGTGAAAGAATGTAGCATAGCCTGACAGGTCCTCCTCAGAAAGTTCTTCCATGCGTTTTCAGTTTCTCCTTCCACTCATTTCAGTTTCACTCCATTTCCCTGGTAACAGATACTTTTATTTCAGTTTGTTTCTCCACAGGCAAATAAGAGAGTACTGAATGACATGGGGAATAGATACAGAGAGGAAATGCTTTGAGTTTCCAAAATATTACGAGGCACTTACTGTCCTGTATACTAACCTATCGTGGCTAGTTTAGGGCTGAGCAGGGTCCCAGCAGAGATCTGTGGCCAGAGACTGGTACCCTGGCTTTGAAGAAAAAAATCAAGTTTCTGGAAACTGAGACTTGATTTTCCATGGATGACCAACATGATTTGCTGAGCTTGTAGGGACCCTCTCTGGGAGTGTTTCTAGTGCTTCCAGTACTTATATCTACTTGATGCCACTACAGACGATTGTTTCAGGAAGAAAACACAGCAAACTGTGGGAGGAAGTGCTTAAGGTAGATCTATTGTTGTTCAGCATGGAGAAGAGAAGACTGCAGGGAGACCTCATTGCTGCCTTCCTGTACCTAAAAGAGTTTATAAGGAGAGAGGTGGACTTTTTATATGGGCAGATAGTGACAGGACAAGGAGCAATGGTTTTAAACTGAAAGAGGGGAGGTCTAGATTAAGTGTTAGGAAGAAATTCTTGGTTGTGAGGGTGGTGAGGCCCTGGCACAGGTTGCCCAGAGAAGCTGTGACTGCCCCATCCCTGGAAGTGTTGAAGGGCAGGTTGGATGGGGCCCTGAGCAACCCAGTTTAGTAAGTGGCATCACTCCTTATGGCAGGGGGGTTGAAATGAGATGGTCTTTAAGGTACTTTCCAATCCAAACCAGTTTAGGATTCTATGTTTCTATTGTCCTGTCTCATGCGGCAGAAAGGAAGCCTTTTGTTGCACGTGGCAACTTAAAGAAAACAGAGTTTGCACTGACTGCATAAATCCCAAATGCTCTAACAGTCAAAACAGCCTGTATCATGCCTACCGCCCTGGTTCCACTGAGATAGGGTTAATATTCTGCTTCGTTAAACCCTGACACCAACCTACTAGGACAATGAGGCTGACTGGTGGAAAGATGTGTAATGTCTGAGCAATGGCTACCTTTGATGTAGGATCGGGTTACTTTAGCATTTGGGCTTGTTGCAGGCACAGTAACACACAGGAGAGGCAAGAGGTGTGGCTGAGATCTACACACCCATATTTTGAATAATTTTGAACAATGTAATGTAAAGCTCCTGTTTTCCCTTGTTTTCCCTCTCTTTGTAAATTTATTCATATTTTCTTCCCCTCATGCTTCTTGTCTCATCCAGAGTAAAAGAACTGGCTGAAGCAGGCTCATATCACTACTTGGTTGCTTATGCTGCTAACAGAAAAATCCAAATGAGCCATGCTGCACTTTACTTTTGAGACTTACTCCTCAAAAAAAACTGTTTCTGCTCCCAGGGACATCAGTGGAAGTCTAATTAGTCCCAGATGTTTAGAAATAACAAGCACTTCCTTTTGGTAGAGCAAAACATAAGCAGTGTTGAAACCGTTAACTAAATGGATTTGGCTCTGTCATCAGGTTATTAACTAATTCTAGTCATGGCAGCCAAGCTAATACTGCCTCTCACAGAAGGAGAAATAGTCTTGCCATGTTAGACATAAAAGCCATGAACTCATTGTGTGGCAAATCAGCATCTGGGCACACAGCTTGGCTTGCTTTCACATCAAAGGAGAAGTTCACCATCTTCAGCACTGAGCTTCCAATTTATCCCTCGGATTACTGCTTGTGCAAGCCTTCTCCTACAAGATTAAGGGCTAGAGCGAAAGGGTAGCACTGGCTTTCACAGATGTTAGATCAGGCCCTATTGCTGCTGATGGTTTGTTCAAATTCATAGGATCACAGAAATCACAAAATGGTTTGGTTTGGAAGGGACCTTAAAGATCATCTTGTTTCAATCCCCTGCCCTGGGCAGGGACATCTTCTGCTAGACCAGATTGCTCCAAGCCCCATCCAGTCTGGCCTTGAACACTTCCAGGGATGGGGCAGCCACAACTTTTCTGGGCAACCTGTTCCAAATTCTTGCCTATATCTCCAGTACATCTCATTCTCCATTGGTTGTACTCTTAAAATATGGAGCAGCTGTCCCTGCTTCAGGACCAGAAGGTGAAGGTCTAAGGTGGAGTCTGAACATCATAGAAAAATGGGAAGACGTTTCTTTTCATATGTGGAGCATTCCAAGCTGGTGCTTTAATAGATCCACAGCCTTGTGCTTTTTACAAAATTCAAAGGTGTTTTTACTGTGCAAAATTCCACACTGAAAACCACCAGCCAGTTTCATACATAACTGCTTAAAAAATATAATTATACACCTTTTGGTAGTGTGGTAATTTTGACATTCACTAGCTGGAAGAAACGGAAATGAAGCAGCAATTTGACTCTGAGTTATTTACCTGGACAGGTTTCAGTTTGACCTCTATTTCTCTTATGTGCCTGAATGGACAGTTCCTGGCATTAACAGAAGACTTGATATAATTCCTTTTCAAAGCCACTGAACCCTGTTAGCAGGTCAGGCTTCCACCCACTGTCATGTTCCCTTTTGGGTGAATTTTCTGTGAGAGTACGGGACGTAACATTTGTCAGTGTCAACTTTTAGCAATGCAACAGGCTAGCCACGTTAAACCCAGCACAGAATGAGGACCTACAGAACTTTTCTTGAAGCACGTCCTCTAGACAGTAATATAATTTTAGGGAAAGACTGTAAAAAGACAGATCTGAATAATGGTCCAGGACTGTGTTCCCTATGCATTATTTCACACTGGTATGTTCAAAACACCTTTTTGCACTCTAACCTCCCGTGACCTTTAAAAATAGATATATTATTCTTCTGCACTGAAATGCAACCATATGCAGTGATTTCCCAACAGTTTTTCTTAGAAATATAAACATTTCAGTTCAATGTTAGCTGGTTGAAATTCATGCTCCGAGATTTTTTTTTAAAAAGGCTTCACCCCAGAGATGACTTTCTTCACATTAAACTCAGTTAAATATATATTGCACACAAGGGCCAAATTTCTCCTCTTTGAGTTAAACCGTGGATCTGCAAAACATGACAGATTCTCCTTCCAGTCCCTGCAACCCAGACCAATGGTGCAAGTCAGGGGCACTTCAAAAGCATTTAAAATCCACAGCTGAAAATCAAAGATGAGAATTTTACCCTTCTTTTCTACACACTGTCAGTGTAAGCATCTGATTTCTTCAGTTTTCAAGGCATTTTGTGTTCCTATGCTTTAAACTGATGGCTAAAGTTTTGCCTGCGGAAGCAAAAAAATGAACCCATGCCAATGATGATCACAGATAAAACCAACACAAATGTTAATATAATAAGGAAGTTGATTTTCTTCAGATCCTCTTTTTCACAGTCTTCTGGTCTAATGTTCCTGATGTGCATTTCATCCTGGTATCCAAAATTCTGAGTGTGCTGGCACATTAAATGCTCCGCATTGGGGATCTGAACATTTTTATTCTGGATCATTGATGAAAGCCAGATGTTTCCACAGCAGTTGAGTGGGTTCCCAGTGAGATACAAGTTTTTAAGTGAATTTTCTAATGCTAAAATATTGCTGTTCTGTAATGTACTGAACCTATTGTTCCGTAGGTCCAGAACTTCCAGTGGAGAGTCACTACCCCACTTAGGCAGCCAGTTCAGCTGATTTTCAGAGAGGTTTAAATGTTTAAGGTGACTAAAACAAGGCAAGTCAATATTTAAATCTATCAGGGTATTACCATGTAAATACAAACATTCCAGAGACTTTTCCAGACCTGATAATGCTTTAAGTTCTATTTTCATTCCAGGGTTCATGGAGAGGTCCAAGACAACCAGAGAAGTCTTGTAGAAGCTGTATGCTGGTAGGATGTTCAGCATGTTGTCAGCTAGGTACAAGTACTGAAGAGTAGGAGAATCAACAAATGATACACAACCATTTTCCTCTCCAGCAAGTCTTTGCTTAGCCAATCCTGAGTACATGCTGCAAAGGCTGATATTATTGCTCTGTAGATTAAGTAGTCTGAGGCTAAGAAGATTTGAGAAGACGTCAAACTGCAGGGTTTGAAGATAGTTGTTTTGAGTATAGAGCTCCTTCAAATTTGACAATGCACCAGCATCAAGGAGAAGGTTCTGCAAAGCATTGTAGCTCAAGTCAAGGACAGTTAAAGAGATCAATGCACTGTCATAACTTACTGCAAATGCTTGAAGACAGTTTTTACTGAGATTAAGGGTGTGAAGGGACAACATTGATTCAAAGAACTCATCTGGAATGGATTTGATTTCATTATAACTTAAGTCTAAATATACAAGATGGGATAAATAAAGAGAACTTTTGTTTCTACTTTGCTTCTGATCAAGAAGATGGAAAGACGCATTTAGCCATTCATTTTCAACATAGTCCATTTTATTATGAGGGGATTCAGCAGTGAGCTGGATTAAATTCTTTGATAAATTCAGAGTTACTAGTTTATTTACCTGAGGGAACACTGGGAAGTGAAACAGTTTATTTTCACTCAGATCCAAACACCTTAAGCTATATTCATCATCTGATTTTGTGGTGTGGAAGGTCTCAATGCTGTTCCTGCTAAGGTCAAGTATCTCCAGCTGCCTGAGGTTAAAATCAGAGATGCAAGTAATTGAATTCTTTGAGAGATTGAGTTTGGACAGGCTCACTAGAGTCTCAAAAGCACCTTCTTCTATTTCCATGATGATGTTGCTCTGAAGATCTATCTCCACAAGATTGGGAGATCCCTGAAACATCTTTTGTGATATCATTATAATACTGTTGTCTGCCAAGGAAAGATACCGCAGTGCTGGAGCTTCTTTAATGAAATACTCAGCCATCCCATTGTACAGACTGTTATGGGACAAGTCCAGTATTTCCACCTTGGGTAGGAGTCCAACCCCCTCTGTGCCATTTTGAGCAAGCTCATATAAGTGATTGTTGGCTAAATTTATTTCCAGCAAACTCTTCATGTGTGCAAAGACTCCAGGCGTGATGAAACTTATCTGGTTGGAGCTTAAATCCAGACACTGAAGGGAAGTATAAAATGATAACGACATTTCAGGAATGCTTTGAATCAAATTTCCAGACAGATCTATTTTGTTTACTTTTGGATGGATCTCATGAGGGATTTGGTGGAGGTCTTTGTTGTGGCAAAATGCCTGAGAGTTTGCCTGCCAGAAAAAGAGAGAAAAGGAGTTGTCACATGACAAATGAAAAACATCTTTGCATTAAATATAAGAAAAATAACATTCAGCATCCAGGCCGATGCTTCTTCTGAAACACTGATCGCTTTTTCTGAGCATTCAGACAGCAAGAGCAACAATCCTAATTAGCTTCTTTGCAGCTAACAGCACTCATTTCATTTCAAAGAGATTTCTGACTTCTAACAGTACAGTTTTATTTGCATGCGATACCTACTAAAAGTTCTCGGTTTTGTACCTTTCTTCTGGACTAATTTGAACAGTCCCGAGTTTCTCTGCAATCAAGCACCATTTTGTCACTTTTGTGCTGGTGTTTAATTTTCTCACTTTCATCACTCTATTAGATTTTGCAGACTCTACTTGTAGTAATAAGCAGTACTTGGAAGAGCTTCACTCTGTTGGCAACATGGGTTCCAGAGCAAGGAGGTATAAAAACCTGTAAGGTTCCTATAGCACAAATCCTGTCTCTCCTTCATAGGCACAAATAGTCACATAGTCTCCTTCCTAGGCTCAAATATGCCTTTCCTTAGCCATGGATTAGTTAAGCAAGGTGGCTTTAACCAAAGGGGTCATTCAACAACTGAGATATTTCTGATGCCAATCTCCAAACTCATTCTGCTTTTATCTTCCGTGTTTATCCTTTTCCTAAGGCAACAGTTCCCTTCTGCTTGCATGGGGAGCACACCTTATGAAACCACTCACACAACACACCTGTGATACAACACTGAAAACACAAATTATGTAAATTCAGTTTTTGAGAGGGAAAAAGATGTGATGTGCAGTGAGGGTCAGGCCTTTTCAGGCCAATTCTCAGCAGCAGGGTAAAGAAAAAAACAAGCATCAAAGTCAAACCCATCTCCTGGATGCATCTGTGTTTAATTGCAGCTAGGACTGAGTTTTGTGTCCAGAGCAAAATTTGGTATGAGTGTTCATAAGGAACATTGGAAACATGAACACGACTATCCTTACATAAACATCAAGTTCTATTTTGTTGTTACGGAGAACATACAGCAGCAGGAGGAAATGCAATGTGAAAGGCCAAGGCAGCATTTAATTTACTGGAGGAAAACTCTTGTTATTAATGTATTTGGGTATCTGGGTCATAGAAAGAAAGAACAAAAGAAAGAAAGAAAGGAAAGACAGAAAGAAAAGAAAGAAAGGAAAGACAGAAAGAAAAGAAAGACAGAAAGAAAGAGAGAAAAAGAAAGAAAGAAAGAAAGAAAGAAAGAAAGAAAGAAAGAAAGAAAGAAAGAAAGAAAGAAAGAAAGAAAGAAAGAAAGAGGAAGAAAGAAAGAAAAAGAAAGAAAGAAAGAAAGAAAGAAAGAAAGAAAGAAAGAAAGAAAGAAAGAAAGAAAGAAAGA
>VZTE01000301.1:90471-148633 GCA_013397775.1 Eulacestoma nigropectus
AAAGCAGACCCTGCTAGCTTGGCAGAAGGGGTCCAAAGAGTAGTTTTTAAGGTTTAAAATATAACGCAGTATGGTAATGCAATGATTCTTATAGGCTGTATGTAAATGCTATAGGATTTGTATCTTGTACTAGATTGGTTGATGAAAATTAGAATATTCAACACAGAAGATTTATTGTATTGTAAGCGAGAACCTTGCTCTCTTGCATATACTCACTTACACCTTTCTCTTATACTCTCTCTCTGATACCTCTTACACCTCTCTTACACACGCTCTCTTAGCTCTCTTACATCTCTCTTATACCTGCTCTCTTATACATTCTCTCTTGCATATACTCTCTCACACCTCTCTTACATCTCTTACATACTCTCTTGCACTTCTTCTTTACTCTCTCTCTCTATTGCTTCACGCTTTTTGGCCTGCTTCTAGCAGCGGCTGGCTGCTTTAAGCAGGCCCCCTATAACCAAGCCCTGAGCAATAAACCTCATGCTCTAAAACTGGACTTCAGAGATCTCTCGTCTCCATCCGTCCCAACCAGCCAACCGAGAAACATCCTACAGGTTGAATCTTAACTTCTATGGAGAAGCAGAATCCAGATTACATGATGCAAAGCTTTTCAGACATCAAGCAAATATTAAAAGTCAAAAATATTAAATCCCATCTGTTTTATATGAACTTTGAGGTGAATGAAGTGGCAGATCTATCTAGGAGAAGTGGGGCACTAGTCAGCATTTTGTGAATCTCTTTTGCATCATCTGAGTTCTGGAGACCGCACAAGAATGTGCCAGAGAAGTGCAAGTGCTCATCCAAGCTATAGATGTACACAAGCTGCTCCACAGTGCTATCCATGACACATTTTTCCCAAAGATCCCAAGTAAATTGACTATTAAAACCTAAACCCCTTCCTCTTCTCCCTCCAACTCAGTCAAATCTCCCTCAGCTAAAAAAAAAGGAGAAAAATTAGAAAAAAAAGGAAGGAAATTTTCTGGCTTCTCCCTGACAATATTTCTTTCCTGCACAGTCACTGTACACTTCCTCATTTTGAGTTAAATTATGCCCAGAGCTGGCCTTATTTCCGAGGCACCAATAGCAGAGCAGGAAACCTCTTCTTACTCATTTTTGGAAGAGAAAGAAGCCAGGAGGATACAAAAATCCAAGGTGAAAAAGCAGAAACTGCTTTGCATCCTAAGGCAGATGCCAGGTTTCTTCTCACACTTTCAGCCAGATCCCAGCAGGTGCTGAGCACCCTCCATTGCCCCTGGGCACCTAGAATCTTAGCAAAGTCCTGATGCAACTCCTGTCAATGCCAACAATCTGCTTTGCATTGAAGTTGATGGGGGAGAGGTCAGCCACTGTTCACTGTGTATCTTGCATGATTTGGCTTTTAATCTCCATCCACAGAACCCTCCCAGTGATAAAAGGGACTAATAAGATCTATACCTCCCACTGTCTGCCATTTGTTCCTATAACATTTCCCCTCTCCTTTTTCTTTTAAAACTTTCATTCCTTTTCACTGACTATTTTGATCCTCACTAAATTTCTTATCTTGTCTCTTCTGCATCATCTTTTCTCCCCCGAGGCTCAAACTGCATTAATTTCTCATTAGCAGTAGGAAAAAAAGATGAAGCGTGTCTCAGTGGGATGGAGCAAACAGCATCTGTTTGGTGTATCTCCTCTCCTCTCACTCCTTGGTCCAATGGGTTGGTAGCCTGAGACTGGGAAAGAGGTTTTTGTCAGTCTCATGTTCTGATTTCATCATCTCTGCAAGTGCTGCATTTGTTTCAAGTCCATTGTCAAGAAGTACTGGAGGGTGAGGACCACTCAGTCCCATTAAGATGCTGGCAAAAAAAAAATGACCCAACAGTTCAAAAGCTGGGCATCATTTCGTTTCTGACTCCAGTTCTTCACTGCTCAGCACTGGGTGGAAGTTGTCACTCACCTTAGTAAGAGCCCTACAAAAAGGAGTTGGACTCAAGCCCGCCCTTGAGTTCTTTATCAATTCATGAACATTTGAACCAAGCATCTGGGCTGGAGTCACTTGGTGCTGACCTGTACTTGCACGGTGTCCCTGATCATTCTTAGAAAAGCTGCCCAGGTAGAGGCTTAGCTACACAATCAAACCTCAGCATTTTGCCCAGGTATCACTCATCAGCTGACCTATGACATCTGGTTATGCATCTGTCCTTGCATCACCTCAAGGCAAGGTAAAATAGAATTTCTGAAAATCCCTTCCCTTCTATAAATTATTTGAAATCTCCTCCTTTGCCAATTAACATGAATTAGCAAAATCATCTTTCTTTGGGAGGCAAAATATGATATAGTTGAAGCTTTCCCTATCCTTGGAAAACAATGTGAGTTAGGAAGAATGTCCTGACATTTGATTTGTTCCTTGTTGTCTCACAAACTGATAGATGTGCCATAACTGGTCTAATCAGTGCAGTTCACCCCCATGTCAGGGGTCTGGTAGGGACTGCTTACTTCCTAAAACCTTTTCTACGAGGGTTTAGTTCAGCAACAGAAGCACCCATGGTGACTCAGAAAGGAGCACAGGTTTCTGAATCATGCCTCTTCCGTGAGATTTGGGATTAAAGTTTCCACTTCTGAGCCTCTGCTATTCTAAAGGTGTCATCACAGGGAATGTACAGTATAAACAGTGAGGCTGTGATGTAATGCAGGACTGTCAATGGACAGCTAATCAGCTAATCCAGTAGCTCCTTCTTTCTTTAAGCTGTGTTTGGATCCACACCAAATGCCCAGTGAAGGAAAGCAATCAGCATGGACATTAGCAATGCTGAGTTGTTGATTTACACCAGGTGAGCATCCTGGCCCTCAACTGCAGCGTGTTTTCTGTCAGGGCTGATTTTATCCCAGCATAGTTGTGTTGTTGGCGTGATGAAAGCAGTTTACAGGGGAGTAAACTGGAGGCAAACAAGCATGTGTTTACTTCTCAGCAATCAGCCTGGTCTGTGACCCATCAAGAAGTGGGATGAAACTGCTTGGATTATTGCGTGTCTCACCCAGTCTTCATGTGACTATGACATGGGACTCAGGCTGTCCTGTTTACAGTGGCTTCATCAGTGTTCCCTCTCCAGCCACGGAACTGAGCTACCCCGTCACCTTCCCAAGATCTTTTTATATATACACTAGGTCTTAATTTCTCTGGAATTCAGGAAGTGCAGCAATATGGCAGGGTGGGCAGGAATGGAATGAGTCCCACAAGAGAGATGTGTACAGCTAGCAAAATTTTTTTCCCTATTTTGGAAATTCTTGAGGATTTGTGCTGAACAGCTTCAATGTTCAAGGGGAAAAAAAGTATTTTTAAACATCCTGGTACAGTCAGAAGCACTTGAAGAGGGAAGGGAGAAAGTTCAGCTGTGAATAACATTTATAATGTTGTACCAGGTGCTTGCAAAAATTCAAGGAGCAGATTTTGTACTGGAGCAAGAGTCTTTGTCATTTCTTTTCCCTCCAGCAGAAGTCAGGTACACCTTCCCTGGCAGAAATGCTGCGTCAGGGCAGAGGAGGTCAGTTTACTTGCTATTACAAAAGAGCTGGTATAGAAGTATTTCACAGAAGATGCTTTAATTAAAGCAAAAAGAACTGATATAAAAGAGTTGATTTTAAGTCCAAGTTCTTTCTCTGTCTCAGCCACAGAAACCCTGTACGATCTTAGGGAAATCAAAACAAATTTCTTTTAACCAGCTCCTCCTTAGAAAAAAAGCTGAGCTAATGACCCTTCTTTGCGCCCCCTCTCGCCCTTTGTGTGCTATCACTATAACAAGGACACAGCCTGATGACAGACTGCTAAGCATCCCCTAAACCTGCAAATCCCACCTCTGCCATCACAGGGAGCCTGCTCCTGGGGGTTTCCCTTCTCAGAGACTGCAGCTGCTTGTGCAGTGCCTGTAACAAGAGGGTCCCAACCTCATTCAGGATCTCAAGGGACCTAAGTAGAGAGACAGCCTTACCATTTCACAGGATGTCCCCTCTGAGGGTTGACAGTTAGAGGTTTCTTTGTTCACCACTGCCAGGAAGAAGATGATGTACAGTTTCATGGCTCTGAGGGTAAAAATAATTAGGGTTAGATTTTATATGGAACACAGAGGTAAACACATGCAAAAGCTGGCACCAGGTCATCATCTAACATTAAGAAGGACATAAGCAGAGCAATAAATTAAGCCATCTCTGAGCATACAGCACTAGTGACCCATCTGTGTAGCTTTGCATCCCTTTCAGCCTGGTGAGAAGATATTTATATGAGGACTTGAAAGGAAAGTCCAAAGCATTTCATAGGTTTTCCCCAGTGTGATTTCAGCTGCTGCCTAAATGATATCTGGGACACTCAACAAAGTCCAGATGTTCAAGCTGGGCAGGGTGTCTGGCATCATGGAGAAAGAAAACTACTGAAGACCGAGTTATCTTCACATTCCCCATAGACACAGCCCAGCTGCTTTCAACTGGGCTGAAGTTTTGGGGTGCCATGTCCTGAGCAAAGCAAATGGGTACCGCTCAGAAACAACCAGAAGTGGGAACAGTTTTCATTTCCATCCACAACAGTTTCTACTCCTCTTATCCCAGAGTGTCAAAGACCTTTTACATGTATATCCTCATTGAGTTAATGCAAACAGCTTAAGGAGTGGACTGAGATTTTTCATTTTACACATTCCAGGTACAGAAAGGTTTTTAAATACATTTGACAGGCCATCATAGAACCATACGTTCCACAGAATCACAGAATATGTGAAGTTGGAAGGAACGCACAAAGATCATTGAGTCCAACTCCTGGTCCTGCACAGCACTATCCCCAGGAGTCACATCCTGTCCCCGAGAGTGTTGTCCAAATGCTTCTTGAACTTTCTCAGGCTTGGGTTGGAAAGGACCAAGTCTGGTGCAATCCCCCTGCCATGGACAAGGGCAGATGCCTTACAGAGACAGATATAGAATAGAATGGATTCGTGTGAAACGGAGAATTCATAAGAGTTTAACTGTTTGAAAAGCACTCCATAAAAGAGCACAGAACTGCAAAAGGAGCAAACAGCACTCGGAGGCCTGTCACTGGACAATGGGGGAAAAAGGGAACCAAAGCCAAGGGCAAGCATTCCTGCTTCAAACAGCTCCAAATGCAACCCCAATCCTATGCACAAGCCACTGGCACCAATGTACTGTTGCTCGGTGGCTTCCACCCACAGAACATCTAAAAGCTGAAAACAAAAGAGATGGGATCATTCCCAGCCGATGGAGATCCCTCTGCTTAGTCACTTTGATGGATGCAGCTGATGGCCCTTGTCAGTACTGACAGTCACTGAACAGCAATGCCAACAAGTTCCTGATGGTAATCTGCCTGTTTCTCCCCTTCACAACCAGAGAACAGAGCTGTGTATTAGGAATAGAGAAACTAGGGAGGATTAGACCACAGCTACTCTATGTACAGTTTGCATATTCCTTCCATTTCACAAAAAACCCCCAGTGATGGATGATGATCTGTGACCCCAAGGTGAAAGAACGGGTCTCAGTAATGGGATCAGTAATGTGTTCCTCCCATTAAAACCAGACCAAGGATGTTAATTCTCTACCTTCAAATCAATGTTTACAAAATATGCTGAAATCATCCTATGGAAGGAAGAATTGCTGATGTCACCATCTATAATGTTTCTGCTGTCCCCCTCTGTTCTTCGTTCCCCATGCTTAGAGCAGTTGGAACCTCCTCTAAGGAGGAGAAATCTATTTTTATTATTTGAGTATTAGTTTGCTGAGGTGGCGATAAAAGACAAACATACCAATGATTACAAGGCTTTTCTCCAAGCCCTTAAAGGGAAATCCTTTCTGTTCAGACACAATGAATTAAGCTGAGGATATTATCCACAACAGGGCACCACGTTGAGGGACAGCAATGTCTTCCCTTGTCACACTATCAGTGCAAAAAAAAGTCTCTTCGCCTCTTAAATAATAAACCTGATGCAATCTAGGGTCTTAACATACTTGGAAACTTCCTAAACTTTAGGTTTCTTAGGCAACTGGGAAATGGATATATCTGAACACAAAAAAAAAATTGATGTAATGGTTTGCTGTGTAAGGCAAATCTGTAATAAGCACGGATGCTGTCCCTCAAGGTTTTCCAAGGTGTCCCTCAAGGTGTCACATCCTGAAGCTCATCAAGGATGTGGTGCTCTCTTCCAGCATAAGACCATATAGACTGTCCTCACAAAACCATTTAGTTTGGAAAAGCCTTCTAAGACCATCAACTCCAACTGTTCTCCCAGCACTGGCAAGGCCATCATTAACCCATGTCCCCAAGTGCCACATCCACATGTCTGTTAAATCCCTCCAGGGATGGGGACTCCACCACTGCCCTGGGCAGCCTGTGCCAGTGCTTAACAAACATTGTGGTAAAGAAAGTTTTCCTAATATCCAGACTGAACCTCCCCTGCCACAACCTGAAGCTACTTCCTCTTCACCTGTCACGGTACAGCCCAACCTCCTTGCTCATGGAGATTCCCTTCCTAGGGTAGTTTTCTGTTCAGCTGTCCAGCTGAGAAGCTTTTCCTGCCTAGCTTTTCTCTGAACAACCTTTAGATCCTTCTCAGCAAGCTCTAGTGTGACACATCAGTGCATTCCCCTCCTTTCTACCCTCTGGGCAGGTCTCAGCATCCCCCCACCCTCTCCCAGTGCCAAGCCCAGGGCTTACAGGACCCCCATTCCCTTGGTGTGAGAGAGGATGTCTACTGACACTAAACCCTTCCTGCTGGCACTGATCTCTCAATCCACGGCTTACAAAAACAGTTTGGAAGCAGCAGTAGAAACAACTCAACTTAAAGAAGCTTTTATTGCTTTGAAGCTTTCCCAGAGTTGAAGCAGCTTCATGATCAGTGCCAGTTTGCTCCCACTGGCAGCGGTGATAGAAATCCCAGCATAACTCAGAGCAGGATTGAGCTCTGAACCCTATTTAAAGCCACAGCTTTCCATCACAGTACTTCAAAACCACCCAGTGCCAACCCCAGCTGAAATATACAGGTGGTTTCAGTCAACATCACCCCCAAGGAGTATTAGTAGGTTGGTAAAATAATTCTAGAAAAAGCATACCCTAACCATGTCAGCATGTCCACTTAACAAATAGGAAAGGCAGAGAAGGCAGAGAAGACCAGTAATTTGCCCTGGGACACATTTCAAACCATGGAATAATAATAATTTATTCCCAGTTTCCACTTCAGAACAATGTTTGCCTCCATCTCTATCACAATATTAATCTTGAAACTACTTCACAGATTTTGTTTGCAGGTAATAAAGGCAGCACTTTCCAGATTTCCCCCAAATGTAATTTTTGTTACTGCTTAGATAATTAACAGAGATGCTCTCCTGTGCCAAGGAAAGTTAAATACAAGAGAACACACGGAACACAAATCAAACTCCCCAAGGTCTGATCCTTTTCCACACAAGACTCTTTCCTGTTAAATTAGAGCCTTCAGGGGTAAAAAGAGTGACTATTTCACATTTACCTTGTTTCAAGGGTTTCTTGCATCCCCAAACACCATTTATCATCTCTTTAAAAAGCATATCCAGCTCTTCAAAATCAATTCAGTCCTGGTATCGATGCAATTATTCTTCAGCTTCATATTCACCCATTCTAGACACCTAGAGGCTCACTTGTAACTTCAGAATGAAGGCATTTTCAGGGAAATAACCTTATTTGAGACAGTGTCTGCTTTAAATTATGTTGCTTGTCTTCCTCTCCACTCCTCTCTGGGCTCTTGCTGGGTCCTAGCCACCGCTCCTTCTCCGGATGGAGCCGGCTACTGTGCAACATCCTGAAGCCCTTCCTTGGGGCAGTCATTGAGAAATAGGGATTTTTGCCAGAGGAACTGTCAGGATCGGGCTGTGGGTTTGCTCAGGAGAATAAGTAACTTACTGGCAATGGCATTGTCTGGCTGTGTGCGTGACACATGATAGTGTGTTTACTTTGGGGTTTTGTGTCTGCAAGTTACATTCCTGGAGGGTTGTAGCCTCCTGCACCTAAATCTCTATCTCCATCTTTAGGGAAACAGTGCTTGAGGATTAAATGTTTAAAATTCATGGCTGATAAATATAAACCCCAGAAGCTGGAAACCTGTTTTGGAAGAAATAACTTTTTCTTTTTGCAGTCATCCCACTAATGAGAGTGTGATTGCGGTCTGCTGGCAGGACAGGGGTCCATTGCTGGTTACAACACACTTGATGGGTTTTCATGGCATGAGGCAGGAATTAGGGATAAAGGCCTCGAAAAAGGCATTTTCAGACGAGCAGCCGAATTTTTGGTTGTAAGTACATAGTGCTGAATATACTGGATCTGCTGGGAAGAATTCCCGCTGCAAAGGGGTCACGCAGAAGATAATTTCAAATTGCCCAAGTTCAGCTTTTTATTTATTATTTTGTGCTGCCCTCTAGAGCTGAAGTAGCTGGTTTCCTCATTTCCTTTTGCTAATTAAGTCTTGCTTCAGGAAAACCCTCCTCTACATAGATTTTCCGGCTATTTTCTCCCAGAGACACAAGCCTGAACTGCCACAACACACTTTTCCCATGGTTGAAATAATACGCCAAAGAGCTGGGCTCTTAGTTTGCTTGGTAATCACCCTGAAATGAGAGGTATAAATCACAGAATTATAGAATCCCAGAATGGATTGGATTGGAAAGGACCTCAAAGTTCATCTACTTCCAGCCCCCCTGCCATCAGCAGGGACACCTTCCACTACACCAGGTTTCTTGTCTAGCTGTAAAAATACTATGACAAGGTGACAGGGGAGGGCATGATTAGATGCAATAGATAGAAAAAGACACATTTAAGCTCTCAGGAGAATTGTACACCACTGAGATTATCACAACCTCAGAAAAGTTCTCCTTGACTGGGCTCTCATCAGATTAGTTTTGATCACCTTCCCCCAAGCATGTCATGTTTTGAGCTTTACTTTGCAGTGCTGTTTTTTGCTTCATCCCTTTGGCACGGTCCCTGGAGTCAAGCTCTTCATCTGCAATCCCCTTCGGGTAAGAAGGAAACTCATGTTGATACTGGGGACCACTGTGATATCCAGAGATTTAAATGTCTTTTGGTTGCTCTGGGTTTAGAGTTTGTCTTGTCAGCAGTGTGCAATAGCACTAGAAAAGCACAGACATCTTTGCAAGGCAAACCTCAAATATTTGAGGTCTCCAAGAATAATAAATAATTTTTTTTTAGTAGGATATTTTGATCTGATTTGAAGTACAAATATCATGCCTCTAATTAAGAGCAGCAAGTGGCCAGGATGATGGCAGCTTCCAATTTTTCTACACCTGGATGTTCAGAGCACTTTAGGAAGTTTGAATTTACAGGGATAAAAATAGCAGAGGTTTTGGTTGTGCTTTTTAAAAAGCCAGCTCTGTTCCTCAAGCTGTTTTACTGAGTAACCAGGTAGCTGTGCCAGCTGAACTGTAAAGAAGAGCTTGGACAGAAACAAATGCCAAAGCAGGAGGGAAGGGCATGCACTGATTCTACTGCTCAGGGCTTTGCTTCAATAAAACCACATTCTCAGAGGATATCAGCTGCACTGGGAAAGATCGGTGCTGTCCTTGCCTTCTTTGTCCTTTCCCAAAGGGGATCTGGCAGCAAACAGTTTCAAAGCTTCTGATGCATTTAGCTGATTTCCCAAATTTTCAATATTTTTGGCTTTGGGCTACCTAGCAGTTTACACCTTAAAGTGGTGTTGAAACATTAGCATGGTATGGGCTTAGTAAGACATGTCTGCAGGGCAAGTGTCACCTGCATCAGTCACTAATCATAGAATGGCCTGATTTGAAAGGGGCCTTGAAGATCATCCAGGCCCCCTGCCATGGGCAGGGACACCTTCCACTAGACCAGGTTGCTCAGAGCCCCAGCCAGCCACATCTCCATCACGCAGATAGGAGAATCAAGCTTTTTTGCCCACAAAATAGCAAGGGCTGTGCCATCCCAACAATGCCGAGGGGTTTGTACCTGCAACGCTGTGAAATCCTGATTTTCCAGTGGTGTCTCAGCAGCCACTTCCTACTCTGTTTCTGCTGATGGCAGTTGAATTTCACCCTCTGTCACCTTAAGTGAGGGGCACCTCATCAGACCTCTCCTCTCCTCCAAATCCTTTCCCCAGCATGGCATAGAGCAAGAAGCAAAAGCAAATCCTAGCTGCTGGCTCCCACCAGTCAGTCTGTAAACTGCTGCAGGTTCCCAAGGGTTTCAGTGAAACAAGAAAATGTCTTGATAATTTTGTGTCTTTAGTCTCCAGACCTTTTGGAGTCTGTCCATCCATAATGCTGCTGCTTTCTAAGGCACCGCTTTTGGTTGAGTCCTGTGTCAAGCTCTATGAATCAAACTCTCCAGAGAAGTAAATGAAACAAGTTCCTGCCTTAGAAAGTGGGTCTGAACAGTAAATGCAGGAGTGGGACAAGTCTTGCTCCCTTTTGGCTAGAATAGCTCCCTGGTGATTCATCCCACAAGGGAGCTGGAGACAATATTAATATTAATCCTATTAAAAATTAAATAGCCAATGCCATCTTCAGTCACAGGCTTCAATAAGAAGGCGCAGCTCCAGCTCCTGACACTCTACAACATCTCCAGAAACTGATTCTCCTGGTTTGTTTTGCTCCTGCAATCTGCACTGTGCTTGGCATCTCACAAAGCAGATGCAGCCACCAGTCTTTCTGGTGTCAAGTCCACATATCAAAATAGAGACTCCTCCATGTCTTGTAAATCCAACAAGGCTTTTCTCCTGTCTTTTGAAGCTGCTGCCTTCCTTCCTTCTCCTTCTGTCCTCTCTCCATGTGCATCTTTATCAAGTGTTCAGCCAACAGCATTTCCCCACCAAAAACTAACATTTCCAGTTGTTGAGGTTTTAGCCAGGTTCCCTATTTTATTCACCTTTTTTCCTCCTACTCTCTCCAGGAAAGAAAATGTAAATGAACAAGAACTGAATGAAACCCACAAGCCTGGAGAATTTGTGAGTGAGGGGATGGGCGAAGGGACAGAGGGAGATGGGAAAATTAAAACTCTTACATCAGCAAAAAGTGACATGTACTGGCATTCACAGATTAAACTAACTAACCATGAAATACTCTCCCTGGAGAACAAAATTCAGATTCAGAAACCAAACCAGAATATTTTCTCACCAGTTTATAAAATATGCTTTTAATTCAGTAATATTACTTTTTATAGACAGTGGGGTCAGTAATTGGGAAAAGGTGTACTCATTTTATAAGATCCAGTAGGAGACAAAATGAGGTGAGGAAAATTATTTCTGATATATTTGATTTACATAATACTGAAATCTCTCCTTGAATTCATCCATCACTGTACTAGTAAAAGGCCAAGCGCTGATACAGTCACTAAGATGTAACCATCTGCTTTAAAAAGAAATGACTGGTTGTAAATTTTTGTTCTTGAAAACTAGAGGATTTCAGCATTTTAGAGTAATATGTTTATTTTAAAGTTTGAATTATTACATTTTAGTAGAAAAGCCAAATTATCACTGTTGTGCAAAGCCAAATTATTTCTGCAATTTAAGGGAAGCATATTTGTCTTTTATCAAAAATACTTTTATCCAAATTAGAACTGGGCTTAGCCTTAGAAAATTTACTGTGACTTTTACATAAACTATGATTTTCTAAAACTTTACTACTTCCAAATATTGCCTAAACATTCATTCTCATGATAACAGTTCAGATGCATCAAAGCCCTCTCAGTAAATCATCATTCACCCAAGGTGACATTCAAGCTGTCAGGATATTAAGAGCAGCAAAATAACTCTGCCATCTCACACCTCAGCTCCAAAAGGGAGAGCTCAATGACAGCACTGATAGGAAGAAGAGCAGATGAGCCAAACAGCATTTTGCCTATTTTACCCAGGGACTGTGTGATTTGCCCAAGGCTATATTAGGATTCTGTGTCAGAAAGCCGGGTGAGTGGCATTTAATTGGTTTACAATGCTGATCTCTGCAGCACTCCTGGTTCAGAAGGCTATAATGCAGTAACAGCATAAATAGACTGAAGTCCTGTGAAGAAAGATAAAACCAATCATCTCTCCATCTTCTATTCCTGCAAACACGGAGAATAATAATAAAGACAGTGTATGACAACCGTACTGTTATAAACTAACTGGTGCCTCCTTAATGTAAATTATCTAGCTCACGCAGTGCAAGTCCCTGATGGATTAAATATACAACTAGGTGGATAGAGCCATCTACACAGCGTGTTTAGCCAGTTCCTCAGCCTATTCATAAACACAGAACATTTTATTTATACAGTACCTTCCTCATCTGTGTCAGTTTTAAAGGCTGCAGCTCAAAGTCACCAGAGCCCTCATCTCTCCCGCAGTTGAAAGTGCAAATTTCCAGCAGGCTCCCAGGTTCACATGTCTCCACATACCTGCTCTGTGGCTGGAGAAGGAGAAGGTTTCGTCTCTGCTTGCAGCCTTTTTTTTCTTCGACTCTCCCAGCAGCCTTTCCAGATCAAGCCGAGGAAGAGTTTCCTTGGGGAAGTTGTACCTCTGTTGCATGCCAGCTGACTAAAACTCTGTGAGTGCTGAGAGAAGTTTGAAGTCACAGGGGAAAAAAAATACTCCTCATAGACTAGTCCTTGAATTCACTCCTTTGTAGTCATAAGCTCTTATATATTCCCAGGCTCCCCAGAGCATGTGAATACATACCTCCATAATAGTTTTAAAACGTGTGTGTACTCTGCGCTTCTCTTTATTTTCCATTTTGTTCATTCAGCCTTGGCTTATTTCCTGCAGTTTCCCAGCTGGTAATTATGCTTCTCTCGTATTGACACATGAAACAGTCTGTGAATACCACAAAAAATCCCCTCCACAGGCTTTGGGGACACGTGCTTGTCTCTCAAGGCATCCATGCCTGTCCCACAGCTGTCAGCCTGGAGGTTCTCAGGGGCTGGGGTAAATCAGGGGCACTGAGCTGGCTGCAAACCTTACATTTCAAGTCCATGCAGGATGGGGTGCATAGGAAAAGGGTATATGGGAGTAGGGCAAGCACATCATGTTTGGTGTCCCAACAGGTCAGCTGTGTCTCCATGGCACAGCAGTGGGACGGCCAAATACACACTTGGGGGAAAGGATAAATTCAATTTAATGCTTGAATGGGTAATAACGTAAATACCTTCTGAAAAGGGCTGTGGGATGAATTTTGCTTTCTTTACTTTGGGTGTGAAGCTCCCTTTTATTTCAGTTGCAATGCTTTTGTGTAAGTTGTTGGGGGACTTGCACACTGTCTGTTGTCTTCATCTGCTTATATGTGCCCTGATATCTGGGCAGGTGTTCACTGGCTCTGCATGTTCATTTGCAGCACTGTAAATCTCTGACAGGGTTTTGCCAGCTCTTCAGTGGATGTCTTAGGACCAAACTGAGTCTTGGCTTCACCAGCCAGGATAAGAACTCCCCTGGGCCACCCAGCTGGGGAGCTCCCACGGGTACCAGGGATCAAAGAAAACATCCCAGGGACCACTGCAAACCTTCCACCTTCTCCCTTGCATGTATGAGGAGCATCTCAACTGAGTGATCTCCCTCAGAGGAGAGGTTTGCCTTCAGCATCATGTATTTATTCCCTTTTCACTTAGATATGCAACAATGGCCAAGAATTTTCACACACACAAAAAAAGGATATGCTGGCTCCCTTCTCCCAGACAGCATCAATTCTGTCCCGCTTTCCTGGATTTGCTTATTAAAATCAGCTAAAAGCTATGTCCTTTTATACCATGTGCCAAACAGCTTCGTGAATTCTGCTAAACTAGCAGGCTCCAGCTTTTGCTTCTCTGTGACAGGTTCATTCTCTGTAGCATACCAGGTCCTGTGAGTCAGAGTTACTTCAGACCTGCACCATACTGGGAGATTCAAGATGAAAATGTCTGCAGATGTGAAAAATGTGGTTTGTTAAACATCTCAGTAAATACATTTTGCTCATGTTGTTGCAATAAGATTGTAACAAAACTAATCAATTTAATAGCAACATGTACATAATGGTAACAAAGGAAACAATAACAGTTTTATTACAGCCTTGGCTATTGCCTATGTACAGGTGCAGCTGTATAAGCATGTCACTGTTGTACCGAGAACGGCGAGAAACGACACGATCCAAGTTCAGGCAAAATAATGCCCTTTAATTAATTATAAATCGGTTTATATAACTTGGTTCGCAAGAGTAGCATGGTACTATTGGTCCCTTGGTCAACCACCTCCTGGAATGGTTGGTGGAGGCTATACAACACCCATTTGAAAATATTTTCTTCAGTGTACCATAACAACTCTGCACAACAAACTCCAGGTGCAAAGATAAAGAATTAGTTTACAAAACTGTCTTCACTGTTTTCATCTAGTCTGCGTGTGAAAGCAATGCTCTCACAGAATACTGAGAAAAAGCTGAAGAATTTCTCTGCTTCTAACTTTTTAGCATCCATATATGCATTTTTTTATTATTGTTGTATTTGTTGTTGTTGCTGTTGTTGTTGCTATTATTATTATGGGCCAAACTCACCTCATAGCCCACAGTAGCTTATTTGGACGGGTTGACAAAGGGAGTTCACCAAGGAACAAGGATATATTGTATCCCCTCCTGTCACCACACCAGGACAACCTGATGGCCAACTTAATGTCACAGTAGCCAAGACTGGAGGATGACTGCGGACTTTCTTCTTAGAAATGGAGGTCCAATTGTATTTCCCAGGTGGTGCATGGCTAGCTAATAGGAAAATAATCCACCACAGAAAGAATAGGAAGTCTCCTAATATGAAATTTTGGACTACATGGAAGCAGAAGGAATAATTCCCACAGATCCTGCTGCTGATAGACTCCATCTCTGGTATGTGGGCAGCAGAAACTTGGGTCAACCTATGGTTTATTCCCAGTGACACCTGAGTGCAGATGGCTTCTCCAGTTACATCTCTCCCACTAAAGATATGTCTCCCAGGGAGTGATTCCTGGCCTGATCCACACAAACCTCGTCCTTCTCTAGGGCAAGCTGGACATGTCCAGGTGTGTAACACTCTGTTATTTACCTCTGGATGGTGACCCCACAGCCCTGACATTGTTGTTTCACTTTCTTTTAAAGTGCCCTGAGGAAGGCCGGGACAGTATGCAAAGCTGCTCTAGAATAGTGTGGGAGGACTGTGCAGAGCAGAAGCAGCTGAACCTGATCCAGGCCCTGAAGAAAACCCAAAGAGTAAACCCAGCTTGGAGAGAACAATCTGGCTTGGTGGGGAAGGGTGCCCATGAGAGAGCTTACCCCCAATGTGTTTGATGTGAGGAGCCAGGTTATCTGACAGCATTGATGTATCCATGCATATCCCATGAAAGAACCTGAGGACTCTAGGAGGGGCACTACACCCTGCAGACTTGTAGGATCTTGCCTCCAAAACGGCTTACAAGCACCAGTCCTGCAATAATTTCTGCTAGTACTAGGGCAGCAGGATACAGCAATTGGCAAATGCCACTTCAAAACAAAAAGGCCACAGGTCAGTGCTGGTCACACAAAGTCAATCCTCACCATCTCCTCCCCCTCCAAGTCTCATGAGATTCCCACTCTTCCATAGTAGAGATGAACAGGCTTGGTTGGTGGGGCTGGCATGAAGACAAGCAGAAGAGCATGAACAGAAAGCAAAATTCCCAGCTGCTGAGATGCTCCAAGACACCACCGCCACTATAAGCATCATTATTTTGAACTGATGTTAGCCCAAGTGCTTTCTAGAAATTACATTAAAAAGGAAAAAAAAATAAGAAAAATAAGACAAAAGAAAGAAGACAAGAAGAAAAGAACTGGCAGTATTCAGTCACTTGCAAAAGATTAGAGGTTGACCATGTGCTCACCTCACACTTAAAATAGGTTCTATCATGTCAACAGGATGCCCAACTCTAATTATAAATTATATTTCCCAAGACTAAACAAAGTTTAATATTTATGCTTCGTTTCCTCCTGCTCTGATTATAGCTTGTTCTTTTTGGGGAAAAAAAAAACCAAAACAAAACATGAGGAACAAGAGGTCCAAGAGCTTTGCTCTGGCCCCTTTTTCTATTCCTGCTGGTGTTGAGGGAAGTTTGATGCTGGTGATGCATCACATGCTGGGATTTTGGCTTGTCTTGGTGCTGATGCTGGTGGTGAGCAAAACAGGGAAGTTGTCCTGGTCAGCTGTGATTCCTGTCCCTTGTCTCTCTCATCATATGGTGCCTGCAGGTCTCAGGTACTGTGTCTTCAGCTGAACTCTAAGAAGAAGCTGCTCTTGGCATCTCCCTGCACTAGGCTTGGCTCAGTCCCCTCTGGTCCCAGCCATAATCTTCCTCAGGTCCACCTCACCTCAGGCCATGAAGACATTGACCTTGCAAGATGCAGACAGCTCCATGTACAACTGCAAAAGAGACATACCTTAGCTAGCTCCAAATCAGACAGAAGTGACCCAAGTAGCTGTGAAATTCTTCCCAAAAGCAGGGTAAAAAATGCATGTCCAGTTCTCCTGGGACACTTCACACTCACCCAGATAGATACGACCAGCTATGAAGCAGTCAGCTGTGCCCAGGTTATGAATCAGTGATTTGAAAGATGAACACAGTCCTGGGCACAGTCGTGGCTCATCTTGTCACTCCTAAGTGACAGGGTCCCCAGGCACTGCTTGATGCCCTGGTGGGCAATGACAAAAAATTGAGCAAGAATGCAAAGTTCACAGTGCTCAAGATATTTGTGGAGTGCTTACAAATGTTTTACATCACTTGGAGTGGCAGATACTGTGTAAACTCCTGGTGTAAGTAGGTACTACTGCAGGATAAAGATGAGGTGGTTTTGGTGATAAGGGTCTTCTGCAGACTGAGAGACCACAGAAGATAATGCAAATAAGTTGGGAAGAAAACATTTCCCCAAATGTAGGGGTTGCTGGGGCATGCAGCAATGAGGTAGTAAGAGAAAAGGGAGAGGAAAAACATGTGGGCAAAACTCCCAGACAAGTAAACTCATATCACAGGAGCTTCAGAGTCTCATAATTTTGGGGGGATTGAAATGGGGCAAATGGAATTTGTGTTTGAATTGTGAGGGGCCAAAACTGTCTCCAGGGTGCTCTGGTTTTATTTCCAATCCCCTGTGGACCTCAGACATACACCGTTGCCCAGCAAGACTTTGAGGTATGGCTTGCAAGCAGAGTTGCCAGGTGAACGTCTCAAGAAAATGGAAATAAGGACAGAGATCTCCTGCCTCGCTTGCACTTGCCCTGTCAGCTCAGATGGTTGGAAGCAGCCTGCATCCAACCCAGATTTCAGGTGTTTCTGTCCACTACTATCTGCCCACCACCTTTTCTGCCCACTACTATCTCCAGGGACATCTTCTAGCCTGTGTTTGAACATCCCAAAGCTTCATCAGCAGCTTTGGGAAACTGTGCTCCATAGGACAAATCTGGTCTATCTTGAAATGCAAACCAAATGAGACTGTTGTGGTGTCTATTGCAAATATTTCTCATAACTCTGCCCTACCACTACAATAGCAGGAGGATCTATGAATCAGGTGGTGCCAAACAAGCAGCCGAAGTTTCCTCTGTTGTGCTAATGGGGTTAAAGATCATGTTTCACTCTAAACCTCCTGCTCCATTTAAAGTGTGAAATGTCATCCATTCTTCCTTCTCTTGGTTTCCTTTTGGGTGGGGGAATGAATGTCATTCATGTCTGGCATTTTCAGTCCCTGCTATTGACTCAGACCTTATGAAAATCAGTTTAAACTATCAAACACGATTGAAATAATCAATTTTCCCTTTTTGCTGCCCCTTCTTTCCACCTCTTTCCTTTGGCTAGGTGGTGTCTTACTGGAGTGAAGCTATAGTGAAAGAATTACTGTCATTCTATGTACAAGGCCTTGAAGCTGATGATGACCCAGGTAATTTTCAGATCATGCAGAAAAGGATTTCACCACAGTTGGTTGAGAGTGTGATTTTGCTCCTTCTATGTTGTTTTTTTTAGGCAAGCACTGAAAAGAAAAGAAGTTTGCAATCATAATCCTAAGGAGAGACGAAATTGGTTAGAAATGCTCTATTTTTGTCATGTTCCTTAAACCCTTTGATCCTTCCCATAACAAGCCCTTGTTCCATCACTAAGTCATCACTTTATTTATAGCTCACAGGTGTGTTATTTCCAAAATGTCTCTGCTTCCAGCACAGTGTGTTAGCTTTTCTTGAATAATATAATTTCCACCCCCAATGACATATTTTTGAATTTTTTTCCATAAAGAAAAAGGATTGAAACCCTGACTTAAACCCTGAGCATGGTCCTTGCTGTGCAGACAGTCTGTCGTGACAGTCCCTGTGTTCACTGCTTCAGGTAGAACATACTGCAGGAGGAGGAAAGTATCTGCATCATCTAACAATCTCTTTGGACCAAAGAATGAAGCTAGGGATACACTGGGAGATATAGGGGAATGTTGGAGTTATTTCTGTGGACTGAGAAAGCAGACATAGGGCAACAATCTGAAGGAAACAATCCCACTTATCTATCTGATTTTTCCTAACAGTGAAACCTAATTTGCTGCTGAACATCTTCTAGATTTCAGACGTGGGATTCACTCAGCAAAACCTTCAGAGCCAGCACACAGTCTACTTTTCCACTAGGAAGTTTAGTGCACTGGAATGGTGAAATATGGGGAACACAGAAGCACAGATAATTATGCTCAAATACGTATCACCAGCTCCCTGACAGGTAGAAGTGATGGCAGCAGCTTTGAAGAGCTGAGCAAACTCCTGGTCTCCTTTTTCTCTTAGAAATTTGTAACCCCAGAATGATGTCATAGGTGAAAAAGATGTGATATCTCTGATCAAACATAAACATGTACAAGGTTGGTATCTATCAAAGGACCCACTGATTCTGATATCCTCCACAGTTCATGGAGGGAAATAGAAGTCCTTCTTGCTCATTCTCCAGCAGATGAGTCACCCACAAGGAGCTCCAACTTTCTCCTGTGAACAAGGGAGTGGTGAATGACTAACACAAACATAGAATCAAAATTAAGGGAAATGAGTCCCTCTTGTAGTCAGGAAACAGAGAATTTGGGGATTTTTTTTTTTTTGCTGCTTGTGGGTGTACCTCCTGCTGGTGTAAATCCCAGCTTTTCAGCCCAGGTTGGACATATCAATTCCTTAAAATAATTTCCAGGTTTCCTTGAGAGAAGACAGTTGGGGATGGTATCTCTGGATGTGTTACAAATGTTATAAGTGATTCTGCCATTCTGTTGTTGCTTTAAGGGTCTGACATCCATCATCCCACTGAGCAAAGCTCTGAACAGGATTCCTCATGAAGAGCCTCAGTACCCCTATAAAGCATGTTCTCATATAAAAATGAAAATATCTTTGTTAAGAAATTAGGATACAGCTTCTGGGGTTAGATTGTATGCCCCTTTTCCTCCTCAGGTGAAAGGCACTGTGTTTTAGACAATGATCCTTACAGATCTCATGACCCATCTAGAAGGTCTGTCTGCCATATCATAAGCATCTCCTGGATGAAGGGGTGTGCTTATTTGGATTTGCTTTCTGGCATCAAGATTACTGTATTTTTATACTCTCCATATAATGAGTGAAAAGAAGAGAAGCTCTTCTTTGTTCATTGGGCATTCTTGAAAGATCCCTCTTGCTGAAAGCACACTTGGCAACTTAATGGATGAAATCAGCTGTCCCCAGGACTCAGGACTGTGAGAATGGACAAACCTATTTAGGTTTAGATCTCTGTCATTTTCAGCTCTCAGGTAAGACATTCTTTATAAGGGACCAGTCCTTTTACTGTACATAAGTGAATACCCACTTATGCCTGATGAAAAGTGGGTAGACATACAGCTCCTACTGACCTCTCCCTTTCTCCAGACACACACATGTCAAGCCCCATGCTATCCATGAAAGAGGTTTTAGCCACAGCACTGAGGAAGTTTCTCACCTTTCACTTGTGACATATCTTGTGGTTAACCCATGATGAACAACTCTTAGCTCAGCCCATTTCTTCCTCAAAAAATGCAGAGAATTTTGAAACAAATAAACAAAACAAAAAGTAGCCAAAAAAATGTGCCCTATGAGGTTGTTGTAAGGGTTGAGATTCAGGATAAAAACTTTTTAGAAGGGCCTGTTGCACTAGAACAAGGGGTAACGGTTTTAAATTAAAAGATGGATGGTTCAGTTAGATATTAAGAAAATGTTTTTTACAACAAGGTTGGTGAAACACTGGCACAGGTTGCCCAGAGAAGCTGTGGTTGCCACATCCCTGGAAGTGTTCAAGGCCAGGCTGGACAGGGCTCTGAGCAACCTGGTCTAGTTGAAGATGTCTCTGCTCATTTCAGGGGGAGTGAACTAGACGACTTTGGTTCCTTTCAAACCAAACTATTCTATGATTCTATAATAAGAAAGTCATTGGAGATGATTAAAGAAAACTGTGGCAATATTTTCTGGCCACTGAATGATTTCCTCATTCGCATGTGCAGGGAACACACAGGCAACTGATTTTCATATTCTTTGCCTGCCCTCTCGTGGTGAATGGATGCTGATTAAGTGTATGCATGCATATCTATTTCCATATACACATATAAATGTATATGTACATATATATGTATGCACTGACATATACAACAAAAAACACTTTCATCAGATTTGTACCTTGCGTTTGATGTTACAGAAGTGAGCAGTAATTAATTGTTTCATTGGCTGTAGCTGGTCTTTTTAATGCTGAAGATTTTCCTGTGATTGGTTAAAATTTAGTTCAGATAAAATATTTTGGCATGAAAATAATAGGAGTATAGTGAAGTATTTGTTCCAGCTTGGAGAGGCCAGGGAGGTCTCCATGTGTCCCTTTCCTCTCTACAAATAAATTCTGCTGAAACTGGGTGAGCTGCACAGAATCAAGAGCAAAATGTTTCTCTAGGACCAGTTCTTATAGCAAATACAGGGCAGCATAAAAACAACTGCTGCAGCATGGATGGGCCTTTTCCTACACTATGCTAGTATGAGATAGCAGAGGGGCACAGAAGGTGAAAGTTTGGAGAAGATATATTCATTCACCTTTGGTGGGGTTTATTTTCAAGTCATCTTCAACGCATTTCCCCTTGTAGCTGCAAAGAGCAGAGGGATTTGCCATGTAGCCTTTCACACCTCCTAGAAATGTGTTCAGCACTGGGGTGTGAGGTACTAAGGGTAAATGTGTTCAACACTGCAGATCCCATGATTTACATAAATATCAAAGGTATTGCCTAAACATGATGTTCCAGCCTTTTCTCTTTAGATGACCTGTTACAGTGAGAAGGGCAGCAAAGGTGATACTCATACTGATGGGCTTTGTCTATGTCCAGAGGAAAGTGAACAAGAGTAACTTCTCATCAACACCTTAATTTGCCACTCAGTGAATTTATTATCACCCTGATTACATATTTACTTGGGATTTTGTTTTGAAGTACAGGGATCAGCACACTGTCTCTGGACTCGCATAGCCTTAGGCAACATGGAGATTATGTCCACAGTCCCAAGCTCCCTAGGGACTTAGTCAAAACACGAAGCCTGCCAGAGTTGGAGAAGTGCTTGGACAACACTCTCAGGCACATGGTGGGGTTCTTGGGATGGTCCTGTGCAGGGCTAGGAGATGGACTTGATGATCCATGCGGGCCCCTTCCAACTCAGGATATTCTGTGATTCTAATCTATGATTCCATAGTGTCCAAACCCACCATTTATGGCACATTGTCCAGTGACTGGGGCAGTACTTTTTTGCCTTTCTGTGGTGACTCCATCTGAACAGATCACCAGTTCCTGAGTGCTGGATTCACTTTTTAAATTGCTACCACAGGTGGTCCCTAACCCAACAAGCACCACCCTAAACAAGCTGGGGGCATGTCTGGGGCCACAGATATTCCAAATATATAATTTGGGTGTTTGGAAGGGGAAGGCAGTTTATTAGCTGGCTCCTGTGCCAGGGAAAGGTATCAGGCAGATGCCATTTAATCACAAAGGCATCTCCAATGCTTTCTAAGGAGCGTCCATTTGTGCTTTCCCTTTTCTGAGTCCACAGAAGCAATACGCAAGGCTTGTTTCTCTCATTGCTTAGGGTCTCCTGTTGTTCCAGATATGAGGAATGATCTGCTAGACACCTCTCAGGATGTGAAACCTACTGTCCCATCACAACTGGAGGACTTCCTGTCTGGAGAGATTCTTCACTCACTATCTTTCTACCTGCCCATTCTCTGCTAGCTGGGCACATGTGGACAACAGTGCCTGAGTTTACAACCAAGGCAGGTTCATCCTAACTAAACGAAGACCTTTTTGTCTTCTAACCTCACCTGGTCAGGGCATTATTGTCATGTTTCCTGTCCCTCTCCACACACACAGACACCAGTGTGCACAGTCAGCAGTCTTCATAATATCAGACACAAGGACAACACTACAGCAGCAGTAGTAAAGAGGAGAAGGTTTTCAGGCTGACCTCTCCCCCGCATAGTGTGATAAATGGAGTTCCCGGGGCCACCCTACAAACAGGACCTGAGGCTTGAACCCACCAGGGGTAGGGAGTCATATTTCCCCCTTGTTCTGGCTGTGTTGCAGTCAACCAGAGAAACCTCAATGACATCTCTCCATCAATAAACTCTGGCACCTTATTTGGATAAAAACCCACAGTTATTCCCCCCATTGCTTTCTATGTGATGGCAGTGTTCAGGGAGCCAGAGCTACAGATTTGGCCAGGCAGACAATCACCTCCACGAGGAGCCCACATAAGTAGTTTAAACAAAAGCTTTATTTCCATACAGTGTTCTTGGGATATGGTGCCAAGATTTCACAGACGACTCAAAACAAGGATTGGCAAGGAGTGCTGTGCTCCTGTGATGCTTCTTTCTGCAAAAGCCACAAGTCACAGAACACATGTTCAGAGCCAAGCCTGAACTTCCTTTAAAATCAGAACTGTTTAGATTAACAGCTTTCAGGTTTGTTCTTCAAATTAATAGTGTACCAAAGCAGAGTTCACATGCAAGGGAGTATAGCTCTGTGGAGAAGGACCTCGAGGTTCTGGTGGACAATATGTTGTCTCTGAGCCAGCAGTGCCCTGAGGGTCAAGAAGGCCAACAGGGCAACCCCAGGGTGCATTAGAAAGAGAAAGCATAGCCAGCAGGTCAAGGGAGGTGATCCTGCTCCTCTGCTCAGCCTTGGTGAGGCATATCTGGAGTTTTGGGCTCCTCTGGACAAGAGAGACATGGAGCTCCTGGAGCAGGTCCAGCAGAGGTTCCAGAGATGATGAGGGGACTGGAGCACCTCTCTTATGAGGAAACGCTGAGACAGCCAGGAGGGATATCCATGTCCTGGGGGGCATCAGGCACAGCATCGCCAGCCAGGCAAGGGAGGGGATTGTCCCACTCTGCTCTTCACTGGGGCAGCCTCACCTCAAGTGCTGGGGGCAGTTTTGGGCATCATGAGATAAAAAAGACATTGTCATTAGAGAGCATCTGAAGGAGGGCAACACGGATGGTGAAGGGCTTTAAGGCCCTGTATGAGGAGCGGCTGAGGTCTCTTGGTCTATTCAGCCTGGAGGAGACTGAGGAGAGACCTCATTAAAATCTTCAACATCCTCATGAAGGGCTGCGGAGGGGCAGGTGCCAATCCCCTCCCTCTTGTGACCAGTGACAGGGCTCAAGGGAATGGCATGAAGCTGAGTCATGGGAGGTTTAGGTCGGAAATCAGGAAAAAGTTTTCCACTCAGGGTGGTTGGGCACTGAACAGGCTTCCCTGGGAATGGTCACAGCCGCAAGACTGCCAGAGCTCAAGGACTGTTTGGACAACACTCTCAGGCACAAGGCGGGATTTTTGGGGTGTCCCGCATAGGGCCAGGAGTTGGACTTGAGCGGGTCACTTCCAACTAAGGATATTCTGTGATTCTATGATTTACAGCACCAGACTCATAGTCCATGGTTTAAGTCATCTGGTACTACAGCAGAAATATTCAATAAACCACGGTTATTAAAGATGTAAATTTCAGTACATCTGCAATCAGATATTATTCTGCAATGTTCAGACATTGCTCCTGGTGAGTGAAGACCTCAAGGCTGGAGCTTCAGCCATGCAGAGTCAGTTTGCTGCCTTCTCTTCCTGCCCACAGTTTTCTGACTAGAGTGGAGAAAATTTAGTTGGTTTCCTGCAGCATTTCAAGATTTTGAAATGTTATTTCAGTTCCAGCTTTTGAACAAAAAAATAAATACAGGAGGAAATCAGATGTGGAGGTTGGCTCTAAGCAAACTGTCTTCAGGGTTGCTTAGGAATCAGTGACTGTGATAGCCCAGAAGACAGGCAGCTGAGGAGTCTGGCAAACAAACTTTGAAAACCAGACCATTTTCCACTTGAAAACTGCAGAATATCCACAGCTTGGAAAATTTGAACAATAGCCAAAAAAGCTTTAGCGTTTAATAAATATTGAAGACCAACTGGAATTTCAAGCATCATATTGTGGCTTTCATTTGGGCATCAGGCCTATGTGGATATAATATATTTCAGCATTGGTCCTTGGCCCTGTATTTGTTTTGACAGGACGAACTCATGGAAGCTCCTCCTTCTCCCATTCAAGGCACCTGCCCAACCAACTCACCAGTTCACACATCCAATTTAAACACCTTGAGCACTCTTGCCAGGCCCTGCAGCTCCTCATTTGTCAAGGGACCTGTCTAATCACTGAACTGAGCCCAGTCTCCCAACTTCTCCCTGGGACTGACCCGGAAACAAGAGGTGTAAGGATGAGGAGAGGAAGTCTGCCTGGCTGATGCTGTGGGCTGCAGTGGGGAAGGACACCCTATACAGGCTCCACTAAGGGACCAACAGTAGATTTTCATGCTGCAGTTGTACTTCCCTAGTTTTGAAAAATGATCCCTTCCATGAAGCCATCTGAAATCTTGTGTGCATGGAGCTGGCTCCTGAAGGCAACTGTCCCCACAGTTTCAGCACTGTGATTTAATCCAGCCCCCTGTCTCTGAACAGCCCTCAGCAAACTCTTGCAAGATGCCCAAAACTTGGCCTGCCTCCAGCTTATCATCCTCTCCAGGAGCTGATGGAGACTTGGTCCTTGGTGGGAGCGTTGAGGCCCTGGGGCTGGGGACATGGCACAAGCCCAAGTAGCCAGACTTCATACACCAATCATAGCAATGCAGCAACTGCTGTACACACACACCTCTAGGATCTCTTTTCTGTCTGGGTTTTAGCAATAGTTCTGTTGCGGCTCTGGATTCTCATCTGACAGGGACACCCAGACATGCCATAAGCCGAAAACCACCTGAGTTAATCTTCTGTGGCACAAATGGTCTCAAACACAGATGCATCCAGTGAACAGTTATTCGATATCACCCTAAAGATGGGTTGATAAACTCTCTTCTTTTTCTGGCTGGGTTTGTTCCTCTTCCTGTTCTCTCCAGCATACTCACGATCTCACCCAGACACCCCACACTGAACACACGCTATACATCTACATTCTCCTTTATCCTACCTCTCCTCTTGTAGCCTGTTTTCTCACCTCCCCTTTCATTAACTACCTGGTCACATCTGGATTTTTACGAAGATTAAAGCTAAAAAAAGAAATTACCAAACTATGCTGCATTCCCTGCATCCTCCTCTGCTGCTTCTTCTCTCCTGCTGAGCAGTGAATGAAGCTCTTCATCTTCCTCCCTTCTGCCTGTGGTTCTTCCCCTGCACAAAGCAGCCTCTGCTTTTCCATCAGCATCCTGCTCCCTCATGTTATCCCTCCAGGTTCAGCCTTCTCATGTTCTCTTCTCTCTGATGCTCTAGTGGTCAAGGACTTGTGCAGCCCCTCCACTCCTCTCCTGGCAGAGGATGTGCCTCCCATGTTTCTCTGTGCTGCCAGCATTTCCCATTGTCCTGGTTTCATTTTCTTCCCAGTACCTGGCAACGTGCTGGGGTTTGGATTTAGTATGAGAATAATGTTGAGAACACAGTGACATTTTTGCTCAGTAGTGCTTACTCTAAATCAAGGACTTTTCCATGTCCTGTGTTCTGCCAGTGAGGAGCTGCACAAGGAACTGGGAGGGAGCATGGCTGGGACTGCTGACCTAAACTGGCCAGAGTGATATTCCATGTGATATGGGTTGACGCTGGCCCGATGCCAGGCACTCACAAAAGCCACTCACTCACTCCCCTGCTGCCGCTGGACAGAGGAGAGAAAATTTAATGAAGGGTTCATAAGTTGAGATAAGGACTAGGAGAGGTCGCTCACTAAATACCATCAAGGGCAAAACAGGCTCAGCTTTGAGATATAATGTGAATTTATTACTAACAAAATCAGAGCAGGATAATGAGAAGTAAATTGAGCCCTTAAAAACATCTTCCACCCAATCTTCCCTCCTTCCCAGCTCTGCCACCTACCCCAGCAGCACAAGGCGACAGGGAATGGGGGTTATGGTCAGTTCCCGCTGCTCTGGGAGAGGAGTCGTTCCTCTGCTGCACCGTGGGGTCCCTCCCACAAGAGACAGTTCTCTCTGAACTTCTCTGCCGTGGGTCCATCTCACCAGCAGCAGCTCTCCGTGAACTACTGCAATGTGAGTCCATCCCACAGGCAAATAATCCTCCCAAAACTGCTGCGATGTGGGTCACTCTTCCATGGGGTACAGTCCTTCAAGGACAGGCTGCTCCAGCATGGGCCCCTCTCTCCAAGGGTCTCCCTCAGGGTCACAGCCTCCTCCAGGCATCCACCTGCTCTGGTGGGGGTCTCCTCCACAGACTGCAGGTGGATCTCTGTATCCCTGTGGATCTCCATGGGCTGCAAGGGGACAGATGCCTCACCACAGGCTGCACCACAGCTTGCAGATGAATCTCGGCTTTGGCACCTGGAGCACCTCCTGTACTTCCTTCTGCACTGACCTTGATGTCTGCACAGTTGTTTGTCTCACATATTCTCACTCTGCTCCTCTCTGACAGAAATTAAAACTGCATCCCAACCTTGGTTTTGATTTCTTCTTAAATATGTTATCACAGAGGCGTTACCACCATCTCTAATTGGCCCAGCCTTCGGCAGCAGCATGTCCATCTTTGGTGCCATCAGAGATTGGCTCTACCAGGTGTTGTAGAAGCTTCTAGCAGCTTCTCTCAGAAGCCACCTCTGTGGCTCCCTGCTATCAAAAACCAGGCTGTGCAAATCCAATAAAGCACACCACAGAACATCAAGTCCAGCATATAAACTGGGGACAGTCAGCCAGGAGGGGACGGTCATTGCTCAGGGACAGGCTGGGCATCGGTCAGCAGGTGATGAGTAATTGTCCTGTGTATCACTTTTCTGTTTGGGGCTCTCATTATTATTATTGTTGTTGTTATCGCTATTATCATTTTTAATAGTATCATATTTTACTTTGTTTCAGTTTTTAAACTCTTCTTATGTCAACTCACAAAAAGTGTCCTTTTTCTGATTCACCACACCATCCAACCTGGGAGGGAGGGGGAGAGAGTTTCTTTTGAATCCTCATCCTCCAGCTTCATTCCCACTGAAACTGGCATTGGTACCTGTTCCCTGGCAAACCCTTGCTTGAAGGTGAAAATGAGAGCTCCGTTTTAAACATGGCATCTCTGTTTTCCACCAAAACAAGCCTCATCCACACACTTTCTCTCAGCAAGGTGCAGAGAACCAGGAAAGCCACGTGCCTTCAGTTCCTCACCACACGTCCAGAACAATGAGGTGGTGATGCCATTCCCAGGCTTTGGGAAAAATAGCAGAGGGTTTGAACAGTGAGATGGGCAGCCGGGGCACACACCCAGGCTGAGGAGCACCTGGAGGGAAGGAACCAGCATGTGCTTTCATGGCTGTCTTCTCCATCGCACAGTCACAGAATCACAGAGCCACAGAATGAACTAGGTTGGAAAAGACCTTTGAGATCATCAAGTCCAACCTATGACCTAACACCACCTGATCAACTAAACCATAGCACTGAGTGCCACATCCGGTCTTTTTTTAAACACCCCTAGGGATGGTGACTCCACCACCTCCCTGGGCAGACGATTGCAGTGCCCAATCACTCCTTCAGTAAAGAATTTTTTCCTGATGTCTAACCTAAAGTTCCCCTGGCGCAGCTTAAGACTGTGTCCTCTCGTTCTGTCAATGGCTGCCTGGGAGAAGAGACCAACCCCCACCTGACTACAACCACCTTTCAGGCAGTTGTAGAGAGTGATAAGGTCTCCCCTGAGCCTCCTTTTTTCCAGGCTAAACAATCCCAGCTCCCTCAGCTGTTCTTCATAGGGCTTGTGTTCCAGGCCCTTCACCAGCCTTGCTGCCCTTCTCTGGATGCGTTCAAGCATCTCAATGTCCTTCCTAAATTGAGGGGCCCAGAACTGAACACAGTACTCAGGGTGTGGTCTCACCAGTGCCGAGTACAGGGGAAGAACGACTTCGATGGTCCTGCTGGCCACACCGTTCCTGATACAGACCAGGATACCACTGGCCTTCTTGGCCACGTGGGCACACTGCTGGCATCAAGTATATCTTCATCTCCAGGTCCCTCGCTGCCCTCGCCCTCCTTGATCCCCAGCCCCCCCCACAGTTTTCCACTACCCTCCCCGCCCCTGACACCTCGGTCCCCAGCAGATCTACGCCACCTTCCACTCCTTTGTCCCCTGGTGACCCTCAATCCCCTGGACCCCAGTCGCACCCCATTGCCTTCGACCTTGAGGTCCCCAGCTGCCCTCCATTCCCTGTATGGGGGGTGAGTGTTTTGGGGTAATACCAGATGGATTTGGGGTCACTCACCTTTGCTGGAGGCCAGGGGAGTTCCAGACCCCCTAGAGGCACTGCCCACCTGTGGGGGTTGCAAAGCATTGTGGGTATCACCCCCTACTTTGGGGTACCGCCAGTTTGGGGGGGTGGGGGCATCTCAGCTGCCGTATTGTGGTGCTGTGGGAATGGGGGGTTTCCAGGAGTGTCAAGCAGCTGCAGGGAAGGGGCAGGAGGGTTTGGAGGACTCCCTATGCAATTGCGGGACCCCCACCCCAAATTTGTGGTGCCCCCCCTTACCTGACTACCTGGCCACAGAGCTGCTGGTGGGGGTGAGGAGCAACTAGATAGGAGGGAGAAATTTCGGGGGAACACTCATGAGGAAGGGGGGGGTAGGAAGGAGGTAGGGTGGAGGTCTAAGGGGTAGACAACACACTAAAAATTTGGGGGGTCCTCNGGCCCTGCACCTGCTTGGGGAGAATTGGGGGGGCATTTTGGGGGTATGGAGGGAAGGGGAATTTGGGGGTCATGCGAGCACAGCACATCTCCGCATTCTCCCAGTGAAGTGAATCCATTTCTCTGGGAAGGGGGAGATGGGGGGTACCCCAACATAGCAGCTGAGAGGGGTGATCTGAGGCCATCTCACTCTGCAATGCAGAGGGGGCAGAGGCAGAAAGAGGTGTGGAGCTTCATCCCCTCATCATCCTTATCCTCCTCACCTGGGGGTTTTGAGGGCAAAAAAAGGCCTTAAATTGAGGGGAAAACCTCCTTTACTATATTTTTCTGTGCTTCAGTTGAGGGGGACCTTCCTTTATTTGTGATTTTTAAGAGTTTAAATGAGGAAAGGCTACTTTTTCCCTGATATTAAAGGTTTCGATTTACAGTGAATCCCAATTTTCCATTATTTTACAGTTTATATGGAGTGGGAAAGCCTTTTAGGGGTTTAAAACAAAGGCTAATCCTCCTTTTTCATTATTTTGAGGGTTAGATGGAGGGTGAATCCCCATTTTCCCTCATTTTTTAAGGATTTAAATTCAGAGGAACCTCTTTATGTGCCACTTTAAAATTTACATCAAGAAGAACCCTCCATTTTAAGGGACCTTCTCAGGACACCTATCTTTCCAGTCTCTCACACCTTCATAAGGGAAAAAGATGTCAAAAAGCCACAAAAACAGTGGTTTTTGATGGGAAAATGGTGGTGGGAGGGGGAAAAATTTGGGCAACTAAATTGAGTGGGGAGTTCCATTTTCCCTCCTTTTAGGGGTTTAAAGTGAGGTGGGATACTCAATTTCCACCATTTTAAGGGTTTAAATTGAGGGGAAATCCCCCTTTTCCATCATCTGAGAGAATTCAGAGGAAACCCTCCTTTTTTGTTGTTTTAGGGGTTTAAAGTGAGGTGGGATACTCAATTTCCACCATTTTAAGGGTTTAAATTGAGGGGAAATCCCCCTTTTCCATCATCTGAGAGAATTCAGAGGAAACCCTCCTTTTTTGTTGTTTTAGGGGTTTAAATTAAGGCAGCATGGTGGTGAGGGTGAAAGGGGTCTAAAATAGTGGGAAATGTTAACCTGTTGTGATGACCCAGAGGGGTGTCTCACCCAAATCCAGGGGGTCCTTATGGCACCATGGGGGCTGCCAAGCCCAACTTCCTGCTGACAGGTGAGCTGGAGGTCCCTCAAATGTGGGGGGAGGTGGCTGGGGTGACGTGGGGGAATGTGAGTGATAGGAGGGGGTAGGGGGAGTTTGGGAGGGTCTTGTGTGGCACAAGGGCATTTTGAGAGGACACTGAGTGGTTGTGGGGGAGTCTCCAAGAGTGTGGGAGAGGCTGGGAGGGGCAGGAGTGGGATGGAGGCTGGAAGGGATGTGAGTTATGGGGTCTTGGGGTGCCCTTGGGGGTGCACTGAGGCTTTGTGGGACAGGTGTGGCCAGTGAGGATGATGATGGGGCAGACTCCGCCATGGGAAGAGGTTTTAGCTTTTGGGGGTGGGGGGTTGCCGGGGCACACCTACTGGAGGGGAATGGCTGATCCAAGTGGGTCTCTCAAGGACCAACGGTGATATCATTTCACAGGGATTTAGCGGAGCACTTTGCACCTAGATATGGAGATTGTGCGTTTCTCAAGGGAGATGCCAAGGGATGAGCCATGTGCCAAAGAGGAGCACAGGGGAGAGGTGCAGCGCATCAGGGGAGGTGAGTCTGTGTGTGGGGTAGCAGGGAAGAAGCAGCTGGTCCCCCACTGCCCTTTGTGGCCCTTGCCTCACTCGACCTTTGGGTCCCCACTGCCTTCGACCTTCAGGTCCTGCATCTGCCCTGGACCCTGGGGTCAAGGCTGGCCGAGGGAGTAGACCCTGGGGTTGAGGGCAGACAGGGACCCAGGATCAGGGGACCTGGTTGTCAAGGGGCAACTGGGGACTGGGTGGTTGAGGGTGGCTGAGGGACATAGGGATTGAAGATGGCAGAGGGAGGCTGGGGACCTGGAGGTTGGAGGCCGTGGAGGGTATCTGGAGACCTGAGGATGGTGGATAACCAGGAGACCGAGGAGTGCAGTCTGAGTACCTGGGGTTGAGGGTGGCAGCGGGGACACCCCATGATCGAGGGCAGTTGGGGGATCTGAGAGTCAAGTGCAGTGAGGGACCTGGGGGTTGAGGGTGGCAGAGGGCAGATAGGGACCTGCAAATTGAGAATGGCTGGGAGATACAGGAGTGGAGTGCAGTCTAGGTACCCAAGATCAAGGGTGGTGCTGGAGTGACTAGGGAGCCCAGGGTCCAGGGTGGTTGTGGGATGGCCAGGGACCCGGGAGTTGAGGGCAGCTGAGGTACCCAGGGGTGGAGGATGGCAGAGGGTAGCTGGGGACCTGAGGGGCCAGGGTAGCCTGGGGACCCAGGAGTTGAGTGCAGTCTGAGTATCCTGGGGTTGAGGGCAGCCAAGTGCAACTAGGGACCCCAGGGTTGAGGGCAGCTGGGGACCCCAGGGTCCAGGGAGCACATGGGACCCAAAGGTCAAGGGTGATGGAGCGTGGCTGAGGACCCTGAGGATCAAGGACAGCTGGGGACCTGGAGTCAAGTGTGGCAGAGGGTGGTTGGGGGCCCAGGGGGCCAGGTTTGAGGATGGCTGCCAGACCTGGAGGTTGAGGGCAACCTAGGGACCTTGGGATTGAGGGCATACCAGGGTCAAGGTGACGGCAGAACTCGTGGGTCAAGGGTGGCTGAGGACCCTGGAATTGTGGGAGGCCAAGGGACCTTGGGGTCAAGGGCTGCTAGGAGACTCAGTGGTCGAAGGTGGCTGAGGACCCAGGGGTCAAGGGCAGCCAAAGGTCATGGGTGGCTGCAGAATCCAAGGATGCCACATGAAGAGCCACTTTGTCTTGTTTGTTTTGATGCATCCACTGGTGGCTTTATTGGATGTCACAGTGCCCAATTCGAGAATTTAGGTTGCCCAGAGAGGTGGTAGATATCCCATCCCTGGAAATATTCAAGGCCAGTTTGCACAGGACTTGGAGCATCTTGGTCTAGTGGAAGGTGTCTCTGCCTACGGAAAGTGCTCCTGCTCGTGGCAGGGGTCTTGGAATGAGATGAGCTTTAAAAGTCCTTTCCAACCCAAACCATGCTGTGATTCTCTGATTTACATTAGATATTGGGAAGAAATTCTTCCCTGTGAGGGTGGTGAGGCACCCACACAAGTTGCCAAGAGAAGCTGTGGCTGCCCCATCCCTGGAAGTGTCGATGTGCCAGGGGGTGGCAGTGTTAGAGCACAGAAGGAGAAGACTCCTCCATGCAAGTCGGGAGCCTGTGAAGTCCCAGAGCTGGAGTGCCTGAAGACATGAACATCCTGTATCCTACAGCCCAGCAGCTCTCCAGAGAGTCCTGGGCCTCCAGCTGAATTTTATTTCTATGCATATCTCTGGGCAAAACGAGGAAATTAAAAAATAATGACTTTAACTGAAAATTTTTAGCTAAGCAAAAGGAAAACTGAAACAGCAAGTTCTGGGTTATCACTGCTCACAGATTTGTATGAGCTGGGATCACCCACATCTGCACCTTGAGTGAGTCCTATGGCTTCTTGCCAGCCTCAGTTTCCCTATCTACCCACTCCGGGCTCTTCAGATGAGTTGCCCCATGAATCAACACACTGACACCCACCTCTCAACCCACTCCCCAGAAAAGCCCCAGCCTTGCCTATAAATTTGGGGCTGCTCACCTGAACAGCATCCTGGAGGCTGTGTGTATGAGCTGCACAAGACTGACTGTGCATTTGGGAATCACCAAGTCCTTCACCCCTTTTTAACAGGACAGCACGTGCCTGGTGCAAAGGAAAAACACAAGGACAATGGGGGAAGGAGGGTGTCATTGTCTCCCTGACCCTGTACTTCTCTCAGTTTTTGTTTTTGTGACTTGAGCTCTGGGGGTGATTTATATAAAATTCACATGCTGTAGGGAAATGCATTTTTATGGCATCCAAATACAGATTAGATCCAGCCATGATACTCACCACATTCATAGCATATCCATTTATTAATCTGCCCTTATTCCACTATTTTATTAAGAGTAGATTGTGCACACTTGGTAAAACTGGGGAGCTGAAGAGCGATATCAAGCGTTTTAACTCCATAAAAAGAAATGAGCATTTTCCTACCCAGAACTTCTGAAATTCAAAATCAATGGTGTGGTAAGTAATTTTTTAAACTAGGGCAAGCTGGGATCGTTATTCCTGAGGCATTTCTTTGGTCCTATATGGGATCATGCCCGCTCTAGTAGGGAGCTGGGTGGAGAGGAAGAAGACAAGATGAACGCAGAGCTGACATCTGAACTCCCCTCTTCCCCCACACCCCTTCCCCCCAAGGTAGGAGAAGGCGATGCTCTACAAAACCAGTAAAGAAATCTACTTAAGGAGAGAACAGGGGTCTGAGCAATCTGGTCTGGTGGAAGATGTCCCTGCTCATGGCAGCAGGTTGGACTAGATGACATTTAACAGCCCCTTCTAACCCAGATCATTCTGTGATTCTATGTTTTTGTGATTCTATGAATAGTTAAAAACAGACATGCAGACGTTATTTTAATTTTAAGAAAAAATTAAATAAAGAGAGTAAAAATTGATTCAGATAGCATCAATGTAAGAATTTTTTTACATAAATTAATGCTTCACTGAATCTTTTCTCTTTAACTCCAGCATCTATGTGAAAATGAAAGTATTTCCCATTAAGTCATAATTAGGAGAATGAAAACCCTTGCTGTACCCTGGGACATCCACAGAACACAGCAGTGTTCATGAGTTTACTTACAGCTGGACAAAAAAATGGCTCCAGGATGATGCCCCACATCTGCAAAGCAGCCTGAAGTGTAACCTTTCTCTACAGCCCAAGTCCCCTGGAGCTCCTTCACATGGCAGAGCTGCAAAATAAAATAGAGTTGAAATGATTTAATCTTGTTAGAAGTCCCACTGCATGCTCTCTAGGACCCAGGCCATCTGATTGATGCTCAGGCTCCCTGAGGCTTCAGCATGCTCCAGCCCTAGCCATGCAAGCCTTGATTGTGCTTGTCCCTGGATATTAATTATTATGAAAAACATCCCTAAAACTCCAAAGATCTCCAAGTCACTGAGAGACCAATTTGCACTGTTTTTACTGGTATTGCCACCCAAGTGTAAGAATTAGTATTTCAAAACAAACACGTTTGGAGATACAACTTCTCCCAAATGTTTACAGGAAAGATTTTTAATATAAATGTCCAGGGATTCACCATGTGGGGCACCATGTCCACTTGGATGTAATCAGAAATTCAAGTGGGAAATTGCTCTGACAATCATAGGTATATTGGTTTTGCATGGCCTGGTTTTTGGTAGCAGGCCGGGGGCACAGAGAAGCTGCCAGAAGCTTCCACCAGGTCTAGCAGAGCCTTTCCCTGATGGCTCTGAAGATGGACATGCCACTGGTCAAGGCTGGGCCAATTAGAGATGGTGGTAATGCGTCTGTGATAACATATTTAAGAAGAAAATCAGAACAAAGTGGGGCATAGTTTTTTTTCTAGCCAGAAAAGAGGAGGAGGTGAGAACATGTGAGGGAAACAACATGGAGACACCAAGGTCAGTGGAGAAGGAGGGGAAGGAGGTGCTCCAGGCACCAGAGCCGAGATTTCTCTGCAGGCCGTGGTGATGACCATGGTGAAGCAGCTGTGCCCCTGCAACCCATGGGGATCCACGGGGGATGCAGAGATCCACCCACAGCCTGGGGTGGAGATGCTCGTGCCGGAGCGGGCGGATGACTGGAGGAGGCTGTGATCCAGTGGGAGTTCCAGTGGAGAGAGAGGGCCCCTGGTTCCAGGCTGGAGCAGCCCGTCCTTGGAGGACTGCACCCTGTGGAAGAGTGACCCACACTGCAGCAGTTTTGGGAGGACTGTTGGCCTGTGGGAGGGACTCACGCTGCAGCAGTTTTGGGAGGACTGCTGCTCGTGAGATTGGAACCACACTGGAGAAGTTTCACGGAGAACTGTCTCCCATGGGAGGGACCCCACAGCGTAGCAGGAGAAGGACTTCTTTCCCCAAGCAGCAGAAGAAAACCTTGGGTGATGAGCTGACCAAAACCCCCACACCGTCTCCCTGCACTGTCGGTGGGAAGGAGGGAGGGGTTGGGGGGCAGAAAAGGTGTTTTTAAGAGCTCATTTTACTTCTCATTGTCCTCCTCTGACTCTGTTAGTAATAAATTCACTTTGTACCTTCAAGTTGAGCCTGTTTCAGCCTTGGTTTGTTTTCTCCCGGTCCTTATCTCAACTCATGAACCCTTTATTAATTTTTCTCTCCTCTGCCCAGCTGTGGCAGGGGAGGGTGAGCGAGCGACTTTTATGGGTGACTGGCATTGGGCCAGTGTCAAATAACGACAATAGGATATAAAATCACAGAATTATTTGAGTTGGAAAAGCCCTCTGAAATCATAAAATCCAACTGTTCCCCCAGCACTGCCAAGCCCATCACTAATCTATGTCCCCAGGTGCCATGTCCATGCGGCATTTAAATCCTTCCAGGGATAGGGACTCCACCAGTACTCTGGGTAGATTGCGCCAGGGCTGAACAGTCCTTTCCAAGAAGAAACTTTCCCCAATATCCAACCCAAGCCTTGGCACAACTTGAGATTCTTTCCTCTTGTCCTGCTGCTTGTTACCTGGGAGAAAAGACTGATCCCCACCCAGCTACAACATCAGAAGGACATGGACCTATTGGATCAGTTCTAGAGGAGGTCACAAAGACATTCTGAGGGCTGGAGTACCTCTGCTCCAGAGACAGGTTGGGAGAGCTGGAGGTGTTCAGCCTGGAGAAAAGAAGGCTTTAGGGAGACCTTAGAGCCTCTTCCAGTGCCTAAAGGGGCTCCAAAAGAGCTGGAGAGGGATTTTGAACAAGGGCCTGGAGTGACAGGACAAGGGGTAATGGCTTTCCACTGCCAGAGGGCAGGTTTACGTCAAAGATACCAGATGGGAAGAAACGACCAATCTTCCTTCAGAGATTCTCCATTGGCCTTGACACAACAGCCTACTTCCACCACACAACAAATGCTGGGTAGTGGAAATTCCTCTTTTGCTGCTCCTGAGTATATGGTTGTACCATCTCCATCTGCTGTGAGGGGCATTCAAAACTGCTGAGATGCTCCTTTGGGAAAATAACATGTGGGTTAAATAAATGTGTGGGCTCAAGCCAAGAAAACCTCCCAGAGAGCATCTCTGGGGAGCAGGGCAGCATGCTCAAATGTGCTTGGTATCAGCAGTAGCTGTGCCTGTTGATTTATTGCAGGAGTTATGCACTTCCCACTAAGGATAATACTAAGGAAGGGGAAAACCATGTTAACTTCAAAGTACAAATGAGTTATTGCTGTGACTATTCAATTAATAGGAAAATATTTTTCAGACTAATTGTTTCATTTTGATTTACTTTTTTCTATTAGGGTCCAGGATGGAAAAACATGATTGTAAACCATGCCAACAGGCTCCATGGGATGAGAATTTGATCTAATATGTCTGAAAACAACTTCAAATCAATGCTAATTTTAAGGACTTTACATGCTGGGAATTTTATTTCAGTACAATAAATTATCTTGGGTTTTTTAATGGCACAGAATTTTTTTGTATAAATTACATCCTAAAAGCTTACCAGTTTGGAAAAGTAATAAGAAGGATAAGAAATGGAGAAGGTTAGATTAGAGGAGAGGTAGAGAGTAAACAAAACGTCAACTGCATTTAAATCCTGGGGTGACAGAAAATCTATTTATTTGTAATATTAAATGGATCCCTCCCATATGGTTATGGAAAGGAGTTTCTAGGTGAAAGGTAAAACTATCTGAAAATCATCAGAGATTTAATAAAGCTCAGAAATTGCATGAAATCAACCATTACTCTAAACTACTAGTGGCCATACACAAAACATTTCCAAGTGAGCTTTATTTCCTCTCTCTTAAACTGGGATAAGGAAATCAAGGAAAGACATAAAACCTTATTAAGCCTAATTTCTCCTTCTTTTTTAAGCTTAAACCTAACAAATAAAAGGGTGGTTTTTTCTTACAAACATCATCTTAGTTATAATTTACACACTGTTAGAGAAAAGAGATAAATTCCCAAGGAATTTTTGCCCATGAAAGGGCAGCAGCTCTTTTGTGACTTGAAGTTGTTGGATGCATTGTTTTAATTCCTCCATTTAAAACTTTCCACTGTGACAGAAGTTATTTTCCCTACATATGACAGAGGTAACCCTGGACCACATTGTTCCCAGGTATGGAAACTACAAAATCACAGGACTGCAGAACTGTGGGGAAAGTAAAATATAATTAAAAAGGGAGCAGGCACAGCTGGATGAAACCATGTCTTTGTGCAATACGGTGCTATCAACCACTTCTTACATCCAACAGCATGATTCACAGGCTCCTGCACTGGGGAAGCCAACATGAAGCAACAGACAATAAACCACCATGAACCACCAACTGTCAATGCTTTCAAGCATCAGAAAGTGGGATTGTTCATCTAGAGTTTATTCCGTTCCTTTTTCCTCCAGAGCAGGCCATTAGTCTAGTGCAAATCTCTGCCCTTTTGAGACATGCCTGGATTTTTCTGAGATTAGCAGACTGAAATGTATGTCTTTCCCACAGGATCTGTTTAACAGAACCTTTCAAAGCTCATTAAAGATCTTGGGGTGTGCAACAGAGATATGGGGGTAGCCTTGTGCTATCTCCTTGCTCATCCATTATTATTTTTAACTTGAGATGATTCAGCCGAGATTCAACCCATTGCTTCAACAGTCTGTATAAGCCCAGAAGGGTCTCTGTTCCCCACGCAGTAATGTCACCCTCCTATGATCAATCATCAATACTCTTGGCTGCCTCCAAAGAATGGACCTCCAGCCAAGGGTGCTGGAGAAGAGAACAGCCAGATGTGCTGTCTATGACATGGACTCTCCTGCACTGTCCACTACCAAAAATGTACACATAGATTGGAATTCATTGAAAAAAGGGATAAGAAAGAATTAATCTAAACATAGTGGTTGATTTGGGCGGAAGATGTTGGCTTTAAAATGTCTATAGACTTTTACTTTTTCCTGTTGAGTCCCCAGTGTGCAGACCATCTTCTCTATCACAAGCATGTGAGGAGGAGCTGTGTAAGAGTCACCAAAGGCAATGGCATGGCATCATCTTAGTTGTCTAAAAGTGGCCACCACGCTCAGGCAGAGGCTCTTCTTCACATGAGGAGGCACCATGGGATCCAGTAAGGGAACCAAAGATGCCCATGTGTTAGTTAGCACATGAAAACCCAGGACTGATCCCCTGTTTGCAAGAGAGGAGACCTGCACAAATGTCAAAGGGCAGGTTTCCACCAGGGACCTTGCTGACACACTAACAAGCACACCATGTTCAGGTGCCTGAAGGGCTTCCAGGGAACAAGGAAGTCTAACGAGCTTTAATGAATTCCAGGATTAACCTGAGTTAGAGGTGCCATGTATCACAAATCCTCCCTTGGTCCCAACTTTTGCAGACTGTGGCCTTTGTGTCTGGCAGACCTGATATCTCCTTGCAGCACAACAATATAGTTTGATCTAGTTCGATTGTTTTCAGTTTTTAGTTGAAATCCTTCCCCTAACAAAGTGTTTAGCAATGAAGAATGTTCATAATCATCAGCAAAATGTTCTTTTTGTGTTACTCTCACTGTTAAAAACTTAACCGTTATTCCCACTTTGGTGTAATTCATTTCCCACCATAAGACTTTTTTTTACTTTTTGTCTGACACCAGATCCCTGTGGCCCATGTAAATTCACATATGATGATCCAGCTCTTCCATATGAAATGAGTGCCCCGAGGCTCAGACTGTAAAACACACTTTCCAAACTTTTAACAATTCTCTGGATTTTTCTTCCAATCCTCTTTATGTTTTAACATCCTTTTTAAAGGATAACCATAACAACTCAGTATAATAATCCCATATTGGTTGCAGCATCATAAAACAGAGATTATCCTTAGCCAGTGCTTCCAGCACTCTCCTCCTGATACATATAGGATTGTTTGACTCTTCTCAACAAGTCATTTCTCAGAGACAAATGTTCCTGAGGAAAAAGCCCTAAATATATGAATTTCAGCTACTATTTGGATTGCATGGATGTTTCCAAGTGCCCCAAGGACAGGAAACAGCCAGCACATCAGAGAGCTATGCAAAGTCCAGCATCATGGAGGTGCTCATCCCAGAGGGGTGTCCCCCAAGCCGTCAGGGCATAGATTCATAGAACCATTCAGGCTGGAAAACCGTCTGAGACCACCGAGTCCACCAATTCCCCCAGCTCTGCCAAGCCACCACTAAACCACAAGTCACATCCACACATCTATTAAATCTCTTCAGGGATAGGGACTTCATCACTGCCCTGGGCAGCCTGTCCCAGGACCCAACAACCCTTTCAGGGAAGAAATTTTCCCTAGTAACCAATCGTGCTTGCATGCCTTTTTCACCCACGGCTTGAAAACTCCACCCAAAACTCTGGGATGGGATGCTGGAAAAGGATTAAAAATTCATTGTAATCCAGGAGAGAGAACTTGGCCTATGAGGAAATGGGGAGTGCTGTGCTGTTCCCATGGCTAGTCACCAGGAAAGAAAAACTAAGCCAAGGAGAAAGGACACATTTGGGTTTGCCCCAGTGCCAGCAGGGAGTTACCAGCTGCCATAAAAGTCTCATGGTGGTCTTCAGGGAAGGCTCAGAACCATGAAGCACAATGGGGAATCAGCCACTGAAGCCACCGGCGTGAGATGCTAAGACACCTCAGCAGCAACACTCCTCCCCTTCCAACACCCATGGGCAAAATAGTGTGAAAAAAAACAAAAACAAAAACAAACAAACAGAAAACCAAAACCAAACAAAACAAAAACAAAAAACCAACAACACCACACAAAAAAATGAACATTGACCCAGCACATCTTAGAAGGTTGCCCAGGGCAGTGGTGAAGTCTCCATTCCTGGAGGATTTTAAAAGCCATATGAATGTGGCACTTGGGGGCATGGGATAGTGGTAGGCTTGGCAGTACTGGGGGAATGGTTGGATTCAATTGTCTCTCAGAGGGCTCTTCCAACCTTAAGGATTCTGTGATTCTATGATTATAAGGGAATAAACCTCCCCCAAACCACAGATGTCCCTTCTGCGTGCCTCACTGAGACTGTCTACAGGAGCTACACCAGGAGGCATCATTCCAGTACACAGGTCTCTTGAAATTATTAATATAAAGCCATGGCTTGGACTTCTGTTCCCCCTTGCACATTGCAGTATCACTGGGACTTAGCCTCGAGAAGTAGAGGACCTTCCTAGGACTTCTTGGGAAGGAGAGGAGCCTGAAGTGAAGGGAAGAGCCCGAGTGCAGCTGCTCATTGCCAGCATGACTGCGTGGCAGATTGGTTACACCACACTCATATAAATCCACCAAGGAAGGAGTTTCTGGTGCTTACAGTTTTAGAAGCAACCACTGTATGGCTGGAGATGCACCCTGTGCCTCACACCACTGCCCGGAACACCATCCTGGGCCTTGAAAAGCAAGACATGGCACCCCAGAAGGAACTGAGTCAGACAACAGGACTCATTTCAAAAGCAGCCTTGTAGAGGCCTGGGCCAGAGATCACGGGATTAAGTGGGTGTACCATATTCCCTGTCATGCACCAGTCTCTGGGAAAATTGAATGGTACAACAGACTGTTAAAAACCACATTGAAAGCAATGGGTAGTGGGACCTTCAAACACTGGGATCTATATTTAGAGAAGGCCACGTGGTTAGCTAACAACTAAGGCTCCACCAGTCGAGCTGGCCCTGCCCAATCAAAACCTCCACGAACCATAGAAAGGGATAAAGTCCCCATGGTGCATATGAGAAATGTGTTAGGGAAGACAGTTTGGATCAATCCTGCCTCAAGTAAAGGCAAACCCATCCTTGGGATTGTTTTTGCTCAAGGACCTGGATGCACTTGGTGGGTAATGCAGGGGGATGGGGAAACACAGTGTGTACCTGGAGGGGAATCCGATTTTTCAAAACAGTCTATAGTGTTGAATTCTATAATACTGGTTGTTGAATGACACTCTATGTCACAACTGCTGTGGCCAATGAGGATGGATTGCTCCAGATACACCAGCTGAGAGCTCCTGATGCAGCAACCAGCCAACAGCACACCAACCCTCCTGCCCTGGAAGACATCTAGGAGGGATAGAACCCACAGTCATGGACTGAATTAACTCAGTGGACATCTGGGAGGGATGGTCATGACTACGGAAATGATACCTGTGCTCGTGTATATTTTTACATATATATATATGTCTATGTATACAGCTGAAAGGTGTAGGATCTGGGCATGAGTAGATGGTACAGAAACAGGGATGGGTAATGTCCTAGTTTTCCTCACAGGTGTGGAGAATGGGCGAAGCCTAGAGCCATGTGGGCATGGCAAGGTTGCTATTCTATACCAGTCACATCATCACCAGCATGCAGCTTCGGGGGGAAGGAAAAGGTGAATGCACACCAGAAGTGGTGCCATTCTTTTCCTTTCCTTCTTTGGAGAAGTTGCCACAGTTGCCACTGTGGACTCTGCCCCTCTCCTACTGCTGCCTGTCCCTTCTCATCCCTCAGGAGAACGCAGCTCCAAGCAGCAAACACAGCCAGGTCCAGCAGAGTGCATGTGCCATGGGTACCAGTGCTGGAAGCAGCCATGGGGAACAGAGCAGCAACAAACGGAGCTGAGCCGAGTTGAGCCAAGCTCAGCTGCATACTGCCAGCCAAGCCCAGTGCACCAGTCAGAGCGGCGCAGCCTGGACAAGATGGCTTGGGGGGTTTGTCTGTCATTGTTTTTCTTTGTCTCTGACCTGGGGAAGGGGAGCTGTGGCCAGCCATAGAAACAACTGCCATCTTCACAAAATCACAAAACATTCTGAGTTGGAAGGAAGCCACAAGGATCATCGAGTCTGACTCCTGGCCCTGCACAGCACCATCCGCAAGAGTCACACCACATGCCTGAGAGCATTGTCCAAACTCTTCTTGAGCTCTGGCAGCCTTGGTGCTGTGACCACTTCCCTGGGGAGCCTGTTCCAGTGCCCAACCACCCTCTGGGTGAAGAACCTTTTCCTAATATTGAACGTAATCTTCCCCTGACACAACTTCATGCCATTCCCTTGGGAGTGTCACTGGTCACCAGAGAACAGAGATCAGTGTCTGCCCCTCCTCTTCCCCTCACGAGGAAGCTGTAACTGCAATGAGGTCTCCCCTCAGTCTCCTCTTCTCCAGGCTGAACAGACCAAGTGACTTCAGCCACTCCTCATACAGCTTCCCCTCAAGGCCCTTCACCATCTTCGTTACCCTCCTTTGGACTCTTTCTAATCATTAATGTCTTTCTTATATTGTGGTGCCCAAAACTGCACATAATATTCTTGTCTTTGTCTCAGGAAAAACTGCATGTCCCTGCCAGGCTGTGGAAACACCCACCACCTTCTCTTTGTCTTGGTGGCCACATGGAACTGAGTCAAGGCGGTGAACATCTTTGATGTGTAAAGCACCTTCTCTCTTGTATACTCATGTTATTAATATTGCTGTTACTGTTAATTTCTCATCCCAATGCTGTTTGCTTTCAGTAAATTATCTCTACCCATAGTCTTTGCCTTTGCCCCTCTCCAACTGGAGGGGGGCAGGGGAGAGGAGGAATGGCTTATTTGGAGTTTAATTCCCAGCTGGTTTTAAACCGCTATGTTATGTAAAAGAAGAAAATCCACCCAGAGGATTTTACATAGTTTTGAAACAGTTTTCCCCTTTTACAGAGTGACCTGTTCCTTCACTTTGAGGAACTGGACTTTTTCACCTGAAAGTGCTGTTGGCTGTTCAAAACAGAAACAAATACCTTAGTTGGCTCCTAACACCTGCGTGCAAGGGGAAGGTTAGAGCAGGGAGGGCTGAGAGGCCTGCAACCAATGCAGAATACCATCACAGAATATAACTGCCAAGAAAGGATGCTAAATCCTTTTCTACTTCCCTCATTCATCACATCTGACAATATAATAACTTTGCTTAACAGCTAGAAACCATTTCCAACTAATATTATTTGTTATCTGCAGCAATAGCATTATCCTAATATCCACAGGGTCACGCAGGTGCCTTGTACAAGATATTGCATTTCCATAATGCATTTTCTGCTCCACACCTTCATCTCAGTTACATAGAAACAAAAAATAAATAAGAATTACATCAAGCAGAAGAAGCTGCAGGCTCTGAGCACTGGTTTTCCAGGCATAACTGAACCATGAGAGGCACTCTGCTGAAGAATACAAACCGCCAAATTCATACAATGCCCAACTATTATGTTAGCCAGAACAGCATTACAAAATACCTTATTCTCTATCCAAGCAGCAAATTTTCTTACCTATTACTCCTTATTGCCCTTAAATTACTCCACCTCATCTTTGGGGATGTCAGCCTCCCTTCTGCAGCCCCTCCCCATCCCAGCAGCTCAGGCTCCTTCAATGGAGCCTACAAAAAGATGGAGACAATTTACAAGGGCCTGGAATGACATGACAAGGGGGAATGGCTTCGCACTGCCATAGGGTAGGGTTAGATGGGATATTGGGAAGGAATTCTTCCCTGTGAGGGTGGAGAAGCCCTGGCACAGGCTGCCCAAAGAAGCTCAGGCTGGCCCATCCCTAGAAGTGTTCAAGGCCAGGTTGGACGGGGCTTGGAGCAACCTGGTCCAGTGGAAGGTGTCCCTGCCCATGGCAGGGGGGTGGATTTCATGATCTTGGAGGTGCCTGACAACCCAAACCATTCTGTGATTCTTTAACTTTATTATTACCTTGCAGGAAAATTGTGGTTTGATTTTTTTATTCTCATTTCAAAATGAAAGACAATCCAAAAATCAAATCAATGTATGTCTAGTTTTGCATCCATATAAAAATAATTGCACCCCAAGGGGCTTATCAGCATCCACATTCATCTGAAGGTCTCCCCTTCCATCATGAGAGCTCTCTCCCCCTCAGCTTGCTGCTGTTTCTTCATGCCTGAGACTCCCTTCCCATGCCACAAGCTTCCACATCATGCAAATTATGTACACATGGGTGCGAAGCAAAGGTCAGATTGTTTTATGCCATTGTAACAAGTTGGAGGTTAGGATTTTTCTCTTTTTTTTCCTTCTTTTTTTTTTTTCTTTTTCTCTCAGGGAATTTTTATCCCATCTGTTGCCTAAGAGATGATAATGACAGTAGTTAAGAGAGACAAAAGATGTAGCCAAGGAGGAGGGGAAGGAGTGCAGCCAGCTGCAGTCTCTTAGCTGAGGGGCATTCTCTTGGGAAGGGCAGACATACCACGAGATTTTAGCGCGGGGGGAGGGGCTGGGCTGGGCTCCTCTGTCTTGCTCAGGCTCTCCCTCTCTCTCCCCCCCCCTCCCCCCCCGTCTCTATCACTCTCTGTCGCTCTCTCTCACTCGGGATTGGAGTTCGGACAGGTGGGTTTTGGTGCCGGACTATTCCTGCAGTGAGGATTCGCTGCCACTGCGGAGCTTTTGTCCTCCCACTACTTCTCCTGCCATGGGTGAGCCTTTGCTCGTAGGAGCAGCTGTCGAACTGGGACCTTATTAACACCCGACCTCACTGGAAAAGGACCCTTACTGTCTATTCGGGTGCCCAAGAGGAAAACCTGGACCCTTCCTCGCTGCCCCCTCTGAGGGAGCCTCTCCTGGCTGCTTGCAAGAGCCCGCCTGCCGCTGCCCAGCCCTGTTATCTCTCTGCGGCTGCTTCGGGTTTTTTGCTACACTTTAACCCGATAGGTCTTGTCTGCACAAGCCCCCACGGTTCCTGCTGCAGCTGCAGAGTTTGCTACATTTTGTTTGCCACCCCAGGGTCTGCTTGCCCCTGCTGTTCCAGCCTGCTGCTGCGAGATTCCTGCTACAGGCCATTTCGCCATCTGGAGGGGCACCGGGACCGGCTGCCCCCCGTGAGTTTGCAAAGGGAGCCCCTTCCCTCTCTCTCCCGCTGGCTGAGGTGCCATTAACCGTGTGGAGAGGCTGCTGAGCTCGCACCACAGTGCCCCCTGCAGCCGCGGGGGAATCATCGCACCTGCCCTGCCCGGCCGGGAGCCAACAGTGCCCCTGCCGGCTGTGACTGTAACTGCACCACAGGGGAAAGTGCTCGACAGCTGAGAGAGGGGTTTCTGGTTTTGTTCGTTGTTGCTGCCATTGTTGTTGTTTGCTTGCCTTGTTTTATATATATACGTTTTTTTTTTAAATATATATTCTAGTAAAGAACTGTTATTGCTTTTCCCATATCTTGCCTGAAAGCCCCTTAATTTCAAAGTTATAATAAGTCAGAGGGAAGGGGGTCATATTTTCCATTGCAAGGGAAGTTCCCACCTTCCTTGGCAGACACCTGTCTTTCAAACCAAGACATAACAATAGCTTAAAATGATAAAATTAATGTAACCTACTTTGCAATCAAAATTTTTCTGCATAAATTTCTTGTAAAAGCAGATAATCTTTTTCCACGGCTCCTTTATGCTCACAATTGAACACAAGAACTTCAAAACACGTTTCTTTTGTTGTTTTTGTTTGGTTTTGCAAGGCAAGAGTTGAAAGCTTGCCTCACGTACTACCACACACCATGGAGAACGCACCCAAGGGTACCCTGATGCACCTCCTTCCCTCTGAAAAAGACACAATTCTCACTGGGGTCACTCAAAAGTCTCTGAAGAGTGCCACAAGCAACATCCCCCTCAGTTGATGTCCCCCTTTCTCATCCCTCAGAGCCAACCTCTCCAGCTGAGCTTCTCCATAGCTAACAAGGAAAAAAAGAGCAATCCACAAAACTAAGTCATCTTGCCTCTTGTATTTTTCCATGCAGAAAGGTCTGCACCTGGAAATGTCGGGAGTCATCAGGGTGAGTGGGCTGGACACTTCTCTCCTTAAAAGAAATCAGTTCTGCTCAGCTCACATGGTGATGCTGCAGCATCCCAGCAGGGAAATACCAAGTCATGCAGTTTCCAGAGATGTTTATAAATTTAAGAGCCATGGAAATCTGGGTTGGAAATGTCATAACATCTGCAGTAGAGTGATACACATTTTGATTTATTGGGGTTTTTAAATTTAAAAAAAGTAAAGCTGCAGGTTGTGAAGTGGGTGCACCTGCAGGCAGAGCCCTCATTACGCAGCTTCTTCACTGGAATGCGCCATAGCAAAGCTCCTAGAGTCTGGAGAAGGAACTCATCATTCTCTTGGTGGTTTAACACCATTTTTCATCCATTTGCACTGACAGTGTAGCACTTGGTGACACAGAAATCTGTCTTTATTCCTGTGCTATCTGCATAGATTTTTCTGCTTTTGACTGCCTCCCTCCACTCCCAGGGAGCTATGTGACCTTTGCTGTGCATTTACCACACCATGAGTCTGAAAATAGTCAAGGAGTGAGGGCAAGGCTTTTTTCTTGTACTGAGAAGAAAAGCCTTATGACTTGAACCTCAGAGAGCCCAGGAACAACTGGGAAGCCACTCCCAAACCAGGCTTTACTGCAGCTTCTTGGCTTAGTGTCTTTCTTCCCCATTTCTTCCTCAGAAATCTGTGCAAAGCCTGTGGAGAGCTGGGCATCTTTTAGGGTCTTTCACTGTCAGTCCTTCAGTGTCACGTTGAGACAGATGTGACACGCACGAATCACACCAACTTCAGGCAAAAAGCTTATCTTTAATACCACATAGCCTCTTTTATACAGTTTCTTAGTGTTTACATAGTTTTAAGGCACAACAAACAATTCAACCAATCACCACACACCACTAGGTGAACACATGATAATCATGCAGCATGTTTTTCTACCTCTAATTCAGCTATGCCTCTTTCCCATGGTCCTTCTCTAGCCAAAGTAACAGGCCTGAGCCATGATTTTACAAAGGCAACAAGGCCTTCATTTTATAAGGTTTTACCCATATGCCACACTTCAGTTCAGACCTTCCAGGTCATAAAATCCTTGGTCTTCCCTGCACATCTCTGATTTGAAATACCACCTCTCCCATATCCTGGGAGGGTGACCTGACTTTTTAGAGCAGGGATGATGCTGTGTCTGTGATGAGACGGCTCCTCTTTGACCTGACCTGATCAATAGAGACCCTCCTCCCCCTTCTTGCTGCTGAGAGCATTCTCCTTGGTCCATCCCCCCAGGCTGGTGCCTACCTACATTTGGCTGTTACGCTTTTCAAATTATCTAGAATTTCTATTATGAGGGTGTTGAAGGTTAGGGTTTGGGGTTTTTTTTCTTTCAGGGAATTTTTCTCCCATTTGTTGCCTAAGAGATGATGAATGACAATATTTAAGAGACAAAAGGTGCAGCCGGGATGGGAGGAGGCACGAAGGGGTGCAGTTGCTGCAGTTTCTTAGCTGGGGAGTGAGCTCACTGGCTGGGGGGTTTTCTATTGGGAAGTGCAGAGAGGTTTGCGAGGGGAGGAGACGCTAACCGAGACTTGGCTGGGGGTCACGGGCTGGGCTCAGGTCTCTCTCTCTCTCAGGGATCAGAGGGGAGATGGTTCTGCTTTTAGACTGCTTCTGCAGAGAGGGTTCATTGCTACGGCGGACTTTTGTCCTTCACCACTTCTCCTTACCATGGGTGAGCCTCTGCTCACAAGAGCAGCCATTGAACTGGGACCTTTCAACACCTGACCTCACTGGGAAGGACTCTCACCATCCGCTTGGGTACCTCAGGGGAAACCTGGGACCCCCCACCCCCTCCCTCTCTCCGGAGGAAGCACCTCCTGGCTGCTTGCAGGAGCCTGGTTGCTGCTGTCATCACCAGGACATCACATGGGACACGCGAGAGCCAGAGAAAAGAAAAAAAAACCGAAACACCCCCCTTCCCCACCTCCACCTTCTCTCTTCTCCCAGGGCCTCCCAACCCCCCTGCTGTTTCTGCAGCTGCCCCAGGGCTTTTTGCTACACTTTGTTTGCCACCCTGGGTTGTGCTCACCTCTGCTGTTCCAATACGCTGTTCAGCTCACCACCCCAAGTGCCACTGAGACCAGCTGCTCCCTGTGAGTTTTGCAAAGGCCACCTGCCCTCTCCCCCATTGCCCCAGGTGCCATTGCCAGTGGAGAGGCTGCTGAGCTCACTCCGGAGCTCCCCCTGCAGCCGCGGGGGAATCATCGCACCCGCCCTGCCCGGCCGGGAGCCAACGACGCCCCTGCCGGCTGTGACTGTAACTGCACCAAAGGGGAAAGTGCTCAACAGCTGAGAGAAGGCTGTCATTGAGTTTCTGGTTTTGTTTGTTGTTGCTGCCAGTGTTGTTGTTTGTTTGTCTTGTTATTTATATTCTAGCAAAGAACTGTTATTTCTTTTCCCATATCTTTGCCTGAAAGCCCCTTAATTTCAAAGTTACAATAATTTGGAGAGAAGGGGGTCATATTTTCCATTCCAGGAAAGTTCCCACCTTCCTTGGCAGACACCTGTCTTTTAAACCAAGACAGAGAGTATACAGAAGCCTGTCAACATTACTCCATCCACTTCAGACGTCCCTGTATGCAATTCCTCCTTGAATAATCCTTACTTTCTGTCTCTTACCAACACACAAAAACCCAAAAAGGAAGAAATCTACCATGGGTTAAAAAAAGTCTTCTCTCAGTACCTGGTTAATAGAGACGTTTTTCACAAGGATAGAAAGTAAATCAAAGACAGTTGGGGTCTGGTTTGAATCCCACGTAGTTTGCCATGCTTCTGGCAGGGAAGGAAAAGGAGCAAGGGGCAAAGTTTCCCATGACACAAATATGAAGGGTAACAAAATTGATTTGAGAAGAGTTGCCATGATCCTGCACAATAGAGCAGTCATGTGTTGGCTTTGATTTACACAGGGCATGCACTAACAAGTTGGAAATTAGGTGTTAACACTCGGGAAAACCATGGGAGCTCTCTGAAAACATCTGGCCAGCACCATTAACTGCCCCGGCAATGGAGCAGGGCTATCACCTGCACTGGGAAGCAAACAGGGCCAAAGCAAAAGCATCATTATCTCACACAGTGCCCTGAATCCCCAAATACTGCACCAATGCTTTTATCTCTTTGTCCACCTCAAAACTGATTATTTGGTGTTCCCCCTGCCACAAACCCACCCACAGAAGCTTTTCTCTGGCCTCAGCTAGCTTTGGCCCTTCACATGTTGCTCCAATTTTGCTCCTTTAGCCTCATGCCATGTCCACTGTGCTTTGTCTTTTCTGCTGGGTGTCACTGAAGGGTTCCTAAAAGGCTGATGTCACCCTGCAATTTTTGTCTTCCCTCTGCTTCACAACCATGCTCTCAACACCATTCCTTCAAGGCTGTTACCTGAGGAGTCACAGGTGACCTAGGAAGCTGAGGACCTTCCTTCCAGGTGATCTGTCCAGGAGAGAAGTGTCATGCCATGGGCAGAAGATGGGCTAAGCTTGGCTATTGCCCAGCACTACGCTCCTGGGGGTGAGGAGAGATGGCAAGCACATGATGCAGCAGTTTCCATTTAAATGCTCTGATGGGAAGAATGATAATTTCAGCACTAACAGAGCCTCGATTTCTGGAATTCAGTTATCTGCCTCTGGGAAAGGCACAAGCTGAGGTCTCGGGCCAGCTGGATACCAGTGGGAGTTCAGAGGAGAGGGCCCAGGTGGTAAGTGGAGGTGGAATAGGACAAGACAAGATGGGAGAGAATAGGTGGCAGGTGAGGGAGGGATGGTGGCAGCTTGAAACAGGACAACAGTTTTGAGCTCCAGCTCACAGGATTATAGGATGACCCAGGTGGAAGGGATCTCAGGAGGTCTCGAGTTCAGCCTCCTCGTCCACACAGAGTCAGTCTGACGTGGTCAAACCAGATTACTCAGTGCTTTATCCATCTGGATCTTGAAGATCTCCAAGATGGAGACAACACCTCAGGGCAACCTCCTGCAATGAGCTGAATCTCCCTTACTAGTGTGCCAGAAATAGATGTCCTGAGGATGTAATTACCCTCATTTAGAGAAACTTCTGAACACCTTCCAGTGCTCTGCCTTTCCCTTCCCTCCTGAAGCACCTGGGAGATGCCAGTCTTTGGGACTACAGCCAGCTGCCTCTGCTCTGAAGTCCTGTGATCAATTAGTATGGGGGAAGGTTACATCACTTCTCTTACTGACGTCAGCGACTCCTGCTTCTACGTTCCATTCCTTTGCTTTGCTTTTCCCTCATTGAACAGCAGAAGAATTTTGAGTCTCCTTTCCACTCATCATACTTCTCTGATGGAGCTCTCTGCAAATCTACCAGCAGGCTGTGTTAGCTGCAGGCTGCTGGGATAGATATTGCACAGTCCTGCTCTGGGTCTGACTCCCTTGGGACTTCATTCAATGCATCTTTGCATCTTGGCAATAAGGATCAATAACTGCTCTCTCTGTCTTTGTTTAGTATTCACCTTATAGTGAATCTAAACTCTATGGCAAATCTAAATTCTACTGCCACAGTTTGCTTAAATTACACACCAAAAAAAAAGCTTTAGCAATGCCAAAATGCACACCTCTGCTGTTTCTTTTCTGTTGAGAAACTCAGTTTCCATATTTTCAAAGGAAAATAGTTTGCTCTGACATAATTTGATATTGGATATGACTGATATGGTTGTTTTCAGAAACACTTTGGTTAAAAAAAACCAGTATATTTGCTTTGATTTATATGAATGCTTTTGAAGCTTGTGAGGACTTTTGTCATTGCTGTTCCTGCTTTTAACAGAGCTGAGATAAAATGTTATTTTTGTACCTTTGAGTGTGGATTATTTATAGCGACAGCCTGGCCTGTGCCAGTGCACTGTGATTGCACTGGGTGAACAAAATAAAGAGTGACATTCAGAGATGCTGTCTCCTGATAATAGAATGAAGCATTCAGATGAAAAAATTACTTATCAGCACTCACACAGTTTTATAAATTGCTACAGTTTCACTGAATTTACTGAGAACCTACAAAGGCAAGAGGATAATTTATAACAATAACAATAATAATAATAATAGTAGTAGTAGTAGTAACAGTAATGTGCTAATTGTTTGACAGAGAGGTGAGTCCCCATGCTTAAAATGACTTCAGCAATAGCATCTTTTTAGCCATGCATAGGTCTGCAAAAGCCAAAGCATTTAGAAAGTTGTCTTTCTGAGAGATAGCAGCCCCTCCTCCTCTCTTCTACCACCAAAGCACCTAGGAACTATTCGAGGGGAATGCTAACATGTCTTCCTCATTTCCATCTCCCAGCCTGTGCCAAAGAAGCTACCCACAATTGTGTAGGATCAACTTCTTGTTCTCCTCATTGCTTGATGCAATCTGCAGATCACAAATGCCACCTGGACAGTCTTACTGTACACTCATCCTGTCAGAAAGGGGCAGTGCTGCCACTGAACAACACTATGCTGGGAGGAAAAGAATGCATCCAGCTCCAGGACTCGCAACACAAGAAGGACATGGAGCTGGCAGGAGCGAGTCCAGAGGAGGCCACAGACCTGCTCTGAGGGCTGGAGCCCCTCTGCTCTGGATACAGGCTGGGAGAGACCTGGGAGTTTTCAGTCTGGAGAAGAGAAGGCTCCAGGGAGACCTTAGAGCCCCCACCAGTGCCTAAAGGGACTCCAAGAGAGTTGGAGAGGAACTTTGGACAGGGGCCTGGAGGGGCAGGACATGGGGGTATGGGTTCACACCGCCAGAGAGCAGGGTTAGATGGGATATTGGGAAGAAATTCTTCTCTGTGAGGGTGGGGAGGCACTGGAACAGGTTGTCCAGAGAAGCTGTGGCTGTCCCATCCCTGGAAGTGTTCAAGGCTGGATGTATCTTGGAGCAACCAGGTCTAGTGGAGGATGTCCCTGCCCGTGGCAGGGTGTTGGACTGGATGACCTTTTAAAGGTCCCTTCCAACCCAAACTCTTCTGTGATTCAGTGATTTTGGGAATACTCTCCTCACATTACCCATTAACCAATTGCTACCAGCAATTAACATGCTCGATGTACAAACTGTAGAAGTCAATGAGCTCTACCCAGCCCAGGCCTGTCACAGTTAGAGCAAATTTTAACCATGGAGCTGCCCATGAACAGATAAATGTGCAGAGGGCACAAACAAGAAATACTTGGCCCCACTCAATTCTCCCTTCGACGCAGTTTTTGTGGTGTCAAATATAATGATTAAAAAATGGTCTAAGCACATGCAAGAGCCTGCATCAGTGAGCTGATTTAGCATGGGCAGAGTCCAGGTAATCCCCTGGCTGCCAAGAAAACTCCACCTACAACTGTGCTCTGTCTCTGGATCTCTCTGCTTTCACCCCGATTACCCATTATATTCATTAATCCTTCCCTGATGCATAATTGCTCTGTGTTCTTGTACTTAAGGGAAATTCTGGATTAGTTTGAGTAACACCACTTTGGGCTATTGCAATGTGGTATAAGCTTTAAAGCTCCTAAACCTACGTCGGTAACTGCAGAATCATTTGTTCACTTCCAGGAGGTATCTGGTCTCCGGATCCTGCTTGTGCCCACTGGACACTATCCTAAAGTAGCCCTACCCCCTTTTATTTTAAAGATAATACCCGCAATGAAACCATGATGCTACATCACTTCATGTTGTGGGGTAAGAAAACAAAGGAGGCTTAGTAAATAAAAAACAAAGACCACTTGGTTAAATAAAAAAAGCTTATTCCGCTGAGCCAGGGAAAAGATGTAACAAAGTTTCTAAAATGCAACAGATAGAACCACAGTAGTTTGCAATATGCTATAACAAAATGCTTGGTCTGAAAAAAATGGTCTGATGCTGGAATCATTTTATTCTATTGGCTGTCTAGAGGCATGTTATTTTAATCTGATGGTAGAAATATTATAAAAACTGTATGCTTTTCTAATAAATGTTTCCGGCGTTATCACTGTCTGAGGACCGTGCTTTGCATGCCGATACACCGCAAATTGCATCTGATTAACAGGGACACAAAATCTCTGAGACGATTCTGGACCAGCAGTGTATTCCCAACTATACCAAAGGGTGGATTTCAAGAATCGTTGAGGACATCCTTCTCGTCGCAGGCTAAGGAGTGATTACAGGTCAGCCTTTTAAGCAGCTGGGGAAAAAATTAAATTTTATAGATAAACAAAAAACAAACACAAAAAAACTCCAACAAACAAACAAAAAAACCAACCCCCCCCAAAAATATATATAGGATGGGGAATAATACAAGTACATTAGAAACCTTTCATAAAAACTGTTTATTATGTATCACAAGGGAGCAAGGTTATAGAATTCAAGAAAGAAAGCTTTTACAACTCCTTATGTGGGTGAAGGCTAACTGTCCGTGGTATGAAGTAAAGGAATTGTATAACCTTGAAAACTGGAAGTGAGTGATTCTTTAAAGACTTATCCATCAGAGAACCAAGAAGTTAATGCTGATGAATTTATTACATGGCAAATTGTTTATTCTGCACTACTATCTTTTCATGATTTGGATGAAATTGATCAGCCCGCAGTGGATCTGTTGACAGATACTTCTTCCAAATCAACACCACCACTTTTGTGTCATGATCCCATAGTTCTGCAAAAGGAGGAGGGAATTAATGAGGAGGAACCAGAGGACGATCTCATAAATTTAAAAGACCGTAATTTACATCCTACTGTTGTGGGGATTCAGAGTCACCACGGAGGATTGCTTTGGTTGGCATGGGGCCTTGGGAGAGATGGGCGGGCCTGGCAGGAGGCGGGACAAAGGGCAGGAGGCAAAACAAAGAGCAGGAGGCAAGACAAAGAGTGGAATAGTTAACGGGAGATTAGGAGAAGAGATAGTGGTCTGTGGCCATTGGAGATGCAAAAAGGTGTAACTCTAGAAACCAAAGTTTGGAGCTGCTGGACTGTTAGTTTGTAACAGTATATAAAGATGTGACTTCTACAATAAAATTTGGCTTTGCATGCAGCTGGTGAAGTCCGTGTTTTAATCACTGACATACTGTGAAACCACAACCGATGAAAGCTACGGCTGCAGCACCTTCTAGTAACACAAAGCTATTAAAACAGCAATTAAATCCTCCACCCTATGTGACTGATAATGAAGCTGTGCTGCCCTTTGAACTAAAACACCTTCTAGACACTCACCAAAAACAAGTGATAGATCAAGGGGATGTTGAACTGCTCAAAGCTTTGCCCATAATTTATCATAACAGACATCCTTGTCTTGAGCAAATTTCTTATGATACAGCTAAGGAGTTAAGAAAGTCTGTGAGTGAAAAAGGGCTGCCATCTTCCTATACGATGGGACTTAACGGAGTCTATTGCAAAAAGCTATATAATGTTACCTGCTGACTGGAAAGCTTTATTTTAATTGGTTATGACACCAGGACAGTATTCAATTTGGTGGTCTGAATACCAAGATTTATGTCAAGAGCAGGCACTGGAAAATATAAACACTAGTAATGCTGAAATAACAAGGGATCATCTGGCAGGGATGGGAGCACAGGCATCTATAAGGGATCAATTAAGAATGCCTCCTGAGATAGATGGATTCACGAGCTAAATTTTTAGCAATATAATATTGAACATTTATTAGTAGTGAAATAAATGGATGCATGGGCTAAATTTTTAGCAACATAATGTTGAACATTTATTAGTAGAACAAAGGCATATCACAGCACTGGGGCCCTTGGCAATATTGCCAGAGGCGCCATCCATTCATTTTACTGTGGACTTAAGTACTCTCTTAAACTGTTACATATTCATTAAGCCCAGAAAGTAATTTACACTTCACTCAACTTTCCCCCTCTCAGGTCTCTGCCCCACTTCCGCTAGCTCGATGCTGCTTCAAGTCTTCTGGATAGCTTCAGAATTGAAGACAGGCACCCTCTCTCCGGTGCCTCCCCAGTCTCCAGCCTAATTTGTAGCTGACAGCTTCCTTGGGAGGTGTGAGTTTTGATAAGATAACAGTCTTCCTGGGATGCATGTGGTTTATCTTCTTTGTTTCTCTAAGATATCTTGGTTCTTGGCTCTGTAGTTTCTCAACTCAAAAGACATTTATTACCATGTGTTTATTAATACATTTCTTAAAATATTACAACTATTTCAAAGTTACAATTTACCTTAATCTCGTTTCTACTTAGCTACATTTTACCTTAACACTATTTCTACATAGTACATCATCACTTATGAACATTAAAATCCTATATGCGAAAGACAACATTTATCATTCTCTCATTTATCACGATCCCCCCTTTGCTTTTTGTCAATTATGTTGGCTTGAGCTACAATCTTTAATTGTCTTGTAAAGGGAGTCTGAAAGAGTTGGGGGTGACTGAGTCTGTTTCGAGGAGCTTTTGAGAGTCTGCACTCGCTGCTTTCTTAGTTCCTTTTTAATTTTGTCTTGTGCACTCCCACTGTCTGAAATGCCCCACGTTCCTGCATTGACAAAACAAACATGCTGTCCCTTCGGACACGGTGGTCCCGGCTGGTGTCCCCCTGAGGATTTTAACTTGGCTACCCATAGTGAGTGTCTCCTGTAATTACAAGTCTCTAGGGATGCTTCATAATAACATTCATTATTTACTGTTGTGTGCCAGGTTAGATAAGAAGCACGACTGCCCCATCGTATAAGGGAGTTGCACTTGGCGCAGGGATTTGCCGGATTTGCGTTGCTTGGGGTTACCCATGCAAGGATACACGGGATAATTATGATCGCCACGGTTGTAATCAGAGGTCCGGTATGGCATACACCCCCTTGTCTCATGCCCTCCGAGGTTGCTGCTCGTGGCCGGACTATACCTAAGGCAGGTGCAGAGGCCAACCCGGTCTTGCCCTCCTTACGCCACTTGTTCCACTTCCATGCAAACTGTACTGCACATAAGCGTGATTCTTGTTCTCATTTTTCTTTGGGAATTTCCCAAATTTCAGGTACAAGTAACTCCCACCCACATAAAATTTTTTCTACCACAGCATTTTTTTGACCTTTTTGTTCTTTATTATTTTGGCAGTTCAGACAGTGGGGATGCCTCTTTGTTGAAGAGCAATACCACTTCTTTGGGGATTTAACACATTTGCACAATACTCATGCTTGATGATTTAAGTGAGGATGTTTAAGACAAGAAAGCTGCATACATTGGGTCTTTTGGTTGGTAATGATTTCTTTTGGTCCTTTGAGAGTTTGCATTATTCTTATGCTGTATAATTCAAATAATTTTAAGTGTCTTACCGACTGTCAGGCTGATGTTCTTTTACCCTGGCTTGTATAATTTCCCACTTTTTTTTTTTTACTTATTTCACAGTCAGCAGAGAGTGCTAGTTTCCGCCCACAAATTAGGGTTACAACCTCTGGTAGGCATTGAAGGTCACAGAGTGCAGTCAGGTAGTTGTATCTACGGCACTGCGGGCATCGAGGTTGCTGCTTATAGGAAATACAATACCAATTTTGCTTACAGTGTTCACACTGTAATATGTGTTGCAAAGTAATTCGTGCTAAAAATTAAGACTATAGCATTTTTACCAAAGCCAAGAGAAAAATACAAATACCAAAGACATGAAGCTGTCTCCAAAAGAGTGTACTTCAAGGGATTTTTCGTCTGGCAAAGACTCCAGCGATATGCATTCAATATGCATATACGATAAGATAATATTCGTCGCCAAAGAAGCTTATTCAAAATCATAAAGAAAAGATATTCATCTACTTGTTCCAGGAACTTTCAGACGCAGCAGTAAGCTAAAAGATAAGATTAACAGAGCCCAAAAATGTATAAAAAGGTACCCCATGGAACAGCGTTTGTGAACTAGTGGGATTCAGAGCAGAGAGAGAGCCCGAATTCAGTTCACCCAGTGCCGATCACCCGGCTCGGCTCTGCTTTGCTTGTGGCTTTTTCAAAATTTATACTTTGATTATTTAATAAATTCTCTTTAATTATTAAATTGGCTGATTCATTTATGACAATATTGGTGACCCCGACGTGATCCAATTTCGGGTCTGCGGTTTCCCTTCTCCGATCGGGGGGGCCCCGCTGATTCAGCGGCCTGATGGCAGAGGAGAACCAGCAGACCCAGTTGGATTCCGAACAGCAAATTGAGGTAGAAGCCTCAAGCAAAAGGGGGAGAGAGAAACGAGCTCGGAGCTCCCGGAGAGTCTTAGAGGGGACCCAGGGGAGGGCCCTCTGAACCGCAGCGCATTTCATTTGTAAAATTCTACATGCATGGAGATCCATGCAGGAAAAGGGACCGTAAGTACTGCGGGTTGAATGCGAGTGGCTGAGCGTATGTATGAGACGTGATAATATCACGAAGAGAGAGCGGACCCCAACAACCGCAGTTCCGGATTCCCGTGAGGGATCTGGTCAGTTACGGGGGAAGTGGATCTGACAGGAAACTCATTACACACGCAAAATCCGAAACTCGGGAAAAGTTCAGACTTCAGCCGTGGGAAGGCTAGAGGGAAAGCTACGTCCTCAGAAATTCAGGAGACTAGTAAAGCCCTCTTTGCCTAGGACCGAGAAGGTCCAGGGGAGAGAAAGTAGAGAGAAGTAAAAGGGAGCTTTTTACCTGATTAAACCACGTGGGACGGTCCTCTGCCAGTTACTGAAACTGTAATCCAAAAATCAGCTAAACACGGTGTGTATCAGCCACTGTTAAGAATAAGTGTGTGAATGTGTGACTGAGTGAGACGCAGCACAAAGTTGAGAGGCGAGTGAGAGTCTCTGATATGTGCATTTCCAGTTTCCCGCGAGGGGCCTGGTCACTGAAGGAGAAAGGCGATTGAAGAGTCAGAGCGTAATACCTTGTAAAATGGGACAGAGAAAAAGCAAAACTCAGGGGAGGACCCAGGAAAAACCCCTAGGAGAAAAGGAGAGCAATATACCAGAAATTCCACTGGATAGTCCGCTGGGATTGATGCTGGAATAGTGGGAAGGGTGGCCCTCAAGAAGAGAAAAATCTAAGGAAAAATGATTCATTATTGCATGGACGTTTGGGGGGGGGGAAGAGATTAGGAGCCATTCAATTTGGCCCATGTTTGGAACCT